>OX387250.1:3653794-3701294 GCA_947562095.1 Branchellion lobata
GTTTATGGAGTCATAATTGCAGACGACAACTTGATTTATCGCACATGCACCTATTGAACACTTGCCGAAATTCTCAACCACCTTAGGTTTATGAGTTCCAAGGTTCAACTAAACACCAAAAAGTGATTTAAAAGAGTAGCAACTATATTTTTAGCTTTTATGGTGAACTTTCACACAATTTTGAACACCATTTGAGTGGGAGTAAATTTAAAAAAAATTAAAGCAACGTGTCTCACTGCCACTTCGTTTGAATCGCCTCGGTGAACTTTGACATGGTCTGGTGATACCGAAAATAAGTAGTAATGTAATTTTTACCCATCATTCATCCTAATAGCACCCACACCTCATCGCACCACGCCACATTCTAGTGCAAAACACCAAGTCACATTACTCCATACCACACATTACCAAACCTAGAACCAAATCATACGAAACAAAATTTAAACATAAAAAAACTAGAAATACTTTCCAAACCCACTCGTTACAACCTCCCTTCTAGTCTCTCAGAACAACGGCAATGGAAATGGCAGAAGAACTACGCCCCAACCAGTTACCGTGGGAAATGGCAGAGGAACCCCAGCACTAAATGGTGGGAGAACCACCCCTCAAAACCCGAATCCAGTCGAAGTGACCAGTCCCGTCAGAACAACGCCTCCTCGTAAAACCTTTTCAGAGTCCACCACAACTCTACAACCAACTCAGACCTCTTCTAGAAACAATAACAACGGCAACAACAACGGCAACAACAACGGCAACAACAACGGCAACAACAACGGCAACAACAACGGCAACAACAACGGCAATAACAACGGCAACAACAACGGCAACAACAACGGCAACAACAATGGAGGTAGCACTTTGCAAGATACACCAACTCCCGTCACCGGCGGAAGCACCCTCCCAAACACTCCATCCCCTGATGCCTCTACACTAGCTGACACTCCGAAACCAAATGAAAACGCTGTTACTTTGGCTCCAACTCCGGTAATTTCCAGCCCTTCCACCCCCAACAACAACAACAATAACAATAACGGCTTGAGACCCACACCTGTTGTGAGCTTGCCAAGCACACCTGGAGGCGGTAGTGGTCGGACTCTTCCAACCACTCCCAGGAGTAACGGACGACCTCAAACACCTAGGCCCAATGTGGCCACCACGCTTGGTCCGGTCTTAACAACTGTTCCTAACCCCGTTTTCACCACTCGCTCTCCTTCTTCTGCCACCTCTCTTCGTAGCTTCCCCAGTACTCCTTTCAATCCCACAACAGTACTCACCACTAGGCGAGTCATCACTACCGGATCTCCAATTGTTTTTACTACTACTCCGAGCATGATCACCACAAGAGTTGTTATTACTACAACTACAACCACCACCACCACCACCACCACCACCACCACTACTACAACTACTACAACTACCACTACTACCACTACAACCACGACTACCAGCACCACTACTACCCCCATGAGAGTCGTGACCACAAAACAGCCAGTTGTCACAACACCCAGAGTATCTTCCTTACCCTCGCCTTCTGTCAGTTCCAGACCTCCTCGCAGTTCCTCCACCAAACCTACCCCCTTCATCACTCTTTTTACTCCAACTTCCCCCAAAACCACTACCTTTCCACCATCGCGACTACCTACTACTACTCTTGTCACTATTGCTCCTGGTCCCATCACCTCGCCATCTACCGCCATTGCTGATAACGCAATTGTGAACATGGTTTTGCTTTACTGCAACAATTTCAAACTCACGGTACCCAGCCAAGCTCAGCTGCCAGGCTATTTGAGTGACCTTAAAAGCAAAATTGTTGATAAGATCCGTGCTAAAGGACGCCAAAACGGTCAGAACTTTGATCAGGGTCGTATCAAAAACTTAAGAGTAACTGAGAACACTGACACAGGTGAAATAATTTTGCGTTTTTTTCAATTTTGAATTAATTTCAAACTTTTCAATTATTTAAAAAAATGTTTAAATAATTCTTTAAATAACTTATTTGCCATATTTCATAATTTTATGTTTCTCACTTTCAATTACCATCAAAGTCTCAGAATTGAATCAAGTGAAAAAAGTAACACGTGAATAGAGGTTTACTTGATTCACTTTTTCCTCAGGCCAAGTATCACTGGAGTTCACACTGCACCCTGGATACGCAGGGCAAATCAAGAACTCTCAGGTGGCCAAGATGTTGGCAAGGGAGAAAATAGTAGATCAACAAGGAAACGTTTTTGATTCATCATGCAGAGCCACTCCCATCATTCCGTGGAGAGGTTGGTGTGGTAGTGAAAAGTTTGATAGATGAGCAACTTCACAATTGCAATCACTCAAGCTCACTTAACAGTTATACACACACTCTCACAACCATTTCTCTGCCACCACACGAAACATCAACTTAAACCATCCAGAGGACTGGCTCTGTATGGAGAGAAGGTGCAACAACGGAGGCTTCTGTCGAGTCAGGAGCAACGGAAAACACAAGTGTCATTGTGCTGCCGGTTACTACGGCCGCTACTGTGACACCAACTTGTGGCTTCTCTTCCTCCTTCTGGGTCTCTTCCTGCTGGCCGCGTTCGCTGTGCTGGCGTACTGCTGCTGCTGCAGAAGAAGGAAGAGGGTGATCGTCAAGAACTTTGTTGACGTCGAAGATGCCGTGGTGAAGAAGGAAGAAGAGCCCAAAGAAAGACCCAAGCCTTTGCAGACCTTCTACCTGCCCTACAACAGGCCACTCTCGGTAGGCTTCACTGACGCTCACGTGAGTGGAGTCAGTGTCAAGAACCCTCAGAGCAACATGATCGGGGCTCCTGTGATTGGACTTCAAAATAATGGAGCGGTGGGTCTTCAGGGCATTGGCTTGCAAACTGTAGGAGCTGCAGGTTTGAATGTGGTTGGTCTCGGTACTGGAGCGGTTACCAACACCCATGTAGTACCAGTCCAAGCGGCGTGTCCAGTTGTGACAAAGACGGTGATTGAAGATCCTTCCCTTTACTACCAGACCATGGGTCAAAAGATGAGTTTGGCCTACAATGACTACACTTTTGTGCCGGGATCCAGGTGCAGTGGAGTGGGAGGGGCAGTCTTCCATGGCCAAGGCAACGACGCCTCCACAATCAGGACCAACTTCAGCAGCCATGGAACAGATGACAACAACGTAGCAAATGATGGCTGTGGTTACTACCACCGCCTGGGACAAAGGCTGGCCATCAACTTCGATGAAGACTGAGTAAGTTCATTTTGCAATTATTTTTCTAGCGTTTTATCATGTCAATTTTTTTCTCAACTAATTTTGTTTGTACCGTCTAATATCTATTCATTACGAACATTTCAATGCCCACTTGAATTAACTTTTGACTTTTGAGTTCTCTGAATATTTTTCTAACCATCGTGTAGTTAAATAAACTTTCCTTCAATGAGTCTAGAAGTATGACAACAGCATGCACAACAAATACAAGGGTAGATCACATAGACGTTCAAACATCCTTCGAGCAATACCCGAGTTACTCTTTTTTTCACATATTCTCTCGTAAGAGTCCCGAATTAATTGCTTTCCCGCGGTTCGAAAACATACGTGCTGGGATGTACAAATCAATACTGCATTCCGACTTGTCTGATAATCACCTCTGAGATTTTTTGGGTTGAGAAGCGGGAAAAGTTGAGAAACATTTTTAATTACGACTCTCTGCACTGGGTGCAAGTCAAGTAGCTTTGACTTTTTCGATTGATTACGCTGGCAGGTATTGAGGGATTTAGATAGAAAGTAGGTCAAAAAGATTATGGATTTTAGCTCAAATAAATTTTTTTATTTTTTTATTATATATATTAATATATTATTAAATTATTTTAACCCATATTCAATTATTTTCTTTCTCCAACAGTTTGTTTAATCAACTTTCATATATGGATCTATTATTATTTATAAAAAATATATTCATGAAATAGGTGAGATATTTGTTCTAACAGATCCTTCCTCTTCATCCCCTTGTCCCCCATTCTCAACCTTGTTGGTCCTTTGATGAGCTCTCTTGAAGCTTTTCTGCGTTTTTTGTATTGTATAGTTAGTGTAGTAGTGTATTATATGGTATAGTAATACATTGAAATGTATTTTACTTCATTGTATTGTATTGTATTATTCTTTACTGGTATGTATTGTTTTGTATTGTATTTTCTTGTCTTTTTTTGTGTTGCTATGTATGTTTTGTATTAAATTGTACCGTATTGTTTTGTATTGTATTCTAATATTTTTTTGTAGTGTATTTTATTTTTTTAAATTGTCTTTATTCTATTTTATTTTACTTTATAATCATTTCAATATTAAAGGTGTGTGTGTGTGTGTTTGTGTGTGTGTGTGTGTGTGTGTGTGTGTGTGTGTGTGTGTGTGTGTGTGTGTGTGTGTGTGTGTGTGTGTGTGTGTGTGTGTGTGTGTGTTTGTGTGTGTGTGTGTGTGTGTGTGTGTGTGTGTGTGTGTGTGTGTGCGTGCGTGTGTGAGTGTGTGTGTGTGTGTGTGTGTGTGTGTGTGTGTGTGTGTGTGTGTGTGTGTGTGTGTGTGTGTGTGTGTGTGTGTGTGTGTGTGTGTGTGTGTGTGTGTGTGTGTGTGTGTGTGTGTGTGTGTGTGTGTGTGTGTGTGTGTGTGTGTGTGTGTGTGTGTGTGTGTGTGTGTGTGTGTGTGTGTGTGTGTGTGTGTGTGTGTGTGTGTGTGTGTGTGTGTGTGTGTGTGTGTGTGTGTGTGTGTGTGTGTGTGTGTGTGTGTGTGTGTGTGTGTGTGTGTGTTTGAAAAGCTATCGACGAATAATATGACCCATTTCAAATCTTTTTTACCTTTATGACTACATTGACAAGAAGATTACTTCAGTAAAACTACTACATTGAATCAAGTTTAGCTCACAGAAGAACAATACGTACGTTGAAGGTGGTGCTATTTGAGTTCTTCTCTATTCAAGCTCCATTTATTTTGCGTTTATTCGACTAAAAACGCAATTACAAACCCCAATAATAATAATGTCTAATAAAGTATTCTAAGCAAATGTTCTTTTTACAAACAATGAAAAATAATAAAGTGAACAAAAAAAGTAATAAAAACAACAAAGAAAACGAATAACAGAAATAATAGTGAAAAAAGGGAGGATCGGCTGCTCACTCAGGCGTGTAGAAGATTGCACTATGAATGAGATTGTCTCGGGAGGTCGTGAATCTTCGAAGAGTTTTAATTTCGAAGTCTTCAGAATCGCTTTTGAATCACCACTGCTCTTCAAAACTTTGACTTTGTTAGCTTTCTTTTTTAACGTTCTACATCACTACCTTCATTTTCCACAACCACACTAGTCTTCCGCTTCACCACCATACCTCTCTACCACATCACATATTGTCTTTTTATATAGTTTAATGCTTCATCACCTTTTTTAAAAATCTTTTCACAATCTCATCAGCAACCTCTGTTAAACTTTTCATCAACTTCTTTCAAACTCTCAAATGATCATTCCATTCTCTTCTTCTTCTCTTTTTCTTTTTTTCTTATTTTTTGCCTTTTTTTCAACCTTTTTCTGTTTTTCTTTTCTTCTTTTTTTCAATCCTTTTTTATTTTCTCCTTTCTTCCTTCTTCTCTTTTTCCTTTCTTTTCTTCTTGTCGCTTGATTTTGTCTCTTATCTTCCTATTTCGTCTTTTCTGGTTTTTCATATTTCTAGTCTTTCATCCTTCTTTTCTTCACTTTTAGCTTATTTCCTTTTGCAATCTTTTTTATTTTTTTCTCTCTACTCTTTTTTAATCATTCCTTCTTTTTTTCATCTTATTCTTTCTTATTATTTTCATACCTCTTTTTTACATTTTAAATTATACCTCCAGTTCATCTTTTTAAATCTTTCTCTCTTTCTCCCACCTCCTTTTCAAAAAAGTACCAATGTTCCCAGATTTCCCACACAACTTTCAAAACTCATATTTTTTTCTGTAATTTATTGTCTTGTTTTTTATAAATATATTATCATTATTTTGTCTTTTTTTATATATATTCTTCTTAGTACTCGCCTTATTTGTTCAATCTTCCTCTCGCCTCAATGGCTCTCACAGCCATGCAACGACACAATGCGATCGTGACTTGGGCGCAATAGGCTCTTCTAGTTTAGATCTTAAAAATATTACAATTTCCAGTATTTTCTATCCTATTTCAAACTGATTTGGTCATAAAATATTCATTTATTATCTAATAATTATTCTTCATTTACTATTTTTATATCTTCATTAAATTAACATTGTTGGTAGTATCATTATTTCAATAAAGGGAAAATATCACCTTTAACTGTTATAATTAAATCTCTTATGTATGAAGATTTAAATTTTATTATTTTGAACTATGAGTAAAATGAATTATAATGTTGAACTAAACCAATTTCGTGAGTTTTAATTTCAAGATTAATAAAGTAGAGCACTTCAGCGTCAGACAATTCTTTTTATTAGATTATAAAATTTACCATTGGGTTGTATTAGATTAGATTGGATTGAATCATATTAGATTGGATTGAATTATATTAGATTGGATTATTTTATAGATAATTAGATTATATATGGTTAAATTAGGTCAAGATTAAATTAAATTATATTAGACAAATCGGGACGTTGTTGGAGAAGGTCTAGTAACAATAAAAACCTTTGAAAGTTGACTGGGTTTATATTGTTCAACTATAATTTTTAAACAAAATTTTCTTTAAAACATTTATTATATAGTATATATTATCTTTGTTTTATGCATTGTCTTTTTTTATTATACAAGATTTTTCAAACCTGATGGGTAACATCTTTGGGCCCCCTTACTAGTTCTGAAATGTCACCCGAAATGTTAGTTATAAATTTTCGAACGGTACCAAGTTAAGTTTGAATGAGTTGAAATTAGCTTAGCACAGAAGAATAACTCACTTACAGAGCGCCTAGCCAGCTCTGAACAATGAGAAGTCTTCGTGACTCCTGTGTTCTAACGTGACCAGCCCAATCTCCCAACACCTTTCAAAACTACCCGATGTTCACACCAACGAACATACCAACATATACACCGATACATACAGCGATACATGTATCAAAACTTACAATTATACATACACCAACAAGTTGACCAAAATAAACCCATAAATAAACCAACACATACATTAATACCAAATATACACACACAAACACACACACACACACACACACACACACACACACACACACACACACACACACACACACACACACACACACACACACACACACACACACACACACACACACACATATATATATATATATATATATTAGTTCCGCATCAAAGCTTACCAAAGTTATTTTACAAGGAGGAATACCAAACGGCTCGGCTTTAGTGGAAGTTGAGGGTTATAAGTCTTATTCTTTTTCATAATTCCAAGTCAAATCTTTTCTATTCCTTGTAATAAGTCCAACGACGAGTGACAAAGACTACATGCCTAAAAGAGATTCGAAAAATTATTAACTTAATGGAGGTTAATTAATCAAAAATTATATCTAAAAATAATAATTTTAGAAATATATTCAAAATATTTTGTCCAGCATAAAAAAAGAATAAGACTCAAATACTACATAAACAATAAAAATAAAATAGATGCGATCTTTCGTCATCCGTCTACAATTTTGAGCGTAAAAAATCGTGCAAAAAGCGTAAGGGTACGTAGAAAGGTCATATTGAAGCGATCAGAATAACCGTTGCCAAGGCAGTGGTGGTCATGCTTGGTTGAGCAGGATTTGTTTGAGTGGCTTCTCTGAGGGCTCAAGTCTCTGTGTGCCGCTGGATTACTGAGTTTATGTTATATACTACCGCTATATTTCAATTTATTATTATTATTGTTATTATTATTGTTATTATTATTATTTATTTTATTTTTTTATTTATCATTATTATCATTTTTGTTATTATTTTTATTCCGATATAAAATGTGTTTTAGTTGCTGTTTGACGAGGTGGTTTTGCAGATGTTTAATTCTATATCAGGTAACCTGACTTACCCAATTTCTTGCAAGCACGGCGTTTCTATTCCTCTTTTTCTTTGTATTTTTTTCCTTGTTTTTTTTTTCTTTTTCTTCTTTTTTTTCTCTTTTTATTCTTCTTCTTCTTCTTTTTCTTCTTCTTCTTCTTCTTCTTCTTCTTCTTCTTCTTCTTTTTTTTTTCTTCTTCTTCTTCTTTCTTCTTCTTCTTCTTCTTCTTCTTCTTCTTCTTCTTCTTCTTCTTCTTCTTCTTCTTCTTCTTCTTCTTCTTCTTCTTCTTCTTCTTCTTCTTCTTCTTCTTCTTCTTCTTCTTCTTCTTCTTCTTCTTCTTTTTCTTTTTCTTCTTCTTCTTCTCCTTCTTTTTTTTCTTTTTCTTCTTTTTCTTCTCCTTCTTCTTCTTCTTCTTCTTCTTCTTCTTCTTCTTCTTCTTCTTCTTCTTCTTCTTCTTCTTCTTTTTCTCCTTCTTCTTCTTCTTCTTCTTCTTCTTCTTCTTCTTCTTCTTCTTCTTCTTCTTCTTCTCCTTCTTCTTCTTCTTCTTCTTCTTCTTCTTCTTTTTCTTTTTCTTCTTCTTCTTCTTCTTCTTCTTCTTCTTCTTCTTCTTCTTTTTCTTTTTCTTCTTCTTCTCCTTCTTTTTTTTCTTTTTCTTCTTCTTCTTCTCCTTCTTCTTCTTCTTTTTCCTCTTCTTCTTCTTCTTCTTCTTCTTCTTCTTCTTCTTCTTCTTCTTCTTCTTCTTCTTCTTCTTCTTCTTCTTCTTCTTCTTCTTCTTCTTCTTCTTCTTCTTTTTCTTCTTCTTCTTCTTCTTCTTCTTCTTCTCCTTCTTCTTCTTCTTCTTCTTCTTCTTCTTCTTCTTCTTCTTCTTCTTCTTCTTCTTCTTCTTCTTCTTCTTCTTCTTTTTCTTTTTCTTCTTCTTCTTCTTTTTCTTCTTCTTCTTCTCCTTCTTCTTCTTCTTTTTCTTCTTCTTCTTCTTCTTCTTCTTCTTCTTCTTCTTCTTCTTCTTCTTCTTCTTCTTCTTCTTCTTCTTCTTCTTCTTCTTCTCATTCTTCTTCTTCTTTTTCTTTTTCTTCTTCTTCTTCTTTTTCTTCTTCTTCTTCTTCTCCTTCTTCTTCTTCTTTTTCTTTTTCTTCTTCTTCTTCTTTTTCTTCTTCTTCTTCTTCTCCTTCTTCTTCTTCTTCTTCTTCTTCTTCTTCTTCTTCTTCTTTTTCTTTTTCTTCTTCTTCTTCTCCTTCTTTTTTTTCTTTTTCTTCTTTTTCTTCTCCTTCTTCTTCTTCTTCTTCTTCTTCTTCTTCTTCTTCTTCTTCTTCTTCTTCTTCTTCTTCTTCTTCTTCTTCTTCTTCTTCTTCTTCTTCTTCTTCTTCTTCTTCTTCTTCTTCTTCTTCTTCTTCTTCTTCTTCTTCTTCTTCTTCTTCTTCTTCTTCTTCTTCTTCTTCTTCTTCTTCTTCTTCTTCTTCTTCTTCTTCTTCTTCTTCTTCTTCTTCTTCTTCTTCTTCTTCTTCTTCTTCTTCTTCTTCTTATTCTTTTTCTTCTTCTTCTTATTATTTTTTTTCTTCTCTTTCATTTTCTTTTTCTTGTTCTCTTTTTTATATTCTTTTTTTAAATTAATTTTGTTTTCGATTATTGTTCTTTTTTCTTATATTTTTCATTTTCCATTTTTTTCATTATTTTTCCTTTTTTCCTCTTCTTTATCCTTCTTATTTATCCTCCCCTCTCCTTCTCTCCTAATCCTTTTCCATCTTACCAAGCTCCCTTTCCTTCATTGTGTCTGTGATTTTTTCCTAGAATAAATATCACTCGTGTATATGAATCGTGAGGAAGCAAGAAGCATGCCTTCATGAATCACTATTCTCTTCCAACGAATTCAAAAAAATTCCATTTCCCAGTTCTTGACTATTTTAGGCCGAACAGGAAAAAAACGATTTAAAAATTAAATTAAAAATTCGAAGAAGCATTGAATTGCGAATTGACGTTTTATGATTTAAAAATAAAATTGCTTTTAACCTAGATTAATTGTGGTTTTTTAATGACGTTATACGAAGGATTCCTCCTACTCGAATACTTGAAGTGAGTGAGCCATGAGCCATTAGATTCAATTCCAAATATGACCGAAGTCAAAAAGAAGTTTTGAAATAATGCAGTTCAAAACCTTCTATGTTACTCTGAGTGTTTCAATATCCAAATATCTAGAATTATTATTACTGTGTTCATTTTATATTATGACTTTTATTTATCGCCTTCATATTCCATAGAATATTTCTTGATTAAAAATCAATTTATATTGTTGTTATCAATTTATAATTTATTATCAATAACAATACTAATACTATAGTTACTCTAATGAAAAAAATATTTTAAATATAATAATAAAATCAATAAATTATAATTAAAATCGTATTACTGTTATTGAAGTAATAATTAAATGCTACTTGTTCTCTTGCAGGTGTAGAGGGTCCTTATAAAAGAGCTCAACGCCGCATTAGACCTTCTCCGAGGACTTCTAAGGATAAACTGTTATGCGTGGTTTCAAACTAAATAATTTAAGGATTCATAAATTACATATTCACATGAGGTCTTCCGAGTAAGTTTAGTTTTTTGTATTGAAAACTCAAGGTGGAGATTTGTTTTTGTAATGCAATTTATTTTGGAATACTTTTCATCCACTACTCAATTTTCAAAAAGACTTGTTTTAGATTCGTTTCACCTCAATCAAGTGATACGGCTTAGGTGAATGTCGAGAATGGTATCTCAATAGACAAACTTTGCATTTATAGTTGCACCTCTAACTACGGCTCTTCACAAATTCAACGAGTAACTATTGATTTGACAATTATTTACGCATATAATTAACCTCTTTTATGATACCAAATTCAAATTAAAGCGTGTTGATTCTTTGACAACTTCATTTACAAAAATGGCTATTTAAAGTGTATGTTCTTTTTAGTTCATTATTGTTATTGTATATACCTACGGCTTTAACTTGAGTTAATAACTGTGATATAAATTTCGTAATTTTAGTTCATTAGTTGGTTATTTGAATAATCACGTCGTAATTGTATGGTTAATTGAATAATTAACGTTGTAATCAGATGGTTATTTGAACAATTAACCTTATAAATAGATGGTTATTTGAACAATTAACATTTTAATTAGATAGTGAAAAAAATACATTACATTTGAGAGCTTTTAAATTCACTTAGTAAATACATTTCAACTATTCGAACTCTTATTTCTTTTTTCTAAAAAATTGCGGGCTATATTTTCTTTAGGAATACATGGTTGAATGAACTGTCAACATTATTCTATCACAAGCAATCTTCGATGCTTCAATTTCATTAATTAAAGCCTAAATAAAGAATTGTCGTTTTAATCGAACACTTACAATACAATACAAACACGAATATTATTATAGCGGCCTTAACTCCGTAGAGTTTCGAGGCTACAGGTTCCCTAACGTTTGAAGTATTTTATTCTAATTCAATCAAATCATTTCTATAGCGCTGATCCACACTTTTCAAGTGCGCTCGCTTTTATTCAATCTTAACACCGAAACGTCACTTGGAAGTATTTCTCATATAACTTTTCTAGTAAACTTCTGAAAGATTTTTGAATGAATGTTTCGCAAAGGGCTTTTCTCGAATTCCGGGCTAAATAGAAGTGTAGCGGTTATAATTAGCACAATTTATTTATTCTGTCTAATAGGTTCATTGCGGCTCTGGAAACTACTCGCATGAATTTGATGGCGATTGACGCGAGTTAGTCTAGGTACATAAGTTGCTGAAGCCAACCACGACATCCAGACCGAACCGTAAAGTGTTGAAAAGTGCTGTGTACTACAGTATGCAGCTACTGTTTGCCATAGTAAGTAATATAAAAATACTGCCAAACGTTTTTTGTGAAATGAGTCGAAGTGAGGTTGTTCAATTATACTGTCATGTCGGAAGGTCAGAGTCCCGACTTGTCACTGTTCCGACCACTCAGGCACAACTGTTTTATTTCCATTAGCTTACCACGAGCCCCACCTTTTTAAGCTAATATAAGCTAATGTATAGCATTTGTATAGTGCTGATTAAAGCTTCCACTCATTCACCATTTAACTCAATTTCCTTATTCTGTAGCGTTCTTGATAGCATGAAAAACTATAGAATATGAAGCTCAAGGTTCGATTCTCGAGCATTTCAAATTTTTGTTTTGAGAAGTGACAATTAAAAAACAAACGCTGTGCTAGTGTAGCTTAGTCACCTAGTAACCAGCAACAAGTGAAACCGTTTCTCAGTTGCGTGCCGTGGTGCTTATAATAATTATTTAATTAAACTTTATACTCACTTCCATAATTTAATTCAACTTATTTTAATTAACTATTTTATTTCATCATTTAATTGAGGGCGTCTTTGAACACTTGCATAGAAGGCCCTGAACAGATTAATTCATTAGACAGGACTCGTTTTATTGGGGTTCGTTTCTTAGCTTGATCGAAAACTTCACGCTTGCCTTCAGTATGAAGCAAACACTCAGCGGGTTAACAACGTTCCAAATTTAGTACTTGAAGAGGAGTTGTGAAAGATATGATCAATACTCATGTATGAAGTCGTGAAATGAATTCATAAAGGAATTTCCTCTTACCTCTCAAACAGAAGTTCTGTAGTTTCTATAAACAACTCTCATTCTACTCCTTCCTCTTCACCATTTGGTGTCCCTCAGGGTTCTGTTCTTGGTACTCTTCTTTTTATTCTTCATACTTCTGAACTCCCAAGAATTATTCTATCATTTTCTCTTCAGTCAACTTTGTGCTGATGACTCACATCTTTACTTCATTTCCTAAATATGAATTATCTTCTACTATCTCTAGAATTTTTTTTTGTATTGGTAAAAGAATCTCTTGAAGTGATTCTATGTTCTTCAAACTCAATCTCTCGAAATTTGGTTTTATATTTTTTAACAAATCTTCTCGACTTGTTGAATCCCTTCCCTCAATTAATATTTCATCAAACCTGCCTCTCGCTTCTTATTCCCCCATTCATAGTTTAGGTTTCACCTTTCACTCTTCACTTTCTCTCATACCCAAATAAAATCTGTAATTAAATCATCTTTTTTTCATTTTCACCGTATCAAGCAACTGAAACTTTTGCTAGACAATCCGACCCTCAAACTACTAATTTCTCCGCTTATTTTGTCCCGCTTTGACTATTGTAACTCTTTATATTATGGACTCCTAGAAACCACGCTACACCCTCTCACCAAAGCTTCCAATAGCGCTGCCGCTTAGTTTCTGGCACTCATATATTTTCTCGTCTAACTCCTACTCTTATCTCTTTACACTGGTTGCCTCTCAAAAAAAGATTGGTTTCCAGAATCTGCACTTTCATGTTTAGAATAAAAAATAATCACTCACTTAACTACTATATATATCGGCGCTTTAAGAATAATTTGATTAGATAAGATAGAAAAAAAATTTAATCAAAATAAACTTATTTACATCAATGTGAAATTTTATTTATTTATTCAAGTGCTTTGAATGGATGATTGAACGGAGTAGTATCATTACGTATGGTGCAAGATCGGGAGATTTTTTGCTTATTGGATGCAACCAATAAATGGAAAGCCGGTGAATTGATTAGGTTAATAAACTTTATAGGAAAAGAAAGCTTAGCCAGCATTTAAACTAAAATAACTAGATAATAAAAAGTAAATTACTATATAATTAACACATTTTTCTAACGCAAGCTTCAACATCTCTAGCGCTGTGCAACTAGGCGATCTTTGTCTCGTCCAAAGCGCCATAAGCTATCTTCTGCCCTTTCTTCGTGCACACATCAAATTAATTAATTAGTTAATTAAGCGCCATAATAAGTAAATTTTTCCTAAAATAAAATAAAATACTTTTCTTGTATATTAAAAGTTTTAAAATTCGTAAATCGGTAATATTTATTAATCATTAACATAAAACTATTCAAATAATAGTCGCTTTATATATCAATGAATCTTGAAAAGCATCAATTTATTAAACAGACTCAATTTTAAATACGCAGTCGGTGTTAAATAAAAAAAAATGTAATTTTTTTTCAAACAGGTTTCTTAGATGAGCAATGTACAAGAGGTTCAGTGTTAACAAGAATGACGGTGTTGCTGATGCGAGTCATAAGAGAAGAAAAAGTGTCCTCGCCAAGGTCTGCAAGCCACATCGATGCCATGAGGTTTCTGAAGGAAGAGTAGTGGCTGGTGTGAGGGACAGGGGTGGTGGTGTAGTAGATGAGCAGGTAAATGGCCTTCTTGAAAGGTGCATTGATGGTGTCGCAGAAGCCATGGAAGATCATCACATCTTTCCCTTTCAATGTCTCAATGTGCTTCACCACCACTGCCATCCTACCTTCTTCAAAGCCACCCCGGATTTTGCTGTCAATCCTCTGTTTGGCCACACCAACTTGTTCATTCTGGAACTTTGTTGCATCAATGAATGATGACTCAGGGTGATGTGCTTGAGTAACCTTGTCAAGACGCTTGATGAAATATTTGAGAAAACAATTCACTGTGGATTCTGTGCCTGGAGGAGCAACAAACAGGAAAGTGGCTGGTGCTGATGGCTCGGCTTCCAACAGTATTGGTTCCATCAGAGCATTCAGAGCATCCCAGAAGAATTCTGATTGTTTCGGGAAATAAACTCTCAAACTCAACATTTCTTCTTCTATTTGAGCTTTTTTTAAAACAAGCTCTCGTTTACTAAATGGTTCTTTCATTTTTGTTATAAAAAAAAAGAGAAAAACAAGGACTAGGAAAAAAAGACCCACTACTTTGTAAATTGTGGATAATTGGATTTTTTCTTTTTTTTTTGGAAAACTTTCATTTTTTGATTTTCCTAAAAGCTTAGGTTCCGATAAACTTTCATTTTTCTTTCTTTTATAAGGAGATGAACCTGTTTTGTGGGTCTGTGAAAAGTTAGATTTTAAAAGAAAGTCAGTCCGTTGAATAGAATTTTCTCTGGAAAAGTGAAAACTGTTTCGGCGTTTAGTTGGAGGGCTGGTTTTTGGAGAGAACTCCCTCGAGGAATGATTTTTTTGAACAGGAGTGCCTTCGCATGGAAAATTATGCAAAGGTTTTCTCTCGAAGCTCTTTCTGTCCTTTTCAGACAGACTACTATAAATTGAGCTCGACTCATTTTGGCTGTTTCTCGATGAATAATGTGGTGTAACCGGTGAATTGAAATAATTTGTACTCGAATCTGAACTTTTTTCTATACTCGTGTCTTGAATTTCTATGCATTTTTCAATGTTAGTAACATTTTCTGTTGACAGATCATTATTGCTTGAATGAAGATTTTTCCGTTTCAGATTATCTTGAGAATCCATTTCAAGACGTCGAGAAGTCAAGGTAGTAAAGCTGTGAATGAGGTTTTAAACAACAAACTACTTGTGAAAGTTTTTTGAATAATGACTGAAATATCATTGAAATCTAAATAAAATTTTCACACAAATTTTTTAGACAACAAATCTTTATCACAGATATTCACTGTTTCAGCAGCACGTGATCGAGGGCCATATTTCATTTGTTGTGGCTGATAATTTGTGGCTTTGACAATTTGCTTACTAAAATTTTTGAAAAAAAGATTAAAAATCAAAAAATGACACAGTTTTTGCCGCCAAATTTATTGGCGTTATTTGCTGCAAGAGATCCCATTCCTTATCTTCCGCCAGTCGAAAAACTTCCTCACGAAAAAGATTCTAAGCCGTACACTGGAGTTGCCGAGTTCATCAAGCATTTCGAAGTATGATCTTATCTCAATTGTTTTTTTCAGTTCATTCTCAATTTGAAATTTGATTTAAGCCTTCCATTTATCCGACTAGGTCTTATTTATAATCGCAAAGATGAGTTAAGAAATTTTAAAGTTCAACCAAATTTATGTTTTTGTTTAATATAAATTTCTTTTCGATGATGCTCGAAGATTATAATTGTCGAATAAAAAGCCAATGTTTGAATTGTTGAACTTTTTCCTCGTTTAAAAGATTTTGGAGGTTTGAAATAAAGTTGCTAAAGAACATTGATCCAAATGGCTAAAATACATAGAGGCTATTTCACCTATATAAAAAATTATAAAATAAAAATCATAAAAAGGTTACATTAACTAATCTAAAGCTCTGTTAAACCTAACTTCAAAATTACATGTCATGCTTGTATGAAACTGAATTGGAAAGTCAAATAAACTTGAATTTTCAAAATCTTAAATTCATGGCTTCTTCCAAGTTAGTTTTTTTAACTTCTATCAGCTTTTACAATCATCCAAATAGGATCCAAAAGATACACCAGCTCCAACCAGGGTAGAAACCAAAGAAGAAAGGAAAGAAAGAAAAGTAGGCTTTTTTTTCTTTATTAAAGGGACCTCAATACGAATTCTATTTAATCATTTATTGAAAAAAATAAAAGTTTAATATTTATTTAACAAATCAAGTTCATTTGTCAATTAATAATTTTAATTTTGTTATTTTGCTTTAAATTTATAGAAAAAGGAGAGAGCAGAGCAGACGGCCTACAAGTTGGAGCAGGATTTGGCATTGTGGGACCCTTCGAATGACGACAACATTCATGGGGACCCTTTCAAAACCCTCTTTGTTGCCCGCATTGTCAGTTCTCGTTGTCATTGTTTTTATTGTCAGTTCTCATTGTCATTATCTGTATTGTCAGTTCTCATTATTTGTATTGTCAGTTCCCATTATTCGTATTGTCAGTTCTCATTATTTATATTGTTCGTTTTCATTGTTATTATTTGTATTGTTCATTTTCATTGTCATTATTTATATTGTTCGTTTTCATTTTCATTATTTGTATAGTCTGTTCTTCATGAAATTGCTGTTAAAACTATACACCACCATAAACTACTCATTACTATAGCTTTACTACCCCACTATATTATACATACCATTATAGTGTCATTATGCACAACCATACAATACACATCACTAAAGCAACCTTGCTACCACAGAATTATGACACAAGTGAGTCAAAGTTGAGGAGAGAGTTTGAGCAGTATGGTTCCATCAGAGGGGTGGGTGTTGCCTGAGGCACTGCTGTGGGCTCTGATGGGTCTCACCATGCCACTGTTTTATCTCCCTTCCACACCACCGCCCTCTTCTTTTTATACCATTCCACCTCACTTCACTACCTTTTCCATCCACACCACACTATTTTATTTATACCATCCATCCACTCATCCACGCCAGATCCACTCATCCACGCCACATCCACTCATTCACGCCACATCCACTTATCCACACCACATCTACTTATCTTCACTACACTCATCCATTTTCACCACATTCATCCATCCACACCAAACCATCATTTGCAGATCCACATGGTAAGCAATCGCAACAGCAACAAGCCTCGAGGATACGCCTTTATTGAGTACAACCACGAAAGGGACATGCACTGTATGTATCAGATTGGTCAAGTGGTTGTGGTGGTTTTTTATGATTGGTTGACTGGTGAGAGTGGTGGTGGTGTGCTTTGATTGGGGGTGAGTAGTTGGAGTGAATGAGAGGTTAATTGATTGGTTGTCTTGTGCTCCAAAGCATATACGCACAACTGAGTTATAGCGTTGTAGCGAAAGTTAAACGATGTCGAGTTGTAGTGAGTCCTACATGGTTGAGTGCACATACAAACACAAACATAGCATATAGAGTTAGCATGATATTGAGATGAGCAAGAGGTAGGAGGACGTTAGTGTGTATGTGTGTGCGTGCGTGCGTACGTGTGTGTGCGTGTATAAAATAATGCAATTACATACTGAATGAACGCTTTTGTTCCTTCAGACACTGACCAATCGCAATGCTTCGTTGAGGTCATGTGATTAGTAGGTGGGCTAATATGATTGGCCAGTTGATTAGGTTTGTATGCTAAGGGATGGGTAGGTAGTTAGGTGATGTTCATGGTGTACGTGTTTGTATGCCTGTTCGCCTCTAAGGATTGTGTACAAATGTGTATGTGCGTCGTACACATCATTTAGTCTAGATTAGGTATTGAATCTATATATATATATATATATATATATATATATATATATATATATATATATATATATATATATATATATATATCTATGAATATATAAAATATACATACATATTTATAGATTATCTAAACTAATCGTAATTATTTCGTATATGTTGATAGAACCATTATATAAGTTAATACGTACATTTTTTGTGTGGGGAATTACTGCATAGTTGTGGTTTGTTTTGTCGTCCGGGAATTTTTTGTTTGTTGTTTGCGAGTTGTGTTGTTACATCTCGGGTGAGTGTGGAGTGGATGCTGTATGGAGGTGGAAACTGTTTTGGTGAGTTTGTGAAGCAAAAGTCTAAAAGTGGTAAGACAACCTTGGAGGGTTAGTCATTAAGTCCGCGTTGGTTCGTGTGTGTGTGTGTGTGTGTGTGTGTGTGTGTGTGTGTGTGTGTGTGTGTGTGTGTGTGTGTGTGTGTGTGTGTGTGTGTGTGTGTGTGTGTGTGTGTGTGTGTGTGTGTGTGTGTGTGTGTGTGTGTGTGTGTGTGTGTGTGTGTGTGTGTGTGTGTGTGTGTGTGTGTGTGTGTGTGTGTGTGTGTGTGTGTGTGTGTGTGTGTGTGTGTGTGTGTGTGTGTGTGTGTGTGTGTGTGTGTGTGTGTGTGTGTGTGTGTGTGTGTGTGTGTGTGTGTGTGTGTGTGTGTGTGTGTGTGTGTGTGTGTGTGTGTGTGTGTGTGTGTGTGTGTGTGTGTGTGTGTGTGTGTGTGTGTGTGTGTGTGTGTGTGTGTGTGTGTGTGTGTGTGTGTGTGTGTGTGTGTGTGTGTGGGGGGGAGGGTAGGTGAGTGAGGGCTTGCAATTGTGTGTAGGTAAGCAGGAGGGAGGATGGGAGGAAGAGTGTGTGTAGGTAAGCAGGAGGGAGGATGGGAGGAAGAGTGTGTGTAGGTAAGCAGGAGGGAGGATGGGAGGAAGAGTGTGTGTAGGTAAGCAGGAGGGAGGATGGGAGGAAGAGTGTGTGTAGGTAAGCAGGAGGGAGGATGGGAGGAAGAGTGTGTATATATGGGTCAGAGATACGAAAAGTCTGATTGAAGCTAAAAGAGTGGAGTGTAAAAGGTTTGTTTAGAGACCCAAGAAGTCCACAAATATTGAAGCATCTGAGCTGTAGTGGAGGTTTGCGTTTCAACTTTTCTAGCGCATCATTTGAGGCTCTTCAAAAGCATACGGTAACAACTTCTATCTCATTCTCAAATTATATATTCATTCTCATTATGTATGCAAACATCTTGTCCTCATTTGAAGCACCAACGTCATTATATGTGCAATTATCTCGCCCAAGTTTAAACACATTTTTAATGTTAGGTTGTGTTGCCTTGTATTTACGTGTTACGGTATGTCGTCTTGTAACGTTATGTTGGTGTTTCGCATTGTGGTGTTGCTTCAAATTGCATTTTAACGTGTCACTTTCAACACAATTCATTATAATTTACTGGTATTTGTTATTTTATTATGTACTGTTATTTTTTATATTGGAATGTACTGTTATCTGTTATTTTTCAATGTACTTGGTATTTTTGTTAGATTACATTAGGTGCCGTGTTTCATTGTAGTGTAGTATTGCGCTGTATTTGAGTGTTGTGTTAGCATGGGTGATGGGTGAGTTACACCATCTGCGTCCCTCTTTCGCCACGTTAACTCAAGAGCACTTGGTAAGTTGCTTTCCTAAGGTATGCATACTACCAATGAATTCCTTCAAATCCTTTCAGCGTTGATCACAGCACTCCAACCAACCCACCAAACCGTGATGCCACCACTCAAGTACCCACTACGCCATATTCTACCACATAGTCACTACACCACCATCTGTCCTCCCTTGTGCCTACCACATTATCACGTCACCCCTCCCTTTATAGCCTACCACACAATCATTCAAGCAACCTTTTGTACCACAAACAGCTGCTTATAAGCACGCGGACGGCAAGAAGATAGAGAACAGGAGGGTGTTGGTTGACGTGGAGCGAGGCAGGACGGTAAAGGGCTGGCGACCGAGGAGGCTGGGTGGAGGCCTTGGGAGCACAAGGAAGGGAGGTGTTGAGGAGAACAGCAAGTGCTCCGGAAGAGTCGCCGATGACGCCAGGTGTTGTGACGTCGTGAATAATCATAATGATAATAATAATAATAATAATAATAATAATAATAATAATAATAATAATAATAATAATAATAATAATAATAATAATAATAATAATAATAATAATAATAATAATAATAATAGTAATAATAATAATAATAAGAATAATAATAATATAAAATAATATAATAATAATAATAATAATAATAATAATAATAATACCTATAATGATTGATTAGATAAATGATGAAATAGAAAAATAATCTCGATATAATTGAAAATTCTATTAGAAATAGTATTTATTATTTTAATAATAAACAAAAAAATATTTCGGTCACGGCATGCGACACACGTACAGACTCTTTGAGGAGCGCGAGCGAAGAGAGCCGTCTCGAGAGAGAAGGAGGTCTCGCAGGTCTCGCAGCAAGGACAGGCGCAGCAAGGAACGACGCAGGAGCAGAGAGAGAAAGGTGAAGAAGGAGGAGGGTGGCAGGAAGAGGAGTCGTCGCAGCAGGTCCCGAGACAGGTCTCGACGCTCCAGGTCTAAAGACCGCAAGCGCTCCAAGAGGTTTTCAATTATTCTCGCTTTTTTTTTTCTTTTTTTTTTTTTAATTTTTTTTCTTCCCTTTTTATTCTCTTTTTCGTTCCTTCTTGCTTCCTTTCTTCCTACCTCTCTTCACTGTTCCTCTTCCTTTTCATCCAGTTCAATGGTTAATTTACTCATTTAATCATCGCCATCTCCACCACCTCTCCAAGGTCTTCCTCCAGGGGCAGGGTGAAAAAGGAGGAGCCCATGACGTCAGGCTACGGAGACTACGAGGCCGACTATGCGCCTCCGTCAAGCAGGAACAAGGAGACTACTACAACAACAACAATAATAATAATAATAATAATAATAATAACATGTACAACCAAATGCCACCTCTTCCCTCCAACGCTGCCAACCACTAGATCTACTAGTGATGAGGATGATGATCATGATGATAATGATGGTGCTCCTAATGAAATGGTTATAATTTATCATCATCTCCATCACTTGATTAGTGTTAAAATGAGCGCATTGGGACTTCTGAAAGGTTTGAAGGTGTGAATGCCTTTCATTATCCTCAATTATGGCTCTCTAAGGTGAGATTTTGGTTAATTATAAATAGATATAATAATAATAATAAGAATAAGAATAATAATAATTATTATAATAATCATCATCATTTTATCAAAATATGTTTCAATATTTAAATCTGGAGGTATTATATTTTTGACAATTATCTGACTGTTCAATTAAATTGATTCGACAATTGAAAATTGTATTGTCAATAAAAACAACTTTGAAGCTTTTTTTCTGTTTTAATCAAAAATCAACTAATTTTAACGTGGTTCAGGGCTCAATTCCCACCTGTGTGCAGAAGGTTGCAGTTGAAGAAAGCGGCAAATCGTGTAAAAGCATACGAAGTGCGGTGTGGCTTAGTCATCTGGTAGCACAAAGCCAAGTAGATGAGTTGATGCTTCGCGATTATAATTTTTATCATTCTTCATTATAACCGTATCTAATCTGATCAAGAAATTTGTGACACGCCTTTAGCACTATGCTCAAAGGCGCTTCCATAGAAACGGTTTTACTCACTGTGGGCTACTAGAGGACTGAACACTCTAAGGCGGCATCTGTACTTTAATTGGGTTTCTGCTTCTAGAACTCATATCGCCTCACCCGATCACACTTTACAGCGGAATAGACCACTCATTATGCCGCAAGCGCAGAAGTATCTTGCAGGTGCCTTCAAAAGCTCACAGGACGCTATACAAATTCATTTTTGTATATAATAACATGTACCTGTATAACGAAAATGTAGAAAATCAAGTAGAAAGTTGTATTAAATTATTTAAAACTGTTATCGGTTTGGAAAAATAAGGAGAGGTACAGAAATGGATGTTCGTGACATAAGTTCAAAGGAACACAAAATAAACAACTAGATTGAATCGCAACTGACCGGTTACCACAGTGATACTTAAAAATTAATTGTCTTATGCAACGTAGGATTTGTTTGCTAGCTTGATGATGTATACACATGCACAAACTGAATGTCACAAAATGAAAACAATTATCTAATATATTCAAAACGTTTTTTGTAGCGCTGATTATTATTGTTCAAAATCTCACAGGTGGCTAAAAATAAATTCGGTTAAAATTAGGTAAAATTTTCAACTTGAGTGAAATTTTAGAATTTTTCAAACAATATTCAGTCTGCGCTACACGAAGTTTTAATAAGATCACTTGTTTCAATTTGATTAGATCTGATGATGTCGATGGTTTGCACAAGATGAACTGTCATTCATTCGTTTTTAACATGGCTGACAGAATAACAGGTCCTTGACATAACTTGTATAGTGCAATTAAAAACAAAAAAGTATAAAAAAATTAAATTAAAAAAAAAAACTAATCATAAATAACAACATTAAATTAAAAATAACAAATTTAAATTATAAATAACAAATTAAATGATAAATAAATTTTTTTTAAAGTATTGTATGTAACCACAAATAATTTTCAGATAACAGACTGGGGGATTTATGAAATGTTGGCAGAGAACTCTTGAACAGTGTGGAATCAGCGCTATACAAATGATTTGATTAGATTAGGTTAGCAGCACTACAGCAGACAAGGCACAAGAGAGTGATAAGAACTGAGAGGTGGGTGGCATGGAGGGAGTTTTGTGAGTTGTCTGGCTCCGGTTCACTTACGCCGTAGTAGAGGTCTGAGAAGGATTATAAAATGATTAGTTATGTTCATGATTGAAAATGATTAGTTGAATAAGGAAACATTTGTTTAAAAAGCTTCTAATAAATTATCTAATTCTAATTTTTTTTATTCATACTTAAAATTTATATTAATTTTTCATTAAAAATGGCAATAAAAAAAACTAAAACCTCGTTGACAAAAAAATTAAACTATTTCATTTCTGATGGTACATTTTTATAACGCGAAAGAAATATTGAAAAGCTCTATTAAGCAACTAAAAGAACGAAATAACATTTTTAGCGTCTGACTAAGTTGATTAAATAAAAACTGTTATAAAATTAATTGAATAAGAAAATAAAAATAAGTATTTTAATTAAAAAAATATTTATGTAATCTTCTGAGCCCACCCTTGTCGGTTTTGAAAACAAAAGGGTCTGACTCTTCGGAGTATCCGATGTCGTTGCGGGCGCTTACCAATATTTCGTAATAAGTGTTCTGAAAAAATAAAAGTTGGTGTTAGCATTTGAGATAAGATGTTAAAACATAAGCGTGTGTGTAGTAAACTGTTGATTAACATAGTTTAAAAGAAGTTTTGTTCATAGTAGAAAAAAACTTTTATTATAAAAATTCAATTTTGATCAATTTGAATCCAATGTGTTCGAAGCTGATCTAATGCACTATGTTTTAAGCTTATCTGAGGAGAAATGACAAACTATGTTCAATCCTGCTCTAATCCCCAAGCCACAAGCACCTGTTTGAGGCCGTGGAGGACATAGAAGCGCATGGGTCTTTGAGGATCGGTGTCATGTTTCTTCACTTCCGTCCACCCGTCCAACACTCGAAAGCTTCTTTCCAGCCCTTCTGAGCTCACCAGCGCCACCTGTCGAAAGTTTGGGAGTGATTTGGAAGCTTTTGATTGACATGCTTTCAAATTTTGAATGGCTATTATGCTTCAAAAAAAAGCAACTGTGTTAAGTCAAGTTGCAAATTTTTGAAATGAAAATTTACATTCTTCAGTGTTTTCCCCCCTACTCCTTCAAACCAGTTCTAACTCTTTCTCCTACCTCTTTCTAGCTCCTTCTTTTGGCTTCAATTTACTCCTACCTCCTTCTTACTTTTTACTTCTCCCAACTCATCCTCTTTCCCTTCATTTTTTTCTTATTTTCTTCTACTCTTCCATTTCCCTTTTTCTCTTTAATCCTTCTTCTCATCCTTTTCTTTTTCCTCTTCTTTTATCTTTTTTTTTTCTTTTTCTATTCTATTTCATGCTCCTTTTCCTCTTTCTCGTTTTTTCCTTCCTTCTCACCCTCCTATATCGGAATTTGTACTCTTTGATGGGGACTCCTCCAGTCAAGGGTTTTTCCCAGTGCACGGTGTACTTGTAGGCATAACCTTCCTCTTCACCCCCCGTCAATACCAGCTTTTGAGGCCTTTCTGTACGTTTTGAAAATTTAAATTGTTCAGTATTATGTTGAGTTTAATAATAATATTTAAATTATTGCGAAATACGAAATGATTTCATTATATTAATTACAAGTATAAAAATTGATCTATTAAAAGAGTTTATAAAGATAAAATTTATAAAAATATATGGTTACGTTATGAAATCCTATTTTTTGATAATTTTCAAAATTTGAAATAAGTTAAATTGGAAATATTTTGAAAATCATTTCTGAAAATTGAATGAGATTTAAAATAAACATGAACTAAATTGAAGTTCTATTGGCATCTAATTGAAATTCAATTAAAAATCAATTCCATTTTGATTTATATACTATAAAACCGCAACACCACACCGCACCACACCACGCAACACTACACCACGCAACACCACACCACGCCACACTACACCACGCAACACCACACCACGCAACACTACACCACGCAACACCACACCACACCGCACCACACCACGCAACACCACACCACGCAACACTACACCACGCAACACCACACCACGCCACCTACGGACGTTTTGGGTCTTGACATGCACCCTCAGAGGAGCGCCATCACCTACCTCCGTGAAGGCCCTCACCTGGAAGACGAAGGTGGTACTGGGTCTCAGATACTCTATGTAGATCTCCTGACCTGTTTGTGTGTGTGTGTGTGTGTGTGTGTGTGTGTGTGTGTGTGTGTGTGTGTGCGCGCGCGCGCGTGCGTTTATGAGTATATGTTCGCATTTCACTCACCAACGTAGAACTTGAGGACCTTGGTCTCGAAGTCAATACGATACCCCCTCACTTCGAGTCCTCCGTCGTTCTCTGGAGAATCCACCTCCAGAACCACAGTGTCTGCTGTCACCTCCCCAGTACGCACCGCTTTTGGTGCGCCTGGTAGTTCTGGTGGCAAAAAAAAGTGTGGTAGAAAATAAAAACGGTATTGGGAAGAGAAAAAGGTAGTAGAAGATAAAAATGTAGTTTTTGAAAAAAATAATCTAATCTAATTAGCTCCTTTATATAGAGCTGATTCCACACTGTGATAAGATAGAAAGATGAAAGAGAACAAAAAGTGAAAATTTTAATAATGAATTTATTTGGCTTTTTATGTTATTTTATGCAGTCAACGTCGTAAAAATAACGAATACACCAACGGGAATAAAAAAGTGCAAAAACCACAGCAAGTAACATCAGCACCACTGTCATCACCACCAACATGAATAGCAACATACCGGCCATTTTGAGTTCTACGGAAAGGTTGGAACTTCCATACTGGTTCCTGACTACGCAGTAGTATGTGCCGTATATCCAATTCTGATCCTCCTCCCTCACCGTTACCTGGAAGGAAAAAGAAGGAAAAATTGATAAAAAAGGAGAAAAAAAAGAAAAATTAATTAAGAAGAAGAGAAGAAGAAAAGAAAAAAAAGAAAAAAGACGCGAAAAAACATTAAAAAAAACAAAACCTGTAGATTGGAATTTTTCCCCATGGAGTAGACTCGGTAGGTTCTGTTGGTGTAGATGGGTCTGGAGATGGACTTGTACTTGATCCATTCGATCAGAGGCATTGGCTCGGCGTAGCTCAGACACGTGAGGTTCTTGGTCTTGCCGGGCCAGATGTACCACGACCTCACATTGGCGGGGTCGAACTGTGGCTTGACTGGGTGGAGTTGGTTAAGATAGTGTTATTGTAAGGTTATAAAGATATTATGCTGGGAAGGTTTCATGTTATAGGTTCTCCAAGTTATATAGACTTACTAATCTAATCTAATCAAATCGTTAATATAGGGATGATTCCACACTGTTTAAGAGGGCTTTGCTGCGAACTGTTTAGACAAAAAAGTTTCAAAGGCTTTACGAAATGAAAGTAGAGAAATAATAGAGGTAAGATTGGGGGAAAAAGTGTTCCATAGAAAGGGGCCACGGTAGGAAAATACAGATTTAGCATTTATATTATTGGAAGGTATCCTAAAAAAATGAGAAAAAATAGATCTCAGTCCCTTACGAAGAGGCGATTTAAAAAGATCAGCTAAGTAGTTAAGTGAGTGATTATTTTTTTTAAACATGAGAGTGCAGATTTTTAAAACTGATCTTTTTTCAAGAGATAACCAGTGTGAAGAGATAACGGTTAGAGTTAGACCAAAGAATTTATGAGTGTCAGAAACTAAACGGGCAGCGCTATTAAAAGCTTTGATAAAGGGCTGTAGCGTGGTGTTGGGAGTCCATAGTATGAAGAGTTACAATAGTCAAAGTGGGACAAAATAAGCGAAAAACTAGTAGTTTGAGAGTTACTTCACGAACTTGTAAAAACAAATAATTGTTAACGAAATAGTTAACCACAATATTATCATAAAGCCCCAACAACAACAGTCGTTACAACAATAGCAACAACACTAACAACAACATCGATCACGTCATCAGAAACAACAATAGCAAAAATAAGACCAACAACTTCAGCAGTAATATTCACCCACAATTGACTGTGATAGTAGCATTCTTCTCGTGCATGCCTCCCTTATTCGTGCTAATGCAAGTGTAGTTGCAGTAGTCAGATGCCTGGTTTTGTGTGTGCGTGTGTGTGTGTGTGTGTGTGTGTGTGTGTGTGTGTGTGTGTGTGTGTGTGTGTGTGTGTGTGGAGGGGGGTGGGGGAGGGGTCGAAAATGATAAAACTCTTTCTTATTTCTTTACAACGTTCTTTCTTTCTATTCTCTCCTTTTTTTCTTCAACTCTTCTTATCTCTTTCTTTTTTTTGTATCTCTCTTCCTCTTCTTCATCATCTTTTTCCTCTATCTCCACCCACTTTGAGTTTTTTGAAGACCACTTGCAGTTCGGAGTTTCCAAGCATTTTCACCTTCACTCTGCCACCATCCTGAGTAACCATTGAAGTCATTGGGCCAGCTATGCTTAGTTAATTAAGTTAATTTAAAATGATTTTATTAATTATAAATTATTTTTTTATTTTAGTTCGGGTAATCTCCAATCATTCGAACCTATTCATCAATTTTACTTTTTACAAAATCTCCCAGTTATTTAAAAAAAAATAACTTTTTTATGCCACTTTTCCAATAACTCTAGCACTCTGAAATCACGATCAACGACCCAGCCATCACTACCATCACAGTTTACACAATCAACCACAGCCACTACATACGCCACAGCCACCAATCCACCATGACCACAACCAAAACTCACATTATCGCCCATATGAAAGTACTTAGTGGGGTCAGACAATGATCTGATGGAAACCTGAAAAAAATTGAAAAATAAAAAAATTTAATAAAAAAAAAATTTTTAGTGAAAAAAAGCTTTAATGAAAACAAATAACAAAGAAGAAAATATATAATAATAAATTGTCATCAAGTTTTGTCCAGGCAACCAAAAGGTTCTAACCTTCTTGATGGTGATGTTGGCAGCAGGTTTGGCATGGGTGATGCATGAGAGGGTGTATGGTTTGTTCTCTTCACCCGTTCTATTAGTGAATGATATGATGCTTGGAGGAACTGTAGGAAAAAGGATAGAATAGGGAGAAATATGGTGGTGCGTTTGTGAAAGAAAGATGAAGTTGAAATATTTAGGAAAATTGTAGTTGGTGGTCATAAAAAACTATTAAACACTCAGAATAATGAGCTTTTTATCGCCATCTAGTAACTTGTTGACAGCCGACCAAGCAATTATGTAACCAATCATACAACTAACCATTGATTTATCTAACAAACCATCTACCCACACAACCATCTCAACCCAATCTAACGAGCCATCCATTCAAAAACCCACTCAATAACCAATCAACCACTCAATCACTCACCAACCACCCGCTCACCATCCATCCGTTAACCACCTACTCACCACTCATTCACTAACAACCCCCCACCAACCATCCACTCACCAACCACATCCAGCTTCAACTGAGCAGTGTCAGAGCCGGCATTGTTAAAGGCTCTGCACGTGTACACGCCATCGTCATCTTCCGTCAAAGGTCGGAATGTCAAAAATCCTCCTTCGGCGTCAAAATGACGTTTGAATGTCGTGTGTACCGGGTTCTTGTTATCGTCCTGGGGGAGGGAGGTGAGGATAGAGTTATTGAAGGAGAAGAGTTGGAGATGATGGGATAGAATGATTGATGAACTTGTATAAATATCGGACGGGTGATGGATGGTAATGTATCGAAGGCTGATGAAAACAATCTATGAACGGGAAAAATCAATCGGAGATGTGGATAGAATAAAAATAAAAATAGAAAGTTCAATGAGGAAAGAAAAATAATCAATCGAGAGAATTAAACATTTCAAATAAAAATTAATGACCTAAGATTTATAAAAACTGTATTTCAAAAATTAATGAAAATTAGTAAAAAAAACCTTGAAAAACTCGAATCTTGGCTCAGGTTTTCCACTGGCTTTGCAGGGCAGGGTAAACTCATGACTTTGCACCCCTTCGAAATGTGTGGTGGAAGTGTCTATGAGGGCAGCCTCTGTGATGGGTGGAAAAGTTTGGTAAAAAATAATATTTTTACTTTATTTTAAACATATATATATTTATATAAAATTAAATTTTCAATTGAATTTATTCGAAGTTTCAGTTTGTCAATAATAAATAATTGATTTTTTTATTCAACAACCGCCACAACAAACCAACAACACACAAAAAACAGTCACAACTACCACAACCGCAGCCACAACAAAAACATCAACAACCACAAAAACACAATCACAACACCGACAACAACCACAACAAAAATAGCAGCTACAACAACCAAACAGCTAAGACAACCACAACAAATCAACAAAAACAACAATTATGACCTTGCACAATCAGGTCAATGTATCTGAAGTCAAAGGCTCCACTTTCTTGTACAGAGGCTTGGCATGTGTACACCCCCTCATCCTCCCTGCTCACGTCCTTTATGTACAGCCCGTACACCACCTGACGGTATTTCTGGTCTGATGGTTGTGGCGTGGTTGTTATGGTGTGGTTGTTATGGTGTAGTTGATGTGAGGATTTGATATTTGTGGTGTGAGGGTGGTCGTGATTCTATTTTGGTAGGTATGTTGTTGTTGTTGTTGTTGTTTTGTGGTAGTTTTGATGTGATGGTAGCGGTGTGGTGTTGGGATGATATGGTGGTGATTTTGCAGTGTAGTGGTAATTTCGGTGTTGGTAGTTGTAGTGGAGACAATTTCAAACAGACAGAAACTAATCGAACAGATGTAACAGAAAAAACAGCAAAAAAATAAGTGAATGTGGAATGCAATAACAAAATCAGGATGAAGAAGTGAAAGAAGAAAAAAGAAGTAAATTCAGAGTGAAGGAGTGAAAATGAGATGAAGTAATTAAATATGAATGAAAGACAGACTGGTGTCAATGGGCTTTCCCTTGAAAAGCCATTCCACAGTAGGAACTGGATTTCCGGACACTCTGCATTCCAGCAGCTCCGTCTTGTGAAGGGTTTTGAATTGGGGGTTTGGTGCGTGGTCAAAGGTTATGTCTTCTGTGGGAGGTTGGAAAGGAGGAGGAGGTTGGTAGGTAGTTGCGAAAGTTGTATGGAAGTGGTTGTTGTGAATTTGGAAATGTTATCGGCTAGAAACTTCAAGTTGGATTGAATCTAACTCTACCCTTTTTCGTACCACTCTTCTTTTATTCCATTTTATTTACATGCAAATTATTCTATTGCATATCACACATCTCCACTCTCCTACACTTTACATATTTCATATTTCACAACTTGCCTATCTTCAAAGCATTCAACATCTTCCTACCTCTCAACCAATCCCATGTTTCCTACCCTGCCACCTACTGAATACTGTAATAGTGATAGATTTTCTTTGAATATTTCCCTCCACCCTAGCAGAACATTCGTAGGTTCCTTGATCCATCTGGCGAGCACGGCTGAAAACTAACCTATTTTCTGGTCTGTTGAGCTCTTTCATGATATAAATGTGTCTGTTGGAAGGAAGGAGGAAAGAGAGATGGAAAGATTTTGGTTAAGATTTTTTGGCGTAGAATTGCTGGTAGAAAAAAAAAGTAGTTTGAAAGGGAGTAGAAAAGGTGAAAAGAAAGAGTAAGTGACATAAGTTCTGACACTCGAATAACAACCACCGCCACACTACTGCCACTACTACCACTAAAATCACCACCACCACCACAACAACCGCTACCACCACCAACACCACCACCAAAACAACCACTACTACCATCATCACCACCACCACCACCACCACCACCACCACCACCACCACCACCACCACCACCACCACGACCACGACCACGACCACCAACACCACCAACACAATTACTCCAACCAGCCACCTCCCTACTCCAGCCTCTTCAATAATCTCTTTTCCATCCGGTCCATGCCACCGTATCCGTGTCTCTAAGTTCTGTGCACTCACTCCATACACCTGGTGGTGATGATGATACAATACAAACATGAATATTATTAAAACGGCCTCAACCCCGTAGAGTTTCGAGGCCACTCATAAGGATGATGATGATGATGATGATGATGATGATGATGATGATGATGATGATGCTAATGATGACGAAAAAATTACTAGTGAACATCTTACTCAAAGTCTTCAATATTAACATTATTTTATTTGAAAACTATTGTATAAAGATAATAATAAAAATAAAAGAAAAAAATTTATTTTTTTCTATTGTTCCACCTTGCAGGTGACCATGAATGAGGATCCAATGGCGAAAGATTTTTCGCGTTTATCGGGAAAGATGACTAAGTAGGGGGTATTGGATGTCCCTGGAGGGAGGGGGGTTGATTGATGGAAGAGCGAAGAAGGGAGGAAAAGTGGAAGGAGTGAAAAAAAGAATTGTGAAAAAAATCAGTTTATAACGGGAAAATGGATTGAGTTATTGAGTGTTTTTGGTTCATTCACTTTCGCAATTCACAGAATATATGAAATAGATTAAAAATTTTAAAGTTTTATTAGTTCGTTTCCAACAGAATATTATGAAAGATTGATCTTAACTTTACGTTTCTATTCATTTTTATCAAAATTTGTTAGAAAAGTAAACTTTCCGAGGGCTTAATTGAAAGTGAATTCTATTTTGCAACATTTGAAGATCAGCAACTCACCGATAATTTGGGAAGAGGTCATAAAGATAAAAGCAATTAAGATCATGTTACTTTATGATATCAACAAATGCGCCTTAAAGTCAATACAAAACCACAGCTACCTTTGTATTCGCTTCAGCGCACCTGGTTGCTAATCAAAAGCTATCCATTCATTATTCAAAATTAATACTTATTTTGCCACTACCATTTTTTTTGAAAAATTCCTATTTTTCAAAAATTATTTTTTTATAGTACATGAAATATTATATAAAAATTTTATATGAAATTTTATGTAGTGTACTCTATTGACAGTTCTAATTTCCCAGTAATTACTTTTTTTCGATCTAAAAATAAGTCATCAATTTACTTTCCATTGTTTAAGTGATTCAAAGAGAATCAAATTTTGATACAAACCATTTTACAAAAAAAAAAATAAATTGTTATTTTTGAAGCTTCACTTTTAAATATACCTTTAACTTTGTCTCCATTTTTGACATTACGAAGTCTATTTCACCATTGGTTTTCGCGAGCGGCCATTCACAATGATTGAAACATCCGACCAAATTTTCAAAAGTATTATGCATTAAAAAATCAAAATGTGAATCACTAAAAGTTAAAATATTAAATAATCTTTTGAGTCGTAAAAGAGAGCATGGAATATTCATTGAAAGAACAATTTGAGGCTGCTGTCAAGGTGATTCAAGCCTTGCCGAAAAAAGGTTAGTGCTATAATCTATTGGAAGTTTTTAACTTTCATTACATCTTTAGTCGCTTTGACTGCTTGATCGTTAGTGATTATTGCAACCAATTATAATACGAATCTTATTTTTTGCGTAATAAGATTTAAAAATTAATGAAAAAAATGCGGAGTTTGAGTTCAAATGGAAAAAAATGTTATGTTATTTTTGTGTTATTTTCTTTCATCCATGTCACTTTAATTGACTACTTGAGTCACTATGATCACCTACTATAGGAACTTATTTTCAAAGGTCTTTGAACATCTTCAATCAAACAGGAACTTTCCAGCCATCTTCTTCTCTTCAACTCATCTTCTATTCATATTACAAGCAAGCAGTGATTGGTATATGTAATGTCACACAGCCTCCATTCTACGATGTCATTGGTCGATCAAAATGGTTTGTACTAGTATTATTAATATGAATACTTTCAATTCTATTATGCTACTCATTATTAGTCATATGGTAATACTCCTTATAACATGTTGGTAATAAGATCATAATAAGCATTAGTAATTTTTATTATTCATATCTTACTGCTCATAGTTTTGCATCATTACTCATACCACAGGGATGCTTGGAAGGCTTTGGCTTCAATGTCATCAGAACAAGCCATGCTGCTCTACATCGCTGAACTCAAAAAGGTGGTGATGGTGAAGATGTCTATAGTAACCAGTCTGTTTAAGCTTGCCATCATCCTACTCACAAATACTGTCATCTCCAACACCATCTTTAATTTTTCCTTCATCATCATCATCACCATCATTACCATCATCATCATCATCATCATCATCATCATTATCAGCATCATCATCATCATCATCATTATCAGCATCATCATCATCTTCATCATTAGGTGATAGAGATGATGCCTCAGACCGTGGAAGTTGAGGACTTTATAGTGAAGATTGGTGGGATTTATGAGATGGTGGATGACGAAGAACAGGAAGAAGTAGATGAAGATGAAACTACTGACAGTGGCAATGAGTATAAAATTGATAACAATAAACATAACAACAAGGCTTATAAAGTTAACAGTTACATTGACGCCAATAACACTGGCGGGAACAAGCAATGCAACAAAGATAACACAAAGCATGGCTTTGATGTGTGGGGAGGCAAGGTTGGAAATAAGGGAAACATTGTGAGGAGATACGATGACCATGGCAAGAGCACTCAAGAGGGTATGGAGGTGTTGGAGGATGTTGTGAAGAGTTATAAAGATGCTGTTGTTGCTAATGGACTAGCAGGAGGGGGAGGAGGAGAAGGAGGAAGAAGAAGAGGTTCTAAAGAGCAAAACGAAAAAGATGATGATGATGATGATGATGATGATGATGATGATGATGATGATGATGATGATGAAGAGGAGGATGAGGAATCAAACAGCGAAAATACTGACAACAGCGGCATCAACATTTTTAACATCAATAAAAAAAGTAATAACAGTAATATCATTAATATCAATAATAATAACGGTGATGATGATGTTGGCAGTCTGGAGGAGCTGAGAACTCGCCTCTACGACGTGAGAAGTGCCGGCAAGGAGTCTCTCGTGGTGCACTACATCCAACAACACACCTCCCTCCATCCCCTTCTCCTTCTTAACAACAACAACAACAACAACAACAACAACAACAACAACAACAACAACAACAACAACAACAACAACAATGAAAGCAATAATAGTGACAGTAATAATAGTAATGCTATCATTACTACTATTACTACTACTACTACAAATGCTATCATTACTACTATTAATACTACCACTACTATAAATAATACTGATACTCATATTAATCGTTATGGCAGCGACAACAACAACAACAAAAACGAAAACAAAAACTACAACAACAACGATAATAATAATAATAATAATATGGATAATAATCATGTTAACAACAACGACAGTTTTGACAATAAAAATGATATTCTAAACAACATCAACGCCGCCATAAATGATGTTGCACATATGAAATTGAATGGGATGGATGGTGATGGAACAAGTGGAAAACTTGATGGCGATGATGATGATGATGATGATGATGATGATGATGATGATGATGATGATGATGAGAAAGAAGAAGAGGAGAAGAATGCGGGTGAAACGTGTTATAGTAGTAATGATGAGTTTTGGGACTCTAGTGATTTTTTGATTACTAATACTATTAGTAACACCACTGCTACTATTACTACGTGTACTATTTCTAATACCAATACTTCTACCATTGATTCTAATACTAATAACACTACAATCACAGGTAATAGTATTTTTAGTGATAATAATAATAATAATAAAATTACCAATGATAACCTAGTCAGTTGTACTAACAACCAAAATCATAATCACCACAAAATAATTCTCAAAAACAGCAAAAACGAAAATAATGACGAAAACTTTAAAAACAAAAAAGTCCATGAGAACAACAACAACAGTTTTAAGAGAACTATTAAAGGTACAAACAACATTCCAAACCATCATCAAGCCTTCTCTACTAACACTTTCACTAATGGCAGTAACGACTACAGCAACAACAACGACAACAGCTGCAACCACAACAACAACCACGGTGACAGCAACCCAGAGGTGCTTTTAGTAGTGCAAGAGTCACTCAAGGAACTTCAAAAAAATCTCAAAGAGTTGCATAACAGTGTTAAGGAGATGCAACATAGGCAACATGTTGGTGTGGTGTGTAGCTGTTGTGTGATTGTTGTCGCATGATATGGCGTGGTTACTATGTTGTATGGTGAAATGAGGTGTGGCGTGTGGTTTGGTATTTTTTGTTTAGTATGTGATCTTGTGGTGATGAGATTTATTTGTCATTGTGATTATTTATTTTTATTAAGATACATTAACTATTGCTTGAAAATAAACTTGTTTTTTCCCATCCAGATGATCTCTCTTTCCCTCCCTTCCATCCCCACCACCCTCCTCATCCTCATCTGGCCCATTCTCGTCAACATGGCGTTTAAGTACTTCAGTAGAAAATCTAAGAGTTGATGAAGAAGGAGGAGGAGAAGGAGGAGGAGGAGGAGGAGGAGGAAGAGGAGGAGGAGGAGGAGGAGGAGGAGGAGGAGGAGGAGGAGGAGGAGAAAAAGAAGGAAAAGTAGGACTGCTGCCGGTTTTGATTTTTTCTTTTTTTATTTCAAGTTAACCCGCACTTGAGTCATAGATTGTATCCATTTAAGAGGCTTTTTAATCTTCAATACATTCATCTTCATTCAGCATTTTGTTTCTAATGGTTTCAAGTTTTCGAACTTTGTTTTCAAATGCATCAAACCACTATTGGTTATAAAAATAAAATAAACTAGCACTTCTTTCTTCAATTTTCATGTGGCCATTTTTCTCAATCAAACTTTACCCTTCGATACAAATCAAAGTTTTCATGCGCCTCTCATACGTGTAGCTTTATCGATGGCACGGTGTCATAAAACCCTAATGTTACTGCTATGACTAACAGATGAAAGCAACGGCAACAATAGAGCCTTGTTACGCTTCAATGGCGTATTCACAGCAACAAAAAGTTTCGGTAACTGATCAAATTTATTACTCAAAACCTCACTGGAATGTCAATAATATCCAATTTCGTAAAATTTTGAACGATTAAAATTCTAATCGCACTTCGGTTAAAGGAATACACTTATTACACACATGAGGTTCCATTGAGCATAAGTGTCGGTGTGTGGATTTTTGGGGATATATTCTCGTGGCAGATATTTGATAAAAATTACTTTTTCGGCTCATAATTGAGATCAAATGAATTTTTATAACACATACTTGGAATTAAATAAAATTATATAGCTCATAATTAGGATAAAATGAATGTTTTTTTTCAGCTTAAAATAAGTGGAAAATAATTTTCAAAGTTCGTGATTAGAAGGCTTAAACATGCAAGGCATATGTTCGAAACAAGATAATTTTTGGTACGTACGAATCGTTAAATCGTTAAAAATAACAAAAAAACGTCGTGAGAGATTATTTTTATTATTACTCTTATTATTATTATTATTCCAGTTATCAGCTTATACTTATAGTATACGAATGTCTGCAGTATGAAATATGAACTTTCAAGTAATAAATATTGGAGGCTTTGTGGATGAATCTTTACAATGATAAATCGGGCTGTGAAGTGATAACATCAAAGATGACCCATTTAAATGCAGCAACTGGTAGTAACATGATGATGCAACCGAGGGTAACAGTATAATGCTGTGATGAGTCAGCCGAGTGTGGCATTACAACGCTATGATAACACTATACAACCATTATGGAGCGTCCACACAATCTTCAGAACTTTCGAGAAATGTTCAAGAATTTAATCCCGATGAACAACCGTAATTTGATAAAAGAATCAAACGATTGAAGGCAACTGAACAGAGTTTAAAGAGAAAAGGAAAAGTGAATGGAAGAATGTCTGTGACTGTTTTTGCAAACATCAGAGTAAAATGTATGATGACGAGGAGTAAGATGTGATGAGATGTATGATATAGTGAGATGTATGGTGATATGTTATTATAGGGTGATATGATATAAGATATATGGTTTAATATGGTGACATGAAGATTGTGAATCTGCATGATATGAACACTTGTGAGTGACCTATTAATTTTATGTTTTTTTATATCATCATTCAAAAATGCTTTCATCTAGCTACCTTCTGAAATGTATTCTTTCATTATTTTTCGCTACTTTTTAATTAATTTATTTCTATAATTTCTTCATGAAACAACCTTTAAATCCGATACTTTTTCAATAATTTGACAAATTTTAAAACAAGTTTTTTTTTAGTCAAATTAGATTTTCATGATAATCACTTCTTCAAAATCACTTCTTCAATATATGAACTTCCAGACATCTCATTCAACACTCATTTCAAACACTTGTTCAATTTGAAATAAAATTGTCTTTCAATTTGTTGAAAGTGGCTTATTTGTTATGATTAAATAATAAATGTTATTAGAATAATGAAAGTTCTGCAGAGAGGTTACCTGGAGCGGTGTTCCTAAAATGTTACCCAGGGACAGGGAACATGTTGCACGTTAGTGCTTGTCCAATGCTGTTGCATGCAGTGGTTTACTATAGATTTTTTCTACAGAGTTAGATGATTAGATTTTTATACGTTTAGTTAAGTGCTTTCCAGCCATGGTTCAGTGTTTTTGTGCTATGTGGTTATTAATCGCTTCACAATGTTGCATCGGTTATAGCAAAAGTTTGAAAGTTTTTGAAAATGAATAAGCGCGAGTGTAGTTGAAGCTGAAAGAAAATGGGGCCTATGATGATGTAGTGGTTGTGGTGGTGGATAGAAGACAAAGTACTGTGTCGAAAAAAAAACTTTAAAAAAAAATTTGAAAATAAAAATAATAAAAAAAAAAAATTAAAATGTACAATAAATTAAATAGAAAGTCCAAAATAAGTGAAATATTAAAAACAAATACAAAAATTGAAAGGTCCAACCGAAATATGAACGAGGAGGAGGTGAGAGGATGAAGAGTGGATTAAAAACAAGACAAAAAGGAGTGAAAAGAGAAAAAATGAGATAAAAGGAAATGAAGAATTATAAAAGAAATAAAAAAAATAAAAAAAGGGTGAGTGAAGAAAAAGTGAGACAAAGAGAAGAAGTGGAAAAAATAAAAAAAATTGAAGAAAAAAGAAAGAGAGAAGTGAGAGAAGGATGAAACAGAGGAATGAGGGCAGAAGGAGAAATCACTTGCAGCAGGCCTTTTTACGACCGAGGGGAGAGGCAAGCTGTAGTGCCTCAATGTACTGGTCTTCCTTTTCACTTAACAACCTGCAGGTGGAGATGGATGATGGATGGATTCATGTATAAATGGCCTCATGTATAAATGGACTCATGGACAAATGGACTCATGGACAAATGGACTCATGGACAAATGGACTCATGGACAAATGGACTCATGGACAAATGGACTCATGTATAAATGGCCTCATGGACAAATGGCCTCATGGACAAATGGGCTCATGGATAAATGGCCTCATGGACAAATGGACTCATGTATAAATGGCCTCATGGACAAATGGACTCATGGACAAATGGCCTCATGGACAAATGGACTCATGGACAAATGGATTCATGTATAAATGGCCTCATGGACAAATGGCCTCATGGACAAATGGGCTCATGGATAAATGGCCTCATGGACAAATGGACTCATGTATAAATGGCCTCATGTATAAATGGCCTCATGGACAAATGGACTCATGGACAAATGGACTCATGTATAAATGGACTCATGGACAAATGGCCTCATGGACAAATGGCCTCATGGACAAATGGACTCATGGACAAATGGACTCATGTATAAATGGACTCATGTATAAATGGCCTCATGGACAAATGGCCTCATGGACAAATGGCCTCATGGACAAATGGCCTCATGGACAAATGGCCTCATGTATAAATGGCCTCATGGACAAATGGACTCATGGACAAATGGCCTCATGGACAAATGGACTCATGGACAAATGACCTCATGTATAAATGACCTCATGGACAAATGGCCTCATGGACAAATGGCCTCATGGACAAATGGCCTCATGTATAAATGGCCTCATGTATAAATGACCTCATGGACAAATGGACTCATGGACAAATGGATTCATGTATAAATGGACTCATGTATAAATGGCCTCATGTATAAATGGCCTCATGTATAAATGGCCTCATGTATAAATGGACTCATGTATAAATGGCCTCATGTATAAATGGCCTCATGGACAAATGGACTCATGGACAAATGGCCTCATGTATAAATGGCCTCATGGACAAATGGACTCATGTATAAATGGCCTCATGTATAAATGGCCTCATGGACAAATGGACTCATGGACAAATGGACTTATGTATAAATGGCCTCATGTATAAATGGCCTCATGTATAAATGGCCTCATGGACAAATGGCCTCATGGACAAATGGCCTCATGTATAAATGGCCTCATGGACAAATGGACTCATGGACAAATGGCCTCATGGACAAATGGCCTCATGTATAAATGGACTCATGGACAAATGGCCTCATGTATAAATGGCCTCATGGACAAATGGCCTCATGGACAAATGGACTCATGGACAAATGGCCTCATGGACAAATGGCCTCATGTATAAATGGACTCATGGACAAATGGCCTCATGGACAAATGGACTCATGGACAAATGGATTCATGTATAAATGGACTCATGTATAAATGGACTCATGTATAAATGGACTCATGTATAAATGGACTCATGGACAAATGGACTCATGTATAAATGGCCTCATGGACAAATGGCCTCATGGACAAATGGCCTCATGGACAAATGGACTCATGGACAAATGGACTCATGGACAAATGGACTCATGTATAAATGGACTCATGGACAAATGGACTCATGTATAAATGGCCTCATGGACAAATGGACTCATGGACAAATGGCCTCATGGACAAATGGACTCATGGACAAATGGACTCATGAACAAATGGCCTCATGTATAAATGGCCTCATGTATAAATGGCCTCATGTATAAATGGCCTCATGTATAAATGGCCTCATGTATAAATGGCCTCATGTATAAATGGCCTCATGTATAAATGGCCTCATGTATAAATGGCCTCATGTATAAATGGACTCATGTATAAATGGCCTCATGGACAAATGGACTCATGGACAAATGGACTCATGGACAAATGGATTCATGTATAAATGGCCTCATGTATAAATGGATTTCTGGATAAATGGTTGGATTTATAGGTGGATGAGTGAATGACTGAGTGGATTGGGTGATGAGTAGATGGGTGGAGGGGTAGAGAGGTGGAGAGTGAGATAAATGGTTGGACGGGTCATTAGTTAGATGGGTAAATGGTTGGATGGGTTATTAGTTAGATGGGTGAATGGTTGGATGGGTTATTAGTTAGATGGGTGAATGGGTGAATGGGTTATTAGTTAGATGGGTGAATGGGTGGATGGGTGAACTAGTGTTTGAAAGTAGAAAAATGAGGGTATGAAATTGGTGAATAAAGAATGAGTGGGTGAAAGATGAATGAATAACCGAAATAAGAGTGACAGATAGATGGATGAAAAATGAAAAATAGAAAAATGAATGGATAAAGGAAAGCTAGATGGATGAACGACAGATGGGTGAATGAATGACAGATGGGTGGATGAATGACAGATGGGTGGATGAATGAAAGATGGGTGGATGAATGACAGATGGGTGAATGGAAGACAGATGAGTGGATGAATGAAAGATGGGTGGATGAACGAGAGGATGGATGACAAAAGAAGGAGCTCACTTGGCGATCATTTCGACCGAGTCGTACACATTGAGGCCTGTCTTTGAACTGGTCTCTTGGAACAAGGCACTGTACTCCTGGAAAGAGGGGGATGAATAAATATGAGAAAGAATGAGGAAGTATGTGAAAAATTTGATAAGAATAGAAGAAAGTGAAAGAAAAATCAAGAAAGATGGAAAAAGTAAGAAAAAGGGAGAAAAAGATAAATAAAAATCATCATCACCACTACCATCACCTTTCTTATCATTATGACCACCACTAGTTTTCTCTTCTTCCTGCTCTTCCTCTTCTTCTTCTTCCTCCTCCTCCTCCTCCTCCTCCTCCTCCTCCTCCTCCTCCTCCTCCTCCTCCTCCTCCTCCTCCTCCTCCTCCTCCTCCTCCTCCTCCTCCTCCTCCTCCTCCTCCTCCTCCTCCTCCTCCTCCTCCTCCTCCTCCTCCTCTTCCTCCTCCTCCTCCTCCTCCTCCTCCTCCTCCTCCTCCTCCTCCTCCTCCTTCTCCTCCTCCTCCTCCTCCTTCTCCTCCTCCTCCTCCTCCTCCTCCTCCTCCTCCTCCTCCTCCTCCTCCTCCTCCTCCTCCTCCTCCTCCTCCTCCTCCTCCTCCTCCTCCTCCTCCTCCTCCTCCTCCTCCTCCTCCTCCTCCTCCTCCTCCTCCTCCTCCTCCTCCTCCTCCTCCTCCTCCTCCTCCTCCTCCTCCTCCTCCTCCTCCTCCTCCTCCTCCTCCTCCTCCTCCTCCTCCTCCTCCTCCTCCTCCTCCTCCTCCTCCTCCTCCTCCTCCTCCTCCTCCTCCTCCTCCTCCTCCTCCTCCTCCTCCTCCTCCTCCTCCTCCTCCTCCTCCTCCTCCTCCTCCTCCTCCTCCTCCTCCTCCTCCTCCTCCTCCTCCTCCTCCTCCTCCTCCTCCTCCTCCTCCTCCTCCTCCTCCTCCTCCTCCTCCTCCTCCTCCTCCTCCTCCTCCTCCTCCTCCTCCTCCTCCTCCTCCTCCTCCTCCTCCTCCTCCTCCTCCTCCTCCTCCTCCTCCTCCTCCTCCTCCTCCTCCTCCTCCTCCTCCTCCTCCTCCTCCTCCTCCTCCTCCTCCTCCTCCTCCTCCTCCTCCTCCTCCTCCTCCTCCTCCTCCTCCTCCTCCTCCTCCTCCTCCTCCTCCTCCTCCTCCTCCTCCTCCTCCTCCTCCTCCTCCTCCTCCTCCTCCTCCTCCTCCTCCTCCTCCTCCTCCTCCTCCTCCTCCTCCTCCTCCTCCTCCTCCTCCTCCTCCTCCTCCTCCTCCTCCTCCTCCTCCTCCTCCTCCTCCTCCTCCTCCTCCTCCTCCTCTTCTTCCTCCTCCTTCTTTTTCTCCTCCTCTTCCTATTTATATTCATCATCATCATCATCATCCTCACACCTCGGCCATCTTCTGTCCACTTTTGAAGGACACAGCTTGTGGGTTGTCGTCATTGACCAGGTCCACCTTGTTGCCCACCACCATCACCACCGTCGTCTCTTCCGTGCCGTCCTTGCGTGGGTGGGATGATGGATGGGTGCATGAAGAGATGGGTGAGTGAATGGGTAGATGAGTGAATGGGTGGGAAGATTGATGAGTGGCTAGATGGGTGGGTGGATTGATGAGTGGATAGATGGGTAGATGGGTGAATATATGTGTGGATGGATGGGTGAGTGGGTAGATGGTTGAATACAGGAAGGGGTGTGTGAATGGATGAATGAGTAGATGGATGGGTGAATGGTTGCAAGCTTGCCGGGAAAATATATAGAATAATACTTTGTTTGAGAAAATTTGAAAAGTGGAAGAAGGAGAAAGAAAATAGATGAATGACAAAAAAAGAAAAAAAAACGATGTATGAACGAAGTAGCAAAAGAAAGAATCTGTATTTAAGTGAAAACACCCAAAACTATAAATAGCCACTCACCTGCACGGATGACATCCAATTACGGACGCTCTTGAACGATGATTCGTTAGTGACGTCATACATGACGATGACTCCATCTGCCTTGCGGAAGTACTGCTTAGTGATGCTGCGGAATCTGTTTGTTGTTGTTGTTGTTGGTTGTAGTTTTTTGTTGTTGTTATTAGTTGTAGCTTTTTGTTGTATTGGGGTTGGTTATTATCACCTCAGTTGCCCGCTTTGGCGTTTTAAAGATTGGATTTTTTATCATTGTCATCATTGATTTTTTGTTGTTTGTTGTTTACTGTTGTTTTTGTAGTTTGTTATTGATATCGTCGTTCAACGCAATAGCTTTTGTCATAATTCATATTTTTTTAAAAATAATTTTTCTTATCCTTCTTTTTTTCTTATTTTTCACTTTTTACGAAATCATAATTTTTAGTTTTCGTTTTTCATTATCTTCTTTTCCTTTTCACCTTTCTTGTCCCGCAGTGTCCCACACCTGTATAGCCACCACGTGACCATCCACCCTGATGTTCTTCACCTGGAAGTCCACACCTGTATTAATTGATTGGGTTTTAATTAATTTTCTATTTGTTAAAAGAAATAAATAAGAGCACTTTGTTTTACATGACCTTACTTTTCTTCCAACAAAACCTCTTTAAAATCACCCTTTCATCACCACTCTTATAACACCATGCTTCCAACATCACCTTTCGCTGACTTCCATCTTTTCCACTTGTTTTCCAACACTATATATGACACTATTCAACACCACCATATCAGTACTATTTTTACCACCTTCCACCACCCACCCAAGTCTACAAAACTTTCCGTTCCCACCTATGGTTGCTTGGAAGGCAGGTTTGAAGGTGTTGGAAGCAAACTGGTGAATGAAACTGCTCTTGCCTACCCCCGAGTCACCCACAAACACCACCTGGTGTGTATATATATATATATATATATATGTTTGTGTGTGTGTGTGTGTGTGTGTGTGTGTGTGTGTGTGTGTGTGTGTGTGTGTGTGTGTGTGTTTGTGTATGTGTATCGCTTTTATTATTAGTTGTGAGTATTTCTTGCAAGTGTATGAATGATTAGATGAAGGGCCTAATATCAAATAATATTGAGCGCTTTTGAACAGTGTGCACTCAATGCCATATGAATTTTTTGATGTAATTAAATTAAAATTAGATTTGATTTTTGTGCAAGTACTTTTTTGAAACTTTTAACTGATTTTGGAAGACATTGTTTTTTCAACTTCAATATCCGTTTTCAAACTAAAGAAACCTCTCATTAAAATGATCTTTCATTTGATTTGTTAAATTCATAAATATAGAAAATGGAAAATCACCTTGAACACTCGTTCGGGGGTCATCGACTCGAGATTCTGTGGAAGGGGAGAATAGGATTGAAAAAAAGAAGAAAAAAAAAAAGAAACGAAAAAAAGGTTGAGAAGAAAGATGATAGCTTGAGTAGTATTGAGAAGTTGAAAGTTAAAAGAAAAATGATAAGAAAAAAAAGAAAGAAAAAAAAGAAATTATAAAAAAAGAAATAAGATAGAGAAAGTGATAACAAGAGTGTCATAGAAATGTTTAATGTAAACGATACTTAATTGATTACAATTTAGCGAATGCCCGCAAATAAAAAAAATGGTCAATAAATGATAAAAAAACAGAAAATTGTGAGAAATACAGTGAAGAAAATGAGAAAATAACAATGATATAGTGGTGAGATGATGATAGAATAATACTTCGAAGTATAATTGAGAAAAGAAAATGATGGTAAAGAATTATTGAAAAAAAAAGTGTGGCGACTTGGAACTTGTGCTCGTTGAACTCGGTGCTGTTGGCTCCCACGGGCTGTTCCCTTGTCTGCGTCACATGGCTGAGCGGGTTTTTAACTTATCCGTCCATTTATTTATCCAACTATCCATCCATACGTCCATCCATCCATCCATTCATCCATACATCCATACATCCATCCATCCATCCATCTATCCATTCATTTATCCATCCATTCATTCATTCATCCATCTATCCATCTATTTATTCATCCATTCTTTTATCTACACATGCATCTGTCTGTTCCATTTTCACCCGTCTATCTACATATACTCTCATCCGTCGGTTCATCTATTCTTTCATCTATAAATTCATTTTTTAATATAAATCCATTTATTAATTCATCTGTTTATCTTTCCATTTATCCACCTCTTTATTCATCAATTCATCCAACAATCCATTTCTTCATCCATCTGTCTATCCAATCATCAACTATTTATCCATCCATCTTTTCATCCATTTCTATTTCCAATCATCAACTATCCATCCATTTACCCAACCACCTTTCTTCGTCATCCAGCTCATACGCAGCACCAGAGTGGAAAGGTCCTGTCGGGATGATGACGTCATCGTCACATTCTATTTCCTCCTCGAAGCCTGCGTCAGTGGGCCTGATGGAATGAAAAAAAAGAAGAAAACACAGAAGCTTAAATTTTTATTATAAAATAAATAATCTTCTAGTTTGTTCTTTTTTATTTTTTTTTCAATCAAGATGAAAGATAACCACAACAATTTTTGGAAATTTTTGTGAGCATGACTAAGCTTTTAGAGCCAGCTGCCACTTCCACCAACACACAAGCACCCCACACTGCAAAAAACCCCATTCCACAACCAGCAAATTTTCACTACATAATACCAAAAACTACACAACTACACTATCCAACATCATAAAACCTCAAAAGCCACATCGTCTCACCACCAGTTTACCAAACCAAAAACCCTACTACCACCTCTAACTACCCTACCACCACCCCACCCCACTACCCTACTACCACCCCCAACTACCCTCCCACCATCCCACCCCACTACCACCACTACCCTTCCACTACCCTACCACCACCCCACCCAACTAGCCTACCACCACCCCACTACCCTACCACCACCCCACCCAACTATCCTACCACCCCACCCAACTACCCTACCACCACCCCACCCAACTATCCTACCACCACCCCACTACCCTACCACCACCCCACCCAACTATCCTACCACCCCACCCAACTATCCTACCACCACCCCACTACCCTACCACCACCCCACCCAACTATCCTACCACCCCACCCAACTATCCTACCACCACACTCAACTACCCTACCACCACCCCACCCAACTACCCTACCACCACCCCACCCAACTACCCTACCACCATCCCACTACCCTACCACCATTGCACTCTACTACCCTACTACCACCCCACCCAACTACCCTACCACCATCCCACCCCACTACCCTACCACCATCCCACCCCACTACCATCACTACCCTACTACCACTCCCCCCCACTACACTACAACCCCCCCCCCCCACCTCCAAGGCATGTTGGGAATGTAGTCAGACAAAACCGACCCCCTCTTCATCTGCAGTCTCCGAGGAATGTCTCCTTGAGCGTCTCCAGAGCCAGCTGGATCTGAAGATCCGTGCTTCGAATCTTGTCGAGAAAGACTTCTTTCCAGGTTTGGAGCAAATTCATCAAACTGGTTTAGTTGTAGGAAAAAGAAGATTTTGTTGGGGAGGTGTTGGTGTTTGAAAATTATTTCGATGGTTGTATGGTGGTGTTGTAATTATTATACAGTGGTTGTGTTATTGTGGCTGTATGATGGTCGTATGATAGCGTTGTTTCAGTTGTAATGGTTTTATAATAACTTTATAGTGGACCATTGACTTTTTGAGTAAGAACAGAATACATGAATCTTCAAATTCATTCATTTAATTTAATTTTAGTTTTTGCAACTTTGTTAGCAACAGATTTTATTTTAATCTCATCAATGCTGTCATTAACAAGCTAATACATGAACAAATAAAGATTTATCAAAAAATAAGCATGAGATGGATGAGTAATTGAGTTGGAAGGATGTTTGACCTCTCCGCTGTTGCAGTAAATCTGTGGAAGGGGTATGAACTTCATTGGTTATCAATCAATATTAAATAAATGGTTTGATAATTGAATTGAAGCATAATTATCAATGTTTAAACTAATTAGTTAAGTTAAAAGAATAATGAATTTTTTTGAAATTCAGCATTAAAAAAAAGATTCATTCAATTCAATAAAATAAGATTCAACGCTAAATTTTTTCAAAATCAAAAGCTTAATTTACTCTTTTTATACCTAAATTCTAAATTATTTGATAAAAAAATATTCAACCAAAAATCTACGTTTAACCAAAACACAACTCAAAAATGTTTGGAAACAGTATGAAGGCTGTTCCAAAAATAATCGAAATCGATTTTTTGCAAAATTAAAGCGGAGTGCTCGAAAATCGAATTGTTTATTTCAATTGGATGAATTTCCAAAGATGTGAAAGCAAAACAACATTTTGAAAGATCAACTAAGCTAACTGATCTAACCTCATCTAAACTATTGTGAGCTACTTTGGAAGCTGAGCTAGAAATCTATGTCTTTATATTATAAAATCTGAGCTATGCTAATTCAATTTAATTCAATCTTCTCTAATTTAATAAGAGCCAATATAATCTTGTCTCATTTAGTCTAACATAATCTAATCTAAATAGCTTTAATAATTTTTTTTTGAATCTAATCGCTAACTTTGATATGTTACAATATAATCTAATCTCTAACTTTGATATATTCCAATATAGTTTAACTCAGTCCAATCTAATTTGAATTATTGTTCAATAATTCAAATATTCTTTTTCTATTTTTATAAACCACGCGATAGCTATTTCGACTTCTTAAAAGATAAATCAAGCTGAATACTGATAAACAATAATAAAACATGGATCGGAAAAATGTGATAAAGCAGATAAAAAATCAGCGATGTGTTTCAATGGTGGATTGTTTAGAAAATTTATTGGTGGATTGGTTGGTGGATGGCTGATGGATTGGTTGATTGGTTGGCTGATTATGTTTTGGTTGGTTGAATGAATGAGTTATCGAGCTGGTGGTTGACTGAAAGTCAATAGGGTTACTGTTAATCAATCGACACTGGAATGAGTGATAGGTGAATGTGTGAAAAATGATCAAAAAAATGAATAAGGGAGTAATGATTGAGTGACTGATTGAATGAAAGGAAAAAAAGGAATGATTGAGTGAAGGATTCATCTAATGGATTCATCCAATGGATTCATCCAATGGATTCATCCAATGGATTCATCCAATGGATTCATCCTAAGATTGGGATGACATTAATTGAAAAAACAAGCAACGGATTTGAAGATAACATCCATCATTAACTCTGTACACAATTGGTTCTCCAAAAAAGAGTTCAAATGGACAT
>OX387250.1:3706294-3736294 GCA_947562095.1 Branchellion lobata
GAATAAGTGGCTATAAAAAGACAACGGTGGTTATTTACAGATAAATTACGTACATAAAGAAAAAAATGCTTTGAATGTGGATGTTGAGTGAACCAACTTTGAGGAGTTTTTCGTTTTCTTGTTTTGTTTCTGTTTCTTGACTGTTCATTCGATCTAACATGTCTTTCATCTGAAAGAGGTGAGAGAACAAATGGCGTAAAAAAAAAAAAAAAAAGAAAATGAAAAAGAGGAACAATGAAAATAGTAAAAAAAAATTTTTAAACATTAAAAAAAACCTTCTGATGGTTGTTGGTGAGTTCCTGGAAGTGTTTGTCCTTGTCCTTTAACTCCTGCTCTAATTCCATCTTCAACGACCTCTCTTTTTGCTTCTCCTGCCACCGAAATGATGTTGTTGAGGGTTGTCGAGTGGTGTGGAGTGTTGTTGGTTTGTGTAAGACTGATTGATGTTGGAGTGTTACTGGAGGTTTTTTTGTATTGGGGAGTGTTGTTGGAGGCTGTTTTGTATTGTGGAGTGTTGTTGGAGATTGTTTTGTATTGTGGAGTGTTGCTGGAAGTTGTTTTGTATTGTGGAGTGTTGCTGGAGGTTGTTGTGTATTGTGGAGTGTTGCTGGAGGTTGTTTTGTAATGTGGAGTGTTTCCGGAGATTGTTTTGTATTGTGGAGTGTTGTTGGAAGTTGTTTTGTATTGTGGGGTGTTTTCGATGTTTGTAGTGTTGTTGGTGAAGATTTTTGAGGGTTGTTGAGTAAAATGTACAATTTTAAAGGAGCGTGGATGAAAAGAAATATATTTTAAAAGTAGATGTTTTGAAATTTAGAGAGCTACACATTATACAAACAGTATCGTTAGTTTTCAATTCTATAAAACCAACGTTCCATTCAATTTTTTTTTGAAATCACATAATTTACTCCACTTTGATTTCGAACCACACCAAACTATACTAAGCTACACCACACCACACGACACTAGCCCACGCCGCACCACACCACACCATACCACACCACACCACACCAAACCACACAACACCACATCACACCACACCACACCACACCACACCACACCACAACACACCACACAAAACCACACCACACCAGACAACACACTACCACACCACACCACACCACACTACACCACACAACACCACACCACGCCACACCACACCACACCCCACCACACCACACCACACCACACCACACCACACCACACCACACCACACCACACCACAACACACCACAGCACACCACACCACAGCACGCCACACCACAGCATACCACATCACACCACAACACACCTCACCACACCACACCACACCACACCACACCATACCACACCACACCACACCACACCACACCACACCACACTACACTACACCAAACCACAACACACTTCACCACATCACACCACACCCCACCACACCACAGCACACCACACCACACCACAGCACACCACATCACACCACAGCACACCACACCACACCACACCACACCACACAACACCACACCACACAACACCACACCACACCACACCACACCACACCACAACACACCACACCACACCACACCACACCACACCACACCACACCACACCACACCACACCACACCACACCACACCACACCACACCACACCACACCTCACCACACCAAACTACATCACACCACACCACACCACGCCACACCATACCACACCACACCATACCACACCACACCATTTTACAACACACCACACTACAACACACCAAACCCTAACCACAACACACCACACCACAGCATACCACAATACACCACACCACGCCACACCACACCACACCACACCAAACCACACCACACCACACCACACTACACAACACCAAACCACACCACACCATACCACATCACACCACACCACACCACACCACACCACACCACACCACACCACACCAACCACACCACACCACACTACACTACACCACACCATAACACACCACAGCACGCCACACCACAGCATTCCACATCACACCACAACACACCACACCACAGAATACCACAATACACCACACCACGCCACACCACACCACACCACACCACACCACATGACACCACACCACACCACAACACACCACACTACAACACACCACACCAAACCACACCACACCACACCAAACTACATCACACGACACCACACCACAGCACACCACACCACACCACAGCAACCACACCACACCACACTACACCACACCACACCACAACACACCACAGCACGCCACACCACATCATACCACATCACACCACAACACACCACACCACAGCATACCACAATATACCACACCACGCCACACCACACCAAACCACACCACACCACACCACACCACACCACACTACACTACACCAAACCACACCACACCATACCACATCATACCACACCACAACACACCACACCACACCACACCACACCACACCACACCACACCACACCACACACACCACACCACACCACACTACCCCACACCACACCACAACACACCACACCACACCACACCACACCACACCACACCACACCACACCACACCACACCACACCACACCACACCAAACTACATCACACCATACCACACCACACCACATCACACCACACCACACCACACCACACCGCACAACACCACACCACAACATACCACACCACACCACACCACACCACACCACACCACACCACACCACACCACACCACACCACACCACACCACACCACACCACACCACACCACACCACACCACACCACACCACACCACACCACACCACACCACACCACACCACACCACACCACCGAACACCACACCACAACACACTACACTACACCACACCACAACACACCACAGCACGCCACACCACAGCATACCACATCACACCACAAGAAACAAACCACAGCATAGCACAAAACACCACACCACACCACACCACACCACACCACACCACACCACACCACACCAGACCACACCACACCACACCACACCACACCACACCACACCACACCACACCACACCACACCACACCACACCACACCACACCACACCACACCACACCACACCACACTACACTACACCAAACCACACCACACCATACGACATCACACCACACCCCACCACACCACAGCACACCACAGCACACCACACCACACCACAGCACACCACACCAGACCACACCACACTAAACCACACCACGCCACACCACACCAAACAACACCACACCATACACACTACACCACACCACACCACACGACACCACACCACACAACACCACACCATACCACACCACACCATTTTACAACACACCACACAACAACACACCAAACCCTAACCACAAGACACCACACCACAGCATACCACAATACACCACACCACGCCACACCACACCACACCAAACCACACCACACCACACCACACTACACAACACCAAACCACACCACACCATACCATACCACATCACACCACACCACACCACACCACACCACACCACACCACACCACACCACACCATACCACACCACACCACACCACACCAACCACACCACACCACACTACACTACACCACACCATAACACACCAAAGCACGCCACACCACAGCATTCCACATCACACCACAACACACCACACCACAGAATACCACAATACACCACACCACGCCACACCACACAACACCACACCACACCACACGACACTAAACCACACCACAACACACCACACTACAACACACCACACCAAACCACACCACACCACACCAAACTACATCACACCACACAACACCACAGCCCACCACACCACACCACATCAACTACACCACACCACACTACACCACACCACACCACAACACACCACAGCACGCCACACCACATCATACCACATCACACCACAACACACCACACCACAGCATACCACAATACACCACACCACGCCACACCACACCAAACCACACCACATCACACGACACCACACCAAACTACACTAAACCAAATCACACCACACCATACCACATCACACCACATCACACCACACCACACCACACCACACCACACCACACCACACCACACCACACCACACTACACAAAACCACACCACACCACACCACACCACACCACACCACACCACACCACACCACACCACACACACCACACCACACCACACTACACCACACCACACCACACCACACCACACCACACCACACCACACCACACCACACCACACCACACCACACCACACCACACCACACCACACCACACCACACCACACCACACCACACCACACCAAACTACATCACACCATACCACACCACACTACACCACACCACACCACACCACACCACACCACACCACACCATACCACACCACACAACACCACACCACACCACACCACACCACACCACACCACACCACACCACACCAAACCACACCACACCACACCACACCACACCACACCACACCACACCACCGCACACCACACCACACCACAACACACTACACTACACCACACCACAACACACCACAGCACGCCACACCACACCACACCACACCACACCACACCACACCACACCACAACACACCACACCACACCACACCACACCACACCACACCACACCAAACTACATCACACCATACCACACCACACCACATCACAGCACACCACACCACACCACACCGCACAACACCACACCACAACATACCACACCACACCACACCACACCACACCACACCACACCACACCACACCACACCACACCACACAAAACCACACCACACCACACCACACCACACCACACCACACCACACCACACCACACCACACCACACCACACCACACCACACCACACCACACCACACCACACCACACCACACCACACTACACTACACCAAACCACACCACACCATACCACATCACACCACACCCCACCACACCACAGCACAACACAGCACACCACACCACACCACAGCACACCACATCAAATCACACCACACTACACCACACCACGCCACACCACACCAAACCACACCACACCATACACACTACACCACACCACACCACACGACATCACACCACACAACACCCCACCACACCACACCACACCACACAACGCCACACTACGCAACAACACATCACACCACACCACACCACACCCCACCACACCATACCACAACAAACCACACTACAACACACCCCACCAAACCACACCACACCACATCACACCACACTACACAACACCAAACCACACCACACCAGACCATACCACATCACACCACACCACACCACACCACACCACACCACACCACACCACACCACACCACATCACACCACACCACACCACACCACACCACACCACACCACACCACACCACACCACACCACACCACACCACCGCACACCACACCACACCACAACACACTACACTACACCACACCACAACACACCACAGCACGCCACACCACAGCATACCACATCACACCACTACACACAAACCACAGCATACCACAAAACACCACACCACACCACACTACACCACACCACACCACACCACACCACACCACACGACACCACACCACACCACACCACACCACACCACACCACACCACACCACACCACACCACACCACACCACACCACACTACACTACACCAAACCACACCACACCATACCACATCACACCACACCCCACCACACCACAGCACACCACAGCACACCACACCAAACCACACCACACTACACCACACCACGCCACACCACACCAAACCACACCACACCATACACACTGCACCACACCACACCACACGACACCACACCACACAACACCCCACCACACCACACCACACCACAAAACGCCACACTACGCAACAACACATCACACCACACCACACCACACCCCACCACACCATACCACAACAAACCACACTACAACACACCACACCAAACCACACCACACCACACCACACCACACTACACAACACCAAACCACACCACACCATACCATACCATACCACATCACACCACACCACACCACACCACACCACACCACACCACACCACACCACACCACACCACACCACACCACACCACACCACACCACACCACACCACACCACACCACACCACACCACACTACACCACACCACACCACACCACACCACACCACACCACACCACACCACACCACACCACACCACACCACACCACACCACAACACACCACACCAAACTACATCACACCATACCACACCACACCACATCACACCACACCACACCACACCACACCACACCACACCACACCGCACAACACCACACCACACCACACCACACCACACCACACCACACCACACCACACCACACCACACCACACCACACCACACCACACCACACCACACCACACCACACCACACCACACCACACCACACCACACCACCGCACACCACACCACACCAGAACACACTACACTACACCACACCACAACACACCACAGAGCGCCACACCACAGCATACCACATCACACCACAAGACACAAACCACAGCATACCACAAAACACCACACCACACCACACCACACCACAACACACCACACCACACCACACCACACCACACCACACCACACAACACCACACCACACCACACCACACCACACCACACCACACCACACCACACCACACCACACCACACCACACCACACCACACCACACTACACCACACCACGCCACACCACACCAAACCACACCACACCATACACACTACACCACACCACACCACACGACACCACACCACACAACACCCCACCACACTACACCAAACCACAAAACGCCACACTACGCAACAACACATCACACCACACCACACCACACCCCATCACACCATACCACAACAAACCACACTACAACACACCACACCAAACCACACCACACCACACCACACCACACTACACAACACCAAACCACACCACACCATACCATACCATACCACATCACACCACACCACACCACACCACACCACACCACACCACACCACACCACACCACACCACACCACACACACCACACCACACCACAGTACACCACACCACACCACACCACACCACACCACACCACACCACACCAGACCACACCACACCACACCACACCACACCACACCACACCACACCACACCACACCACACCAAACTACATCACACCATACCACACCACACCACATCACACCACACCACACCACACCACACCACACCACACCGCACAACACCACACCACACCACACCACACCACACCACACCACACCACACCACACCACACCAAACCACACCACACCACACCACACCACACCACACCACACCACACCACACCACACCACCGCACACCACACCACACCAGAACACAACACACCACAGCACGCCACACCACAGCATACCACATCACACCACAAGACACAAACCACAGCATACCACAAAACACCACACCACACCACACCACACCACACCACACCACACCACACCACACCACACCACACCACACCACACCACACCACACCACACCACACCACACCACACCACACCAAACCACACCACACCACACCACACCACACCACACCACACCACACCACACCACACCACACCACACCACACCACACTACACTACAGCAAACCACACCACACCATACCACATCACACCACACCCCACCACACCACAGCACAACACAGCACACCACACCACACCAAAGCACACCACACCAGACCACACCACACTAAACCACACCACGCCACACCACACCAAACGACACCACACCATACACACTACACCACACCACACCACACGACACCACACCACACAACACCACACCATACCAAACCACACCATTTTACAACATACCACACTACAACACACCAAACCCTAACCACAACACACCACACCACAGCATACCACAATACACCACACCACGCCACACCACACCAAACCAAACCACACCACACCACACCACACTACACAACACCAAACCACACCACACCATACCATACCACATCACACCACACTACACCACACCACACCACACCACACCACACCACACCACACCACACCATACCACACCACACCACACCACACCAACCACACCACACCACACTACACTACACCACACCATAACAAACCACAGCACGCCACACCACAGCATTCCACACCACACCACAACACACCACACCACAGAATACCACAAAACACCACACCACGCCACACCACACCACACCACACACACCACACGACACTACACCACACCACAACACACCACACTACAACACACCACACCAAACCACACCACACCACACCAAACTACATCACACCACACCACACCAAAGCACACCACACCACACCACATCAACCACACCACACCACACTACACCACACCACACCACAACACACCACAGCACGCCACACCACATCATACCACATCACACCACAACACACCACACCACAGCATACCACAATACACCACACCACGCCAAACCACACCAAACCACACCAAACCACACCACACCACACCACACCACACTACACTACACCAAACCACACCACACCATACCACATCACACCACACCATACCACACCACACCACACCACACCACACCACACCACACCACACCACACTACACCACACAACACCACACCACACCACACTACACCACATCACACCACACACACCACACCACACCACACTACACCACACCACACCACACCACACCACACCACACCACACCACACCACACCACACCAAACCACACCACACCACACCACACCACACCACACCACACCAAACTACATCACACCCTACCACACCACACCACACTACACCACACCACTTCACACCACACCACACCACCGCACACCACACCACACCACAACACACTACACTACACCACACCACACCACAACACACCCCACCACACCATACCACAACAAACCACACTACAACACACCACACCAAACCACACCACACCACACCACACCAAACTTTATCACACCACACCACATCACACCACACCACACCACACCACACCACACCACACTACACCACACCACACCACACCACACCACACCACACCATAACACACCACACCACACCACACCACACCATACCACACCCCACCACACCACACCACACCACACCATACCAACCACACCACACCACACCAGACCACACCAAACCACACCACACCACACCACACCACACCAAACTACATTACACCACACCACACCACACCACACCACACCAAACTACATCACACCACAAACACCACACCACACCACACCACACCACACCACACCACACCACACTACACAACACCAAACCACAACACACCATACCACACCACATCACACCACACTACACCACACCACACCACACCACACCACACCACACCACACCATACCACACCACACCACACCACACCAACCACACCACACCACAGTACACTACACCACACCATAACACACCACAGCACGCCACACCACAGCATTCCACACCACACCACAACACACCACACCACAACTCACCACACCACAGAATACCACAATACACCACACCACGCCACACCACACCACACCACACCACACCACACGACACTACACCACACCACACCACACCACACCAAACTACATCACACCCTACCACACCACACCACACTACACCACACCACTTCACACCACACCACACCACCGCACACCACACCACACCACAACACACTACACTACACCACACCACACCACAACACACCCCACCACACCATACCACAACAAACCACACTACAACACACCACACCAAACCACACCACACCACACCACACCAAACTTTATCACACCACACCACATCACACCACACCACACCACACCACACCACACCACACTACACCACACCACACCACACCACACCACACCACACCATAACACACCACACCACACCACACCACACCATACCACACCCCACCACACCACACCACACCACACCATACCAACCACACCACACCACACCAGACCACACCAAACCACACCACACCACACCACACCACACCAAACTACATTACACCACACCACACCACACCACACCACACCAAACTACATCACACCACAAACACCACACCACACCACACCACACCACACCACACCACACCACACTACACAACACCAAACCACAACACACCATACCACACCACATCACACCACACTACACCACACCACACCACACCACACCACACCACACCACACCATACCACACCACACCACACCACACCAACCACACCACACCACAGTACACTACACCACACCATAACACACCACAGCACGCCACACCACAGCATTCCACACCACACCACAACACACCACACCACAACTCACCACACCACAGAATACCACAATACACCACACCACGCCACACCACACCACACCACACCACACCACACGACACTACACCACACCACAACACACCACACTACAACACACCACACCAAACCACACCACACCACACCAAACTAAATCACACCTCACCACACCAAAGCACACCACACCACACCACATCAACCACACCACACCACACTACACCACACCACACCACAACACACCACAGCACGCCACACCACATCATACCACATCACACCACAACACACCACACCCACCACACCACAGCATACCACAATACACCACACCACGCCAAACCACACCAAACCACACCACACCACACCACACCACACCACACCACACCACACTACACTACACCAAACCACACCACACCATACCACATCACACCACACCACAACACACCACACCACACCACACCACACCACACCACACCACACACACCACACCACACCACACTACAACACACCACACCACACCACACCACACCACACCACACCACACCACACCACACCACAACACACCACACCACACCACACCACACCACACCAAACTACATTACACCATACCACACCACACCACACCACACCACACCACACCACACCACACCACACCATACCACACCACACAACACCACACCACACCACACCACACCACACCACACCACACCACACCACACCACACCACACTACACCACACCACACCACACCACATCACACCACACCACACCACCGCACACCACACCACACCACAACACACTACACTACACCACACCACAACACACCACAGCACGCCACACCACACCATACACACTACACCACACCACACCACACGACACCACACCAAACGACACCACACCACACTACACCACACTACACTACACCAAACCACACCACACCATACCACATCACACCACACCCCACCACACCACAGCACACCACAGCACACCACACCACACCACAGCACACCACACCAAACCACACCACACTACACCACACCACGCCACACCACACCAAACCACACCACACCACACCACACCACACCACACCACACCACACCACACCACACGACACCACACCACACCACACTACACTACACCAAACCACACCACACCATACCACATCACACCTCACCCCACCACACCACAGCACACCACAGCACACCACACCACACCACAGCACACCACACCAAACCACACCACACAACACCCAACCACACCACACCACACCACACAGTGCCACACTACGCCACAACACACCACACCACACCGCAACACACCCCACCACACCATACCACAACAAACCACACTACAACACACCACACCAAACCACACCACACCACACCACACCACACCATAACACACCACACCACACCACACCACACCATACCACACCACACCACACCACACCACACCACACCATACCAACCACACCACACCACACCACACCACACCAAACCACACCACACCACACCACACCACACCAAACTACATTACACCACACCACACCACACCACACCACACCAAACTACATCACACCACAACACACCACACCACACCACACCACACCACACAACACCACACCACACCAGACCACACCACACCACACCACACCACACCATACCACACCACACCACACCACACCACACCACAACACACCACACCACACGACACCACACGACACGACACCACACCACACCACACCACACCACACCACACCACACCACACCACACCACACCACACCACACCACACCACACCACACCACACCACCCCACACCACACCACACCACACCACACCACACCACACCACACCACACCACACCACACTACACCACACCACACCACACCCCACCACACCATAACACAACAAACCACACTACAACACACCACACCAAACCACAGCACACCACACCACAACAAACTTTATCACACCAAACCACACCACACCACACCACACCACACTACACCACATCACACCACACCACACCACACCACACCATAACACACCACACCACACCACACCACACCATACCACACCACACCACACCACACCACACCACACCACACCACACCATACCAACCACACCACACCACACTACACCACACCAAATACACCACACCACACCACACCACACCAAACTACATTACACCACACCACACCACACCACACCACACCAAACTACATCACACCACACCACACCACACCACACCACACCACACCACACCACACCACACCACACCACACCACACCACACCACACCACACCACACCACACCACACCACACCACACCACACCACCCCACACCACACCACACCACACCACACCACACCACACCACATCACACCACACCACACCACACCACACCACACCACACCACACCACACCACACCACACTACACCACACCACACCACACCCCACCACACCATACCACAACACACCACACTACAACACACCACACCAAACCACACCACACAATACCACATCACACCAAACCCCACCACACCACAGCACACTACAGCACACCACACCACACCACACCACACCACACCACACCACACCACGCCACACCACACCACACCACACCACACCACACCACACCACACCACACCACACCACACCACACCACACCACACCAAACCACACCACACCACACCAGACCACACCACACCACACCACACCACACCACACCACACCACACCACACCACACCAATCCACACCACAACACACCACACCACACCACACCACACCAAACCACACCACACCACACCACCCCACACCACACCACCCCACACCACACCACACCACACCACACCACACCACACCACACCACACCACACTACACCACACCACACCACACCCCACCACACCATACCACAACACACCACACTACAACACACCACACCAAACCACACCACACCATACCACATCAAACCACACCCCACCACACCACAGCACACTACAGCACACCACACCACACCACAGCACACCACACCAAACCACACCACACTACACCACTACGCTACACCACACCAAACCACACCACACCATACCACACTACACCACACCACACCACACGACACCACACCACACAACACCACACCACACCACACCACTCCACACCACACCACACACAACCACACCACGCCACAACATACCACACCACACCACACCACACCCCACCACACCACACCACAGCACACCACACCACAAGAAACCACACTACACCACACCACACCACACCACTCCACACCATAACACACCACACCACACCACACCACACCACACCATACCACACCACACCACACCACACCACACCGCACCATACCAACCACACCACACCACACCACAGCACGCCACACCACAGCATACCACAATACACCACACCACGCCACACCACACCACACCAAACCACACCACACCACACAACACTACACAACACCAAACCACACCACACCACATCACACCACAGCACACCACACCACACCACACCACACCACACCACACCACACCACACCACACCATACCACACCACACCACACCACACCTCACCACCCTAATCCACACCACACCACACCACACTACACTACACCACACCACAACACACCACAGCACGCCACACCACACCATACACACTACACCACACCACACCACACGACACCACACCACACGACACCACACCACACCACACCACACTACACTACACCAAACCACACCACACCAAACCACATCACACCACACCCCACCACACCACAGCACACCACAGCACACCACACCACACCACAGCACACCACACCAAACCACACCACACTACACCACACCACGCCACACCACACCAAACCACACCACACCACACCACACCACACCACACCACACCACAACAAACTACATCACACCATACCACACCACACCACACCACACCACACCACACCACACCACACCACACCACACCACACCACACCACACCACACCACACCACACTACACTACACCAAACCACACCACACCATACCACATCACACCTCACCCCACCACACTACAGCACACCACAGCACACCACACCACACCACAGCACACCACACCAAACCACACCACACAACACCCCACCACACCACACCACACCACACAACGCCACACTACGCCACAACACACCACACCACACCGCAACACACCCCACCACACCATACCACAACAAACCACACTACAACACACCACACCAAACCACACCACACCACACCACACCAAACTTTATCACACCACACCACATCACACCACACCACACCACACCACACCACACCACACTACATCACACCACACCATACCACACCACACCACACCATAACACACCACACCACACCACACCACACCATACCACACCACACCACACCACACCACACCACACCATACCAACCACACCAAACTACATTACACCACACCACACCACACCACACCACACCAAACTACATCACACCACAACACACCACACCACACCACACCACACCACACCACACAACACCACACCACACCAGACCACACCACACCACACCACACCACACCATACCACACCACACCACACCACACCACACCACACCACACCACACCACACCACACGACACCACACGACACCACACCACACCACACCACACCACACCACACCACACCACACCACACCACACCACACCACACCACACCACACCACACCACCCCACACCACACCACACCACACCACACCACACCACACCACACCACACCACACCACACCACACTACACCACACCACACCACACCCCACCACACCATACCACAACAAACCACACTACAACACACCACACCAAACCACAGCACACCACACCACAACAAACTTTATCACACCAAACCACACCACACCACACCACAGCACACTACACCACATCACACCACACCACACCACACCACACCATAACACACCACACCACACCACACCACACCATACCACACCACACCACACCACACCACACCACACCACACCACACCATACCAACCACACCACACCACACCACAACACACTACACTACACCACACCACAACACACCACAGCACGCCACACCACACCATACACACTACACCACACAACACCACACGACACCACACCACACGACACCACACCACACCACACCACACTACACTACACCAAACCACACCACACCAAACCACATCACACCACACCCCACCACACCACAGCACACCACAGCACACCAGACCACACCACAGCACACCACACCAAACCACACCACACTACACCACACCACGCCACACCACACCAAACCACACCACACCACACCACACCACACCACACCACACCACACCACAACAAACTACATCACACCATACCACACCACACCACACCACACCACACCACACCACACCACACCACACCACACCACACCACACCACACCACACCACACTACACTACACCAAACCACACCACACCATACCACATCACACCTCACCCCACCACACTACAGCACACCACAGCACACCACACCACACCACAGCACACCACACCAAACCACACCACACAACACCCCACCACACCACACCACACCACACAACGCCACACTACGCCACAACACACCACACCACACCGCAACACACCCCACCACACCATACCACAACAAACCACACTACAACACACCACACCAAACCACACCACACCACACCACACCAAACTTTATCACACCACACCACATCACACCACACCACACCACACCACACCACACCACACCACACTACATCACACCACACCATACCACACCACACCACACCATAACACACCACACCACACCACACCACACCATACCACACCACACCACACCACACCACACCACACCATACCAACCACACCACACCACACCACACCACACCAAACCACACCACACCACACCACACCACACCAAACTACATTACACCACACCACACCACACCACACCACACCAAACTACATCACACCACAACACACCACACCACACCACACCACACCACACCACACAACACCACACCACACCAGACCACACCACACCACACCACACCACACCATACCACACCACACCACACCACACCACACCACACCACACCACACCACACGACACCACACGACACCACACCACACCACACCACACCACACCACACCACACCACACCACACCACACCACACCACACCACACCACACCACACCACCCCACACCACACCACACCACACCACACCACACCACACCACACCACACCACACCACACCACACCACACTACACCACACCACACCACACCCCACCACACCATACCACAACAAACCACACTACAACACACCACACCAAACCACAGCACACCACACCACAACAAACTTTATCACACCAAACCACACCACACCACACCACACCACACTACACCACATCACACCACACCACACCACACCACACCATAACACACCACACCACACCACACCACACCATACCACACCACACCACACCACACCACACCACACCACACCACACCATACCAACCACACCACACCACACTACACCACACCAAATACACCACACCACACCACACCACACCAAACTACATTACACCACACCACACCACACCACACCACACCAAACTACATCACACCACACCACACCACACCACACCACACCACACTACACCACACCACACCACACCATACCAGACCACACCACACCACACCACACCACACCACACCACACCACACCACACTACACCACACCACACTACACCACACCACACCACACCACACCACACCACACCACACCACACCACACCACACCACACCACACCACACCACACCACACCACACCACACCACACCACCCCACACCACACCACACCACACCACACCACACCACACCACATCACACCACACCACACCACACCACACCACACCACACCACACCACACCACACCACACTACACCACACCACACCACACCCCACCACACCATACCACAACACACCACACTACAACACACCACACCAAACCACACCACACAATACCACATCACACCACACCCCACCACACCACAGCACACTACAGCACACCACACCACACCACACCACACCAAACCACACCACACCACACCACCCCACACCACACCACCCCACACCACACCACACCACACCACACCACACCACACCACACAACACCACACTACACCACACCACACCACACCCCACCACACCATACCACAACACACCACACTACAACACACCACACCAAACCACACCACACCATACCACTTCAAACCACTCCCCACCACACCACAGCACACTACAGCACACCACACCACACCACAGCACACCACACCAAACCACACCACACTACACCACTACGCTACACCACACCAAACCACACCACACCATACCACACTACACCACACCACACCACACGACACCACACCACACAACACCACACCACACCACACCACTCCACACCACACCACACACAACCACACCACGCCACAACATACCACACCACACCACACCACACCCCACCACACCACACCACAGCACACCACACCACAAGAAACCACACTACACCACACCACACCACACCACTCCACACCATAACACACCACACCACACCACACCACACCACACCATACCACACCACACCACACCACACCACACCGCACCATACCAACCACACCACACCACACCACAGTACGCCACACCACAGCTTACCACATCACACCACAACACACCACACCACAGCATACCACAATACACCACACCACGCCACACCACACCACACCAAACCACACCACACCACACAACACTACACAACACCAAACCACACCACACCACACCACACCACAGCACACCACACCACACCACACCACACCACACCACACCACACCACACCACACCACACCATACCACACCACACCACACCACACCTCACCACCCTAATCCACACCACACCACACCACACTACACTACACCACACCACAACACACCACAGCACGCCACACCACAGCATACCACATCACACCACAACACACAAACCACAGCATACCACAATACACCACACCACATCACACCACACCACACCACACCACACCACACCACACCACACCACACAACACTACACAACACCAAACCACACCACACCACACCACACCACAGCACACCACACCACACCACACCACACCACACCACACCAAACCACACCACACCACACCACACCACAGCACACCACACAACACCACACCACACCATACCACACCACACCACACCACACCATACCACACCACACCACACCACACCACACCACCCTAATCCACACCACACCACACCACACTACACTACACCAAACCACACCACACCACACCACACCACACCACACCACACCACAGCACACCACACCACACCACGACACACCACACCACACCACACCACACCACACCACACCACACCACATCACACCACACCACACCACACAACACCACACCACAACACACCACACCACACCACACCACACAACACCACACCACACCACACCACACCATACCACACCACACCACACCACACCACACCATCCCACACCACACCAGACTACACTACACCACACCACAACACACCACAGCACACCACACCACAGCATACCACGTCACACCACAACACACCACACCACAGCATACCACAATACACCACACCACACCACACCACACCACACCACACCACACCACACCACACCACACCACACCACACTACACCACACCACACCACACCCCACCACACCATACCACAACAAACCACACTACAACACACCACACCAAACCACAGCACACCACACCACAACAAACTTTATCACACCAAACCACACCACACCACACCACACCACACTACACCACATCACACCACACCACACCACACCACACCATAACACACCACACCACACCACACCACACCATACCACACCACACCACACCACACCACACCACACCACACCACACCATACCAACCACACCACACCACACCACAACACACTACACTACACCACACCACAACACACCACAGCACGCCACACCACACCATACACACTACACCACACCACACCACACGACACCACACCACACGACACCACACCACACCACACCACACTACACTACACCAAACCACACCACACCAAACCACATCACACCACACCCCACCACACCACAGCACACCACAGCACACCACACCACACAAAGCACACCACACAAAACCACACCACACTACACCACACCACGCCACACCACACCAAACCACACCACACCACACCACACCACACCACACCACACCACAACAAACTACATCACACCATACCACACCACACCACACCACACCACACCACACCACACCACACCACACCACACCACACCACACCACACCACACCACACTACACTACACCAAACCACACCACACCATACCACATCACACCTCACCCCACCACACTACAGCACACCACAGCACACCACACCACACCACAGCACACCACACCAAACCACACCACACAACACCCCACCACACCACACCACACCACACAACGCCACACTACGCCACAACACACCACACCACACCGCAACACACCCCACCACACCATACCACAACAAACCACACTACAACACACCACACCAAACCACACCACACCACACCACACAAAACTTTATCACACCACACCACATCACACCACACCACACCACACCACACCACACCACACTACATCACACCACACCATACCACACCACACCACACCATAACACACCACACCACACCACACCACACCATACCACACCACACCACACCACACCACACCACACCATACCAACCACACCACACCACACCACACCACACCAAACCACACCACACCACACCACACCACACCAAACTACATTACACCACACCACACCACACCACACCACACCAAACTACATCACACCACAACACACCACACCACACCACACCACACCACACCACACCACACAACACCACACCACACCAGACCACACCACACCACACCACACCACACCATACCACACCACACCACACCACACCACACCACACCACACCACACCACACGACACCACACGACACCACACCACACCACACCACACCACACCACACCACACCACACCACACCACACCACACCACACCACACCACACCACACCACACCACACCACACCACCCCACACCACACCACACCACACCACACCACACCACACCACACCACACCACACCACACCACACTACACCACACCACACCACACCCCACCACACCATACCACAACAAACCACACTACAACACACCACACCAAACCACAGCACACCACACCACAACAAACTTTATCACACCAAACCACACCACACCACACCACACCACACTACACCACATCACACCACACCACACCACACCACACCATAACACACCACACCACACCACACCACACCATACCACACCACACCACACCACACCACACCACACCACACCACACCATACCAACCACACCACACCACACTACACCACACCAAATACACCACACCACACCACACCACACCAAACTACATTACACCACACCACACTACACCACACCACACCAAACTACATCACACCACACCACACCACACCACACCACACCACACTACACCACACCACACCACACCACACCAGACCACACCACACCACACCACACCACACCACACCACACCACACCACACCACAGCACACCACACCACACCATACCACACCACACCACACCACACCACACCACCCTAATCCACACCACACCACACCACACTACACTACACCAAACCACACCACACCACACCACACCACACCACACCACACCACAGCACACCACACCACACCACGACACACCACACCACACCACACCACACCACACCACACCACACCACATCACACCACACCACACCACACAACACCACACCACAACACACCACACCACACCACACCACACAACACCACACCACACCACACCACACCATACCACACCACACCACACCACACCACACCATCCCACACCACACCAGACTACACTACACCACACCACAACACACCACAGCACACCACACCACAGCATACCACGTCACACCACAACACACCACACCACAGCATACCACAATACACCACACCACACCACACCACACCACACCACACCACACCACACCACACCACACCACACCACACTACACCACACCACACCACACCCCACCACACCATACCACAACAAACCACACTACAACACACCACACCAAACCACAGCACACCACACCACAACAAACTTTATCACACCAAACCACACCACACCACACCACACCACACTACACCACATCACACCACACCACACCACACCACACCATAACACACCACACCACACCACACCACACCATACCACACCACACCACACCACACCACACCACACCACACCACACCATACCAACCACACCACACCACACCACAACACACTACACTACACCACACCACAACACACCACAGCACGCCACACCACACCATACACACTACACCACACCACACCACACGACACCACACCACACGACACCACACCACACCACACCACACTACACTACACCAAACCACACCACACCAAACCACATCACACCACACCCCACCACACCACAGCACACCACAGCACACCACACCACACAAAGCACACCACACAAAACCACACCACACTACACCACACCACGCCACACCACACCAAACCACACCACACCACACCACACCACACCACACCACACCACAACAAACTACATCACACCATACCACACCACACCACACCACACCACACCACACCACACCACACCACACCACACCACACCACACCACACCACACCACACTACACTACACCAAACCACACCACACCATACCACATCACACCTCACCCCACCACACTACAGCACACCACAGCACACCACACCACACCACAGCACACCACACCAAACCACACCACACAACACCCCACCACACCACACCACACCACACAACGCCACACTACGCCACAACACACCACACCACACCGCAACACACCCCACCACACCATACCACAACAAACCACACTACAACACACCACACCAAACCACACCACACCACACCACACCAAACTTTATCACACCACACCACATCACACCACACCACACCACACCACACCACACCACACTACATCACACCACACCATACCACACCACACCACACCATAACACACCACACCACACCACAGCACACCATACCACACCACACCACACCACACCACACCACACCATACCAACCACACCACACCACACCACACCACACCAAACCACACCACACCACACCACACCACACCAAACTACATTACACCACACCACACCACACCACACCACACCAAACTACATCACACCACAACACACCACACCACACCACACCACACCACACCACACCACACAACACCACACCACACCAGACCACACCACACCACACCACACCACACCATACCACACCACACCACACCACACCACACCACACCACACCACACCACACGACACCACACGACACCACACCACACGACACCACACCACACCACACCACACCACACCACACCACACCACACCACACCACACCACACCACACCACCCCACACCACACCACACCACACCACACCACACCACACCACACCACACCACACCACACTACACCACACCACACCACACCCCACCACACCATACCACAACAAACCACACTACAACACACCACACCAAACCACAGCACACCACACCACAACAAACTTTATCACACCAAACCACACCACACCACACCACACCACACTACACCACATCACACCACACCACACCACACCACACCATAACACACCACACCACACCACACCACACCATACCACACCACACCACACCACACCACACCACACCACACCACACCATACCAACCACACCACACCACACTACACCACACCAAATACACCACACCACACCACACCACACCAAACTACATTACACCACACCACACCACACCACACCACACCAAACTACATCACACCACACCACACCACACCACACCACACCACACTACACCACACCACACCACACCACACCAGACCACACCACACCACACCACACCACACCACACCACACCACACCACACCACACCACACCACACTACACCACACCACACCACACCACACCACACCACACCACACCACACCACACCACACCACACCACACCACACCACACCACACCACACCACACCACACCACCCCACACCACACCACACCACACCACACCACACCACACCACATCACACCACACCACACCACACCACACCACACCACACCACACCACACCACACCACACTACACCACACCACACCACACCCCACCACACCATACCACAACACACCACACTACAACACACCACACCAAACCACACCACACAATACCACATCACACCACACCCCACCACACCACAGCACACTACAGCACACCACACCACACCACACCACACCAAACCACACCACACCACACCACCCCACACCACACCACCCCACACCACACCACACCACACCACACCACACCACACCACACCACACCACACCACACTACACCACACCACACCACACCCCACCACACCATACCACAACACACCACACTACAACACACCACACCAAACCACACCACACCATACCACTTCAAACCACACCCCACCACACCACAGCACACTACAGCACACCACACCACACCACAGCACACCACACCAAACCACACCACACTACACCACTACGCTACACCACACCAAACCACACCACACAATACCACACTACACCACACCACACCACACGACACCACACCACACAACACCACACCACACCACACCACTCCACACCACACCACACACAACCACACCACGCCACAACATACCACACCACACCACACCACACCCCACCACACCACACCACAGCACACCACACCACAAGAAACCACACTACACCACACCACACCACACCACTCCACACCATAACACACCACACCACACCACACCACACCACACCATACCACACCACACCACACCACACCACACCGCACCATACCAACCACACCACACCACACCACAGCACGCCACACCACAGCTTACCACATCAGACCACAACACACCACACCACAGCATACCACAATACACCACACCACGCCACACCACACCACACCAAACCACACCACACCACACAACACTACACAACACCAAACCACACCACACCACACCACACCACAGCACACCACACCACACCACACCACACCACACCACACCACACCACACCACACCATACCACACCACACCACACCACACCTCACCACCCTAATCCACACCACACCACACCACACTACACTACACCACACCACAACACACCACAGCACGCCACACCACAGCATACCACATCACACCACAACACACAAACCACAGCATACCACAATACACCACACCACATCACACCACACCACACCACACCACACCACACCACACCACACCACACAACACTACACAACACCAAACCACACCACACCACACCACACCACAGCACACCACACCACACCACACCACACCACACCACACCAAACCACACCACACCACACCACACCACAGCACACCACACAACACCACACCACACCATACCACACCACACCACACCACACCATACCACACCACACCACACCACACCACACCACCCTAATCCACACCACACCACACCACACTACACTACACCAAACCACACCACACCACACCACACCACACCACAACACACCACAGCACACCACACCACAGCATACCACGTCACACCACAACACACCACACCACAGCTTACCACAATACACCACACCACGCCACACCACACCACACCAAACCACACACCACACCACACTACACAACACCAAACCACACCACACCATACCACTTCACACCACACCACACCACACCAAACCACACCACACCACACCACACCACACTACACCACACCACACAACACCAACCACACCACACCACACTACACTACACCACACCACAACACACCACAGCACGCCACACCAGAGCATACCACGTCACACCACAACACACCACACCACAGCTTACCACAATACACCACACCACGCCACACCACACCACACCACACCACACCACACCACACCACACCACACCACACCACACCACACCACACCAGAACCACACCACACCACACCACACCACACCACACCACACCACACTACACCACACCACACAACACCAACCACACCACACCACACTACACTACACCACACCACAACACACCACAGCACGCCACACCAGAGCATACCACATCACACCACAACACACCACACCACAGAATACCACAATACACCACACCACGCCACACCACACCACACAACACCACACCACACCACACCACACCACACCACAACACACCACACCACACCACAACACACCACACTACAAAACACTAAAACAAACCACACCAAACCACACCAAACTACATCACACCACACCACACCACAGCACACCACACCACACCACACCAACCACACCACACCACACTACACCACACCCCACCACAACACACCACAGCACGCCACACCACAGCATACCACATCACACCACAACAAACCACACCACAGCATACCACAATACACCACACCACGCCACACCACACCATACACACCACACCACACCACACCACACCACACCACACCACACCACACCCCACCACATTACACTACACCAAACCACACCACACCATACCACATCACACCACACCACACCACACCACACCACACCACACCACACCACCCCACACCACACCACACCACACCACACCACACCACACCACACTACACTACACCACACTACAACACACCACAGCACGCCACACCACAGCATAGCACATCACACCACAACACACAAACCACAGCATACCACAATACACCATATCACACCACACCACACCACACCACACCACACCACACCACACCACACCACACCACACCACACCACACCACACCACACCACACCACACCACACCACACCACACCACACCACACCACACCACACCACACCACACCACACCACACCAGAACCACACCACACCACACCAAACCACACCACACTACACTACACCAAACCACACCACACCATACCACATCACACCACACCCCACCACACCACACGACACCACACGACACCACACCACACCACACCACACCACACCACACCACACCGCACCACAACACACCACACCACACCACAACACACCACACTACAAAACACTAAAACAAACCACACCAAACCACACCAAACTACATCACACCACACCACACGACACCACACCACACAACACCACACCATACCACACCACACCAAAAAACACCACACCACGCCACAACACACCACACCACACCACACCACACCCCACCACACCATACCACAACACACCACACTACAACACACCACACCAAACCACACCACACCACACCACACCAAACTTTATCACACCGCACCACACCACACCACACCACACCACACCACAGTACACCACACCACACCACACCACACCACACCATAACACACCACACCACACTACACCACACCATACCACACCAACCATCCCACACCACACTACATCACACTACACCACACCACACCACAGCATGCCACACCACAGCATACCACATCACACCACAACACACCAAACCACAGCATACCACTATAAACCACACTACGCCACACAACACCACACCACACCACACCACACCAAACCACACTACACTACACCAAACCACACCACACCATAACACATCACACCACACCACACTACACCACACCACACCACACCACACCACACCACACCACACCACACCACACCACACCACACCACACCACACCATACCACACCACACCACACCACACCACACCACACCACACCACACCACACCACACCACACCACACCACACCACACCACACCACACCACACCACACCACACCACACCACACCACACCACACCACACCACACCACACTACACTACACCACACTACAACACACCACAGCACGCCACACCACAGCATAGCACATCACACCACAACACAAAAACCACAGCATACCACAAACACCATATCACACCACACCACACCACACCACACCACACCACACCACACCACACCACACCACACCACACCTCACCCCACCACACCACACCACACCACACCACACCAGAACCACACCACACCACACCACACCACACCACACCACACCACACTACACCACACCCCACAACACCAACCACACCACACCACACTACACTACACCACACCACAACACACCACAGCACGCCACACCAGAGCATACCACATCACACCACAACACACCACACCACAGAATACCACAATACACCACACCACGCCACACCACACCACACCACACCACACCACACCACACCACACCACACCACAACACACCACACCACACCACAACACACCACACTACAAAACACTAAAACAAACCACACCAAACCACACCAAACTACATCACACCACACCACACCACAGCACACCACACCACACCACACCAACCACACCACACCACACTACACCACACCCCACCACAACACACCACAGCACGCCACACCACAGCATACCACATCACACCACAACAAACCACACCACAGCATACCACAATACACCACACCACGCCACACCACACCATACACACCACACCACACCACACCACACCACACCACACCACACCACACCCCACCACATTACACTACACCAAACCACACCACACCATACCACATCACACCACACCACACCACACCACACCACACCACACCACACCACCCCACACCACACCACACCACACCACACCACACCACACCACACTACACTACACCACACTACAACACACCACAGCACGCCACACCACAGCATAGCACATCACACCACAACACACAAACCACAGCATACCACAATACACCATATCACACCACACCACACCACACCACACCACACCACACCACACCACACCACACCACACCACACCACACCACACCACAAAACACCACACCACACCACACCACACCACACCACACCACACCACACCACACCACACCAGAACCACACCACACCACACCACCACACCACACCAAACCACACCACACTACACTACACCAAACCACACCACACCATACCACATCACACCACACCACACCACACCACAACACACCACACCACACCACAACACACCACACTACAAAACACTAAAACAAACCACACCAAACCACACCAAACTACATCACACCACACCACACGACACCACACCACACAACACCACACCATACCACACCACACCAAAAAACACCACACCACGCCACAACACACCACACCACACCACACCACACCCCACCACACCATACCACAACACACCACACTACAACACACCACACCAAACCACACCACACCACACCACACCAAACTTTATCACACCGCACCACACCACACCACACCACACCACACCACAGTACACCACACCACACCACACCACACCACACCATAACACACCACACCACACTACACCACACCATACCACACCAACCATCCCACACCACACTACATCACACTACACCACACCACACCACAGCATGCCACACCACAGCATACCACATCACACCACAACACACCAAACCACAGCATACCACTATAAACCACACTACGCCACACCACACCACACCACACCACACCACACCAAACCACACTACACTACACCACACCACACCACACCATAACACATCACACCACACCACACCACACCACACCACACCACACCACACCACACCACACCATACCACACCACACCACACCACACCATACCACACCACACCACACCACACCACACCACACCACACCACACCACACCACACCAATCAACACCACACCACACCACACCACACCACACCACACCACACCACACCACACCACACCACACCACACCACACCACAGCAACCACACCACACCATCCTACACCACACCACACCACACCACACCACACCACACCACACCACACCACACTACACAACACCACACCACACCACACCACACCACACCACACCACACCACACCACACCACACCACACCACACCACACCACACCACACCACACCACACCACACCACACCACACCACACCACACCACACCACACCACACCACACCACACCACACTACACTACACCACACCACACCACACCATACCACATCACACCACACCCCACCACACCACAGCAAATCACAGCACACCACACCACACCACACCACACCACACCAAACCACACCACACCACACGACACCACACCACACTACACTACACAACACCACAACACTCCACAACACGCCACACCACAGCATACCACATCACACCACTGCATACCACAATACACCACTTCACGCCACACCACACCACACCACACCACACCACACCACACCACACCACACCATACCAAACCACACCACACATACCACACCATAACAC
>OX387250.1:3741294-3746294 GCA_947562095.1 Branchellion lobata
ACCACACCACGCCACAACACACCACACCACACCACATCACACCCCACCACACCATACCACAACACACCACACTACAATTCACCACACCAAACCACACCACACCACACCACACCAAACTTTATCACACCACACCACATCACACCACACCACACCACACCACACCACACCACACCACACTACACCACACCACACCACACCACACCACACCATAACACACCACACCACACCACACCACACCATACCACACCAACCATCCCACACCACACTACATCACACTACACCACACACACCACAGCATGCCACACCACAGCATACCACATCACACCACGACACACCAAACCACAGCATACCACTATACACCACACTACGCCACACCACACCACCGCACACCAAACCACACCAAACCACACTACACTACACCAAACCACACCACACCATAACACATCACACCACACCACACCACACCACACCACACCACACCACACCACACCACACCACACTACGCCACACCACACCACACCACACCACACCACACCACACCACACCACACCACACCACACCACCCCACACCACACCACACCACACCACACCACACCACACCACACCACAGCAACCACACCACACCACACTACACCACACCACACCACACCACACCACACCACACTACACAACACCAAACCACACCACACCATACCACATCACACCACACCACACCACACCCCACAACACCACACCACACCACACCACACCAAACCACACCACACCACACCACACCACACCACACCACACCACACCACACCACACCACACCACACCACACCACACCACAACACACCACACCACACCACACCACACCACACCACACCACACCACCCCACACCACACCACACCACACCACACCACACTACACTACACAACACCACAACACTCCACAGCACGCCACACCACAGCATACCACATCACACCACAACACACCACACCACTGCATACCACAATACACCACATCACGCCACACCACACCACACCACACCACACCACACCACACTACACCACACCACACCACACCACACCAAACCACACCACACCACACCACACCACACCACACCACACCACACCGCACCACACCACACCACACCACACCACACCACACCACACTACACTACACCAAACCAAACCACACCATACCACATCACACCACACCCCACCACACCCCAGCACACTACAGCACACCACACCACATTACAGCACACCACACCAAACCACACCACACCACACCACGCCACACCACACCGCACTACAGCACACTTCACCACACCACACCACACCACACCAAACCACACCACACCAAACCAAACCACACCACACCACACCACACCACACCACACCACACCACACCACACCACACCACACCACACCACACTACACCACACCAAACCACACTACACCACACCACACCACACCACACCACACCACACCACACCACACCACACCACCCCACACCACACCACACCACACCACACCACACTACACTACACAACACCACAACACTCCACAGCACGCCACACCACAGCATACCACATCACACCACAACACACCACACCACTGCATACCACAATACACCACATCACGCCACACCACACCATACCACACCACACCACACCACACCACACCACACCACACCACACCACACCACACCACACCACACCACACCACGCTACACCACACCATAGCACACCTCACCTCATTACACCACACCACACCACGCCACACCACACCACACCACACCACACTACAGCACACCACACCAAACCACACCACACCACACCACACCGCACTACAGCACACTTCACCACACCACACCACACCACACCAAACCACACCACACCACACCACACCACATCACACCACACCACACCAAACCACACCACAGCACACCTCACCTCACCACACCACACCACACCACACCACACCACACCACGCCACACCACGCCACACCACGCCACACCACGCCACACCACACCACGCCACACCACACCACGCCACACCACGCCACACCACGCCACACCACGCCACACTACGCTACACCACGCCATACCACGCCACACCACACCCCACTATACCACACACCACCCATCCACTTCGTTAAGAATTTTTTGTTTTTCGGCGTTCATTTGCGTTTCCATTTCATCATACAACCTCCTCATCTCATCGTCGTGTGAGAGAGTCTTGCTGTGGTGTGGTGTTGTATGGTGTGGTGTTGTGTGGTGTGATGTGATGTGGTGTATTGTGGTGTGGTGTGGTATGGTGTAGTTTGGTGTGGTGTGGTATGGTGTAGTGTGGTGTGGTGTAGTGTGGTGTGGTGTGGTGTGGTGTAGTGTGGTGTGGTGTGGTGTGGTGTAGTGTAATGTGGTGTGTTGTAGTGTAGTGTGGTATGGTGTGGTATGGTGTGGTGTGGTGTGGGGTGGTTTGGTGTGATCTAGTGTGATCTAATTTGGTATGGTGTGGTGCAGTGTAGTAGATAGTGTGATAGGATTTTTTGTGGTATGGTGTGGTATGGTGTGGTGTGGTGTGGTGTTGTGTGGTGTGATGTAGTGTAGTGTGGTATGGTGTGGTGTGGTATAGTGTGATGTAATTTGGTATGGTGTGGTGCAGTTTAGTAGATAGTATTGTAGGATATTTTGTGGTGTGGTGTGGTGTAACTTGGCATGAGTGTGTGTAGTTGTTGGTGTAGTGAATTAGTAAGCTTGTTGAAGTTATGTGCTTATATTCATTCAGTAACTACTACTGATGACGTTATTGTGTTTGATAAAGCAGATGTTATTTTTGTAGTACTAATTAACCCGTATTTCTAATGAAAATCAGAGCTTTTTCAAGTAACAACTACAAAATATAATAAATGAAGTTTCGACAACGGACTTTCTGAGCGCTGTTTGCAATGACTTGTAATCCCCCTTAGTTCTCTTCAGCTCTCCTGTCATCTGGCAACATCAGTGTAATTTATGTGGTAGATCATACCACAACACCCATCAACAGTGTGAAAACAGCGCTATATAAATGAATGATTCATTCAAACCATTCAAAGTGCGTTTGGTAACGCCATGAAGAACACTATACATATTTTGAACTAAAACAAGCATTCGAAAAATATTCAAAAGATATGGTGTTATTAATTTTGCTGACTAACACAAGCCTTATGATGATACAGGTACGAACAATGATGAAGTAAACGCTGTAAAAATGGAAAAGCCTCACCTTGTGGAGGAATTCTTCGAAGTTTGGCAAAAGCTCAGGCTGGTTTTCTCTCAGTCCTTGCCACATGGTCTTTAAGCCATCCACACTGTGTGGAGAAAATGGAGGTGGTTGTGCGAATGCTTTGATAGTGGTGCTGATGTCTGTGATTGTGGTGGTTTGGGTGATGCTGGGGTGGTGGTGCTGATGGTGGCGATTATGAAGTTTGTGGTTAAAGTGATGATGGTGGAAAGTTTGGTGATGATAAAAATAGTAATTTTGATGTGATGATGAAAGCGGTGGGTAGGTGTATTGGTGAAACGGGGATTTTGGTGTTGGGAAAGGGCGGTTTGATAACGTGGTATAATCATTTGTAATAAGCAAAATTACTGTACGTAACAAATCAAATAAATGAATAACGAAAAAGTTGTTGAAAACGTATAAAGTTTAAATAGATATTCAAACTACACGTTTGAGGTTTATGTCACCCGCTAAAATCAATTGACACAAGCGAATAATTCACACAAAGACCACAAACTAATCTACCCATGAGAATCTACTTTACACACGCTCAACCACTCATGAATGACTGCTCTACACACCCATGAGTATCCAATACATCTATAAACACTCTACACACCCATGAGTATCCCACACATCTATAAACACTCTACACACCCATGAGTATCCCACACATCTATAAACACTATACACACCCATGAGTATCCCACACATCTATAAACACTCTACACACCCATGAGTATCCCACACATCTATAAACACTCTACACACCCATGAGTATCCCACACATCTATAAACACTCTACACACCCATGAGTATCCCACACATCTATAAACACTCTACACACCCATGAGTATCCCACACATCTATAAACACTCTACACACCCATGAGTATCCCATACATCTATAAACACTCTACACACCCATGAGTATCCCACACATCTATAAACACTCTACACACCCATGAGTATCCAACACATCTATAAACACTCTACACACCCATGAGTATCCCACACATCTATAAACACTCTACACACCCATGAGTATCCCACACATCTATAAACACTCTACACACCCATGAGTATCCCACACATCTATAAACACTCTACACACCCATGAGTATCCCACACATCTATAAACACTATACGCACCCATGAGTATCCCACACATCTATAAACACTATACACACCCATGAGTATCCCACACATCTATGAACACTCTACACACCCATGAGTATCCCACACATCTATAAACACTCTACACACCCATGAGTATCCCACACATCTATAAACACTCTACACACCCATGAGTATCCCACACATCTATAAACACTCTACACACCCATGAGTATCCCACACATCTATAAACACTCTACACACCCATGAGTATCCCACACATCTATGAACATTCTACACACCCATAAGTATCTCACACATCTATGAACACTCCACACACCCATGAGTATTCCACACATCTATAAACACTCTACACACCCATGAGTATCCCACACATCTATAAACACTATACACACCCATGAGTATCCCACACATCTATAAACACTATACACACCCATGAGTATCCCACACATCTATAAACACTATACACACCCATGAGTATCCCACACATCTATAAACACTATACACACCCATGAGTATCCCACACATCTATAAACACTATACACACCCATGAGTATCCCACACATCTATAAACACTATACACACCCATGAGTATCCCACACATCTATAAACACTA
>OX387250.1:3751294-3846294 GCA_947562095.1 Branchellion lobata
GAATTAAACAATTTAAATTATAATTAAAATTTTTTAATTATAATTAGAAAGTTCAAATTATAAATAATAACTTAAATATAATTACTTCAAAATATTTTTGACCCATAAAATATTATTAACACACTAAATTATCATTAAACAAGGATAATTGATTTGAAATTGTTTTATTGAATATTACAAAAATTTTTGGGATAAAAGATAAAAATCTATATGATATATGAATGAATGAAATATATGAAAACCAATTGTGGTAGAACATAGTGTATATTTTTGGAGTAATCTTTCAACCGTAAATTGAAGTTAAGTTCGATTGGTAAAATTCACAAACGCGTTATTGCACAGAATAGTCTTGAATCGTGTGCTGCAGAGAAGGTTTGAAGGTAATTGAAGAAGATACCTATTACAATACAATGAAATACAATTCTAAAAATACAATTAAAGAAAAAAACCAATAAAATTAAAAAAAACAAACAAAACATTGAAAAAATTGAAAACAATACAACAAAATACAAAAAAATAAAATATAACGAGGAGCATTACTGTAGTGGCGTTTAAGCCCGAAAGTTACAGCCCCTTCTCACATTAAGACGCGTAGAGAATATATTTTATTCACATTATTATTTAAATAGCAGTGGACAGTCTTTTTAGTCTTTTTAGTCTTTTTAGTCTTTTTAGTCTTTTCAGTCTTTTTAGTCTTTTTAGTCTTTTTAGTTTTTTTAGTCTTCCAGTAAGAAAAACTGCACCGATCAACTGTTTCCAGCACTGCATCCGAAAATTTAGAGACGAGATAAAAAATAAATAGATGAAGATAAATAGATAAATAGGTGATGGTTGATTGCTGGTAATAAAAAACCAGTAACTCATACTTTTGATTGAATATTTCACTTATTGTTTTCTACAGCTTTAAGTTTCAACATGCCAAGTCATCAATGGACTTCATGCGTCCTCTTTTTCTTCCTCCTTCTCTTCTTCATCACTATTGTTTGGGGAAGGAATGAGTTGGTCTATTTGTTTCTTTTCAATGTTGAAAGTTTGAATTATTGAAAGGTTTTCAAAAACTCTCAGAATGTTTCAGAAAATAATTACAAATTCTTTTCCACTTTTGATTTAATTCGAACATTGAAAAGTTTTTATTCAAATTTTTCTTCTATTCATTTCTTCCTCCACCATACCACCATCTCAAATTCCAGCTATTCCATCTCCACTATTTCTTTTCTACTACTCTAACATTCTACTATATCATCATACCACTTTCTTTACAGCAGCTTTGTGGTGACCACTCCACACACGTGGTACCACAAACAACATGCCTCCATAACCTTTGTTAGCATGAGTCCTTCACAACACGAACCTTATGAGGCCCAAGTTACAATCCGCAAAACGATGTTTAAACACCAGAAAAATGACAACAGTTCCACCTACTCAGAACCAAATTTTCGAGGTGACTTTTATGGCACTTTTCAAATTTCCAAACCACCTTCAAACACCCTTCAAACACCCTTCAAACACCCTTCAAACACCCTTCAAACACCCTTCAAACACACTTCAGACATCCCTCAAATACCCATAAAACACTCTCTCCAGAAATCGACAAAAGAGAGCCACTCGGCTCCTCTTCAATCTCCCTTCTCTACTTTTCCGAGGTTCCGGAGGAGGAAGGAAACCTACAAGAAGTACACGCCGTTTTGGAGGGAGGTTGGTGCCGGTGTGTTATGTTGTGTATGCCATGTGGTCTTATGTGTGATGAGTGTGATGTGTGGAGTGTGTGTGATGTGTAGAGTGAGTGTGATGTGTAGAGTGTGTGTGGAGTGTAATGCGTGTGGTGGGTGTGGAGTGTAATGCGTGTGGTGGGTGTGGAGTGTAATGCGTGTGGTGGGTGTGGAGTGTAATGTGTGTGGTGGGTGTGGAGTGTAATGCGTGTGGTGTGTGTGGAGTGTAATGTGTGTGGTGGGTGTGGAGTGTAATGCGTGTGGTGTGTGTGGAGTGTAATGTGTGTGGTGGGTGTGGAGTGTAATGCGTGTGGTGTGTGTGGAGTGTAATGTGTGTGGTGGGTGTGGAGTGTAATGCGTGTGGTGTGTGTGGAGTGTAATGTGTGTGGTGGGTGTGGAGTGTAATGCGTGTGGTGTGTGTGGAGTGTAATGTGTGTGGTGGGTGTGGAGTGTAATGTGTGTGGTGGGTGTGGAGTGTAATGTGTGTGGTGTGTGTGGAGTGTAATGTGTGTGGTGGGTGTGAAGTGTAATGTGTGTGGTGTGTGTGGAGTGTAATGTGTGTGGTGGGTGTGGAGTGTAATGTGTGTGGTGTGTGTGGAGTGTAATGTGTGTGGTGTGTGTGGAGTGTAATGTGTGTGGTGGGTGTGGAGTGTAATGTGTGTGGTGGGTGTGGAGTGTAATGTGTGTGGTGGGTGTGGAGTGTAATGTGTGTGGTGTGTGTGGAGTGTAATGTGTGTGGTGTGTGTGGAGTGTAATGTGTGTGGTGGGTGTGGAGTGTAATGTGTGTGGTGGGTGTGGAGTGTAATGTGTGTGGTGTGTGTGGAGTGTAATGTGTGTGGTGTGTGTGGAGTGTAATGTGTGTGGTGGGTGTGAAGTGTAATGTGTGTGGTGTGTGTGGAGTGTAATGTGTGTGGTGGGTGTGGAGTGTAATGTGTGTGGTGGGTGTGGAGTGTAATGCGTGTGGTGTGTGTGGAGTGTAATGTGTGTGGTGGGTGTGGAGTGTAATGTGTGTGGTGTGTGTGGAGTGTAATGTGTGTGGTGGGTGTGGAGTGTAATGCGTGTGGTGTGTGTGGAGTGTAATGTGTGTGGTGGGTGTGGAGTGTAATGCGTGTGGTGTGTGTGGAGTGTAATGCGTGTGGTGGGTGTGGAGTGTAATGTGTGTGGTGTGTGTGGAGTGTAATGTGTGTGGTGTGTGTGAAGTGTAATGTGTGTGGTGTGTGTGGAGTGTAATGTGTGTGGTGTGTGTGGAGTGTAATGTGTGTGGTGGGTGTGGAGTGTAATGTGTGTGGTGGGTGTGGAGTGTAATGCGTGTGGTGGGTGTGGAGTGTAATGTGTGTGGTGTGTGTGGAGTGTAATGTGTGTGGTGGGTGTGGAGTGTAATGTGTGTGGTGGGTGTGGAGTGTAATGTGTGTGGTGGGTGTGAAGTGTAATGTGTGTGGTGGGTGTGGAGTGTAATGTGTGTGGTGTGTGTGGAGTGTAATGTGTGTGGTGGGTGTGAAGTGTAATGTGTGTGGTGGGTGTGGAGTGTAATGTGTGTGGTGGGTGTGGAGTGTAATGCGTGTGGTGTGTGTGGAGTGTAATGTGTGTGGTGGGTGTGAAGTGTAATGTGTGTGGTGGGTGTGGAGTGTAATGTGTGTGGTGGGTGTGGAGTGTAATGTGTGTGGTGGGTGTGGAGTGTAATGTGTGTGGTGGGTGTGGAGTGTAATGTGTGTGGTGGGTGTGGAGTGTAATGTGTGTGGTGTGTGTGGAGTGTAATGTGTGTGGTGTGTGTGGAGTGTAATGCGTGTGGTGGGTGTGGAGTGTAATGCGTGTGGTGTGTGTGAAGTGTAATGTGTGTGGTGTGTGTGGAGTGTAATGTGTGTGGTGGGTGTGGAGTGTAATGCGTGTGGTGGGTGTGGAGTGTAATGTGTGTGGTGTGTGTGGAGTGTAATGTGTGTGGTGGGTGTGGAGTGTAATGTGTGTGGTGGGTGTGGAGTGTAATGTGTGTGGTGGGTGTGGAGTGTAATGCGTGTGGTGGGTGTGGAGTGTAATGCGTGTGGTGTGTCAAGTAGTGTGCCATGTAAGCTATAAGTGAGGGACTTTTGTTCTATGTAATGTTGAAAAAAAGTTAAAATTTTATGAAATGTTTAATGTGGATTAAAAAATTGAAAAATAGAAATCAAACAATTTAATATTTCGAATAAACTTTCACTGAATTTTACAGGAAATTGATTGCTTTGACAAAAATTATTCATCTGGAAAAAAATAAAAAAAATCAATTTTTTTCTCAAAAAATTGGAGTTCAAAGAAGAGATTTATTAGAAGTTTCATTAAACATCCTAATCACTCGCAAAAATTCAAAATGACGGTTTCTTCCAAACTAAAAAAATTATTCAAAATATTTTTATTTTTGTATCTTTTTTGAATTTTTTTTGAAGTTATTGCTTATCAAAACTATTTAGGCAGTTTTCAAAATATCGGAGAAATGTGAAGAAAATCTATAGAAGTTATCAGAGATAAACGTAAAAATAATTAATGAAATTAATAAAAAAAATAAATAAATTAAACGGATTAAATTTATAAACAATATTAATAAAAAATAGTGATAATAAATAAAAATAATAAAAAATATCAATAATAAATGAAAATAACTAAACAATGTTAATAAAAATAAAAATAAAAAGTAAAACTTCATAAGAAAAGTTATCGTTTCCTCAAACACAGGACAGTTGATACTGAACATAGAGGTTGGCTGGGCTTGGGAGGGCGGTGTGGTGGCAGTGCGTGTGGGGGTACTTTCTCATCAAGAACCCATCTTCCAGCAGACCTGCATGGTTGTGGTTTTTTTTTCAAATAGTCTTTTTATTTTAACACTCTGCGATGTTGTGGAAATCATAGCAGTAAATGATTATTTACGAGTCAGCAGTTGTGAAAAAATGATGAAACTGACGATAAAGTATATGTACAAAAAATAAAATAAAGTTTCATTGAAAAAAATATAAAATAAAACTTACACTCTATAAAAAACAACTCTGCACCATTCTTTCCATTCACATTCCATGCAATTCAAATGGGGTCCCTACCAGGTCAGGGTGAAGAAGAGGGAGAATGAGATGTTCGTCATACACTTCAGCAAACCTTCATATGCCCCAGGCGACCAAGGTGCTCGTGTGCAGTTCGTTTAGGGGACTTGATTTCATAAATCCATATAGAATTTTTCAAAGACTTTGAAGATATAAATAGCTTTTTAAAAGAATTTAATTTAACCAAATGAATTTAATCTAAGAACTAAGTGCCTCATAGTCGAGTTATAATCTAACATTGAAAAATGATCTTTTACTGAAATAATTTCCATTGCACCTCATTTTATTGTACTTCCCTGCTGTACAGTCAAAGCGAGAGTACTTGCTCTCAACGCCAGAACACGCAAGGCACTTCTGGACAAGGATCTTGTGAGTGGGTGGTGATGTGCCGATCTGAAAATGTTCGTTTGTTCCTTCTCCAATCTCAAATGAACCGTTGGTGAAGTATCCGTAGGAGGAAGCAGAGTGGAGTTGAGATATGAATGGAAGGAATAAAAAATTATTGTCTGAGAAGTGGTGGAAATAGGTTAAATGATTGATGAAGAGTGAAACTGTGATTTTGGAAAAGTGTCCAAAAGTTGTTCGACAGCTATTTACTGCCTATCCATTCAAAATTCATTCAATAATTCTTTCTCCACTCACTCCTTCAGTCATTCATTTGTCTAGTTGATGACATATAAATAAATGAATCAGTTGATCAATTCATTCATTCATACATCCATTGAAGATTGAACGAGCGTACATCCAGGACGAGAGACAGGTTGAGGTGCGAGTGTGGACTAAACCATCAGCACTTTTTGGAGGTTTTATTATTATTGCTATTATTGAATTTAGTTGCTCGTTCTTTGTTTTTTAATTAATTTTTATTATTCGTATTATGCAAATATTATTATTGCTGTTATTTTTACATGATTTATGTGATATTTATAAATCATATTTTTGGCTATTAAGATTTAAATTTCCAATGTTCAGTTGTATCAGCATATTTATAATTAATATAACTTTTTCGCAAACTGAACAATTGAATAAATAAGTTAATTAGTCGATTGGATGGTATATTGTTTGACAAATATTGATAATGATTTGGTGTGTAACTAAACAACAAGTTGATAGATTCAACACTGTTGCATCAAAGGCCTTTATGAGTTTGAGGCTTCTTTGTCTTCTGAGGCCAAATTTGGAAGTTGGAACTTCTGTGCTGAAACAACACGGAAACTGAAATGCAAACTGTTTTCTGTGAAAAAAGAAGGTAAGATGAAAAGCTTATTGAATTATCAATAAGAATAATCCTGCTTTTTACACATCCTGCTCAAAAAATGCTACACCATCTATTAATTAAGCGACACATTCAACTTCTTCATCACATTTCTTACAATACAATACAATACAAAAACGAATATTATTATAGTGGCATTAACCCCGTAGAGTTTCGAGGCCACATATTTTCCTTCTACCACATTTCTTCCTTTCATCACTTTTCTCCTCTACCATTATTTCCTCCTCCACCATTATTTCCTCCTCCACCATTATTTCCTCCTCCACCATTATTTCCTCCTCCTCCATCTTCCTCCTCCTCCATCTTCCTCCTCCACCATTATTTCATCTTCCACCATTATTTCCTCCTCCACCATTATTTCCTCTTCCTCCATCTTCCTTTTCCTCCATCTTCTTCCTCCACCATTATTTCCTCCTCCACCATTATTTCCTCTTCCTCTATCTTCCTCCTCCACCATTATTTCCTCCTCCACCATCTTCCTTCTCCACCATCTTCCTCCTCCACCATCTTCCTCCTCCACCATTATTTCCTCCTCCACCATTATTTCCTCCTCCACCATCTTCCTCCTCCACCATCTTCCTCCTCCACCATTATTTCCTCCTCCACCATTATTTCCTCCTCCACCATCTTCCTCCTTCTCCATCTTCCTCCTCCACCATTATTTCCTCCTCCACCATTATTTCCTCCTCCTCCATCTTCCTCCACCATTATTTCCTCCTCCTCCATCTTCCTCCTCCTCCATCTTCCTCCTCCTCCATCTTCCTCCTCCACCATTATTTCATCTTCCACCATTATTTCCTCCTCCACCATTATTTCCTCCTTCACCATTATTTCCTCTTCCTCCATCTTCCTTTTCCTCCATCTTCTTCCTCCACCATTATTTCCTCCTCCACCATTATTTCCTCCTCCACCATTATTTCCTCCTCCTCCATCTTCCTCCTCCACCATTATTTCCTCCTCCACCATCTTCCTCCTTCTCCATCTTCCTCCTCCACCATTATTTCCTCCTCCACCATTATTTCCTCCTCCACCATCTTCCTCCTCCTCCATCTTCCTCCTCCACCATTATTTCCTCCTCCACCATCTTTTTCTTCCTCTACCATTATTTCTTCCTCCACCATTATTTCTTCCTCTACCACTTTCTTCTTTTTTCTCCCACCCTTCTAAGCTTCACCAAACTTCAAGTTGACGGTCACAACCACACCTGACAACATCAAATGGAGTGGTGAAATCTCCCACAAAGTCTTTGTCACTGCGCGTGTCTGTGCCAGGTAGTCTGTTTGTCTGTTTGTAGGTCTGTATGTTTGTTTATCTGTTTTTATTTTCTTAATCTGTTTTAATTTTTTCATATTTTTTTGCTTATCTTTTTTGATTTTTTTTCTTGTTTAGCTGTCTACGTTTTTGTTCGATTATTTGCCTGTCTATTTTTATACTTATAGTCTGTTTTTTTATTTCAAATAATTTTCATCACCATCACCGCCACCACTGCCATCCGCAGTCACCACCACGGAACAAAGGTAGCCGGAGAAGTACACATGCAAATGCACACAGAAAAACACACAGAAACATCTGTGCAGATGTTGAAGGTGTAGTGATCAGTGATGCTTGAAACAATTCATTTACTATTTTAATTGAATGATGAGTAATTGATTAGTTTATTGATTATTTAGCTAATAAATTTATTTATTAGTTAAGTAATTAATTTACCAACAAGATAATTTAATTTTTTCGACCAAAACTAATTTCTTAAATGCTACTCATCATCAATAGCTCGGCGCAGATGGTTGTGTGGAATTGAATGGAACAGTCAAAGACGTTAGAAAAAAAGTTTCTTTAAGAGTAAAAGTATTTGATGAAGAAAGTGGTCAGCTTTATTGTTTTTTGCCAATTTTTAGCTTTTTTGTTTAACTTAGTTATGAATTTATTGTTCAAATGGGTAATCGATGAGGATGTATTGTCGGTAACATTATTCATAATTGTTTGACCATAGAAATACCATTAATACTCATTTCACCATAGCAACCTTATTGATAAATCAATCAACCATAGCAACACCAATATAATAATTTAACCATAGCAACACCATTATAATAATTCAACCATAGCAACACCGCAAATCAATCATTGGTTCATAGTAACATGTCCTTCTCACCCAGGAAAGACCGAAAGCACCATTCACATCATCCCTGTCCTAGCTCGTCCTTCCCCTCTTCTCTCCCCCCTCTGTTCTACCACCTTCATCCCAGCCTTCCCTTACCATTGCCATGTAGATGGGGGATGCATGAGGGTTGGGTGGGGTGGTTGGATGGAGGTTGGATGGAGGTCGGATGGAGGTTGGATGGAGGTTGGATGGAGGTTGGATGGAGGTTGGATGGAGGTTGGATAGAGGTTGGATGGAGGTTGGATGGAGGTTGGATGGAGGTTGGATGGAGGTTGGATGGAGGTTGGATGGAGGTTGGATGGAGGTTGGATGGAGGTTGGATGGAGGTTGGATGGAGGTTGGATGGAGGTTGGATGGAGGTTGGATGGAGGTTGGATGGAGGTTGGAGGGAGGTTGGATGGAGGTTGGATGGAGGTTGGATGGAGGTTGAATAGAGGTTGGATGGAGGTTGGATGGAGGTTGGATGGAGGTTGGATGGAGGTTGAATGGAGGTTGGATGGAGGTTGGATGGAGGTTGGATGGAGGTTGGATGGAGGTTGGATGGAGGTTGGATGGAGGTTGGATGGAGGTTGGATGGAGGTTGGATGGAGGTTGGATGGAGGTTGGATGGAGGTTGGATGGAGGTTGGATGGAGGTTGGATGGAGGTTGAATGGAGGTTGGATAGAGGTTGGATGGAGGTTGGATGGAGGTTAAATGGACGTTTGATGAAGTATTTTATGAAGAGTGAGTGAGAAGATTGGATGAGGGATGGATGAAAGTTAAGTAAATGTTAACTGAGTGTTGGGTGAAGAAGTCAAAGAAGAAATGAGTGAGACTTAGAAAAAGAAATTGAATGAAATTTAAATAAAACGATGGATAAGAAATAGGCGAAAAAAATCAAAAAGAGGTTGGGATAGAAGCTGGAAAAATTATGGATGACAGGGTGAATTTTCCAATTCAAAGAAAGTTTTCAGCACACCTCACTGTTATTCAACTCCAATCCTTCCCACCTTCCAAAGGGTTGGGTGGTGACGGAGGATGGGAAGGCAGGAAGTGGATTGGGAGTGAAGGTGTTGTCTCCAGCGGGGTCGGCACTTGTGGAAACTACCTCAGACGAAGGTAGATAAAAATGTTGTTTTTGTTGTTGGAGTTTTGTTGTTGTTGTTGTTGGAGTTTTGTTGTTGTTGTTGTTGGAGTTTTGTTGTTGTTGTTGTTGGAGTTTTGTTGTTCGAGTTTTGTTGTTGAGTGGTTGTTGTCGGTAATTCTATTGTTGGTTTTGTTAGAGAATGGTTGAATGTATGTTGGTGCATGAGTGTCGTTGGGTTAGCGACCTTGTGTGAGGGTTGCTGACTACTCAGTGGATGAAGGCTCTCTAATTTCAAAACCTAGAATACATATTTTTTAAAGTTTCAAAATTAATGTTTTATCCAGACGGCTTTTTCGAGTTTACCATATCAGGTAGTTACACAATGAACGCTGAAGAACTAAGACTTTTTGTGAGTTGTCTCAACTGTTTCAAATATCAAAAAATCTAAAAAAACCGATGAAGGAAAAAAATAATTTAAAAAAATATATAAATAATAAATAAAAATAATAAATAAAATAATCATTAAAAAATCATAAAAATCATAATAAATAAAAAATCATGAAAATAATAAGAAAAAAAAATCGTAAAAATAATAATTAAAAAGTAAAAAAACCATAAAAATAGTAATAAAAAATTAAAAAAAAAAAAAGTAAATTATAAAAAAAACAATGATTTTGAACCATTAAAAATTTGTTAACCTTAAAAATTACAAATCGCAAATTAAGTAAAATATTAAATACCCTCTCAAGGTGCGTCTCAAGTCGCCCAACTTGGTGGAGTACCAGTACATTGGTTTCCACTCTCCTTCCATCACAGCCCATCCCAAACACTCCCCTTCTTTCTCCTACCTCAGCATCCACAACAGGCCCTTTCTGCAGCATGAAAAGATACTGGTGAAAAAGGCTCTACGCGCTGGTAGACCTACTGAACCTCCGCTGTCTTCAACATATTCTTTTTTTTCTTCTTCTTCCTCTTTAGCCTCTTCTTCTTTTTCGTCTCCCTTTTCCTCTTTGCCTTCTTCTTCTTTTTTTCTTTCTTCTCTTCCTATTTCTGCATCTCTTCCTCCTTCTTTTGTTTCTTCTCCTTCTTCTTCTTTCTCTCAAACTTCTAAATCTTCAGCCAGTTTGTTTCACAACCCATCAGCCTTACTCCACCACCTCTCCTTTCTGTACGACAACATCCATTTAAACACCAGCCCACTTCTACTCAGCTTCAATATCTTCACACCAATCTTTCTCTCAGAAAAAAAAATCACCATCCGATACTTAGTCAGTCTTCAGCTTCTCAGTACCAAATTTAAAGTTTCAAAAATTTCAATGTTTTCACTGCTATACACGGTGACCTATGGATTTACTCAAATATGAAAATGTATTAAAAGCTACAAGGTATACTCAAAATATCGTGAATATTTGAAGCTACTTTGGAGTGAAATAATTGCGTTGAAAATTAAGTTTTTGATTTCATTATATTTCATTGCAGGTTTTGAATAACACTGGCACTGTTGAAGTTGGAAAGTTCCGTGTTCTTTTGCCAGAAGGTAGATTGTCGTTGTGGTGTTACTTCCCCCCTTTACAACTCCACCAATTCACAACTCCACCAATTTACAACTCCACCAATTCACAACTCCACCAATTTACAACTCCACCAATTCACAACTCTACCAGTTCACAACTCCACCAATTCACAACTCCACCAATTCACAACTCCACCAATTCACAACTCCACCAATTCACAACTCAACCAATTCACAACTCCACCAACAAATTACTTCATCAACTTAACACTTCTGAAACTTATAAATTTAACTTCACCAATTTATCAAAACTACATCAAAACAGTTAGATATAATTTCTACTCCGCAAACCTTTGCTACCACCAGCCACACCCATAAAAAGGCTATTACTATTGAAACAAACACTATTTCACTATGAATACAACAAAACACACAAGACTTTCACATGCACACATGGACACTAATACACACAACTATTACACACCACACCACAGGCACCAGATCCAACACGACATACAGCAATTCTATATGCCAACACGATAAAAAAAGTGGTGGTGATAAAGACGACATTTATGACGACTATTTGGATATGTATAACGGTGACTACAATGACGACGATGACGACGAAGAAAAAACCTCCCAGAGTTGTAACCTACCCAAGGAAACCTTCAACTACCATCTCATCCATTCGCTCCATCTCACTTCGCCTCACCTGCAGGGCCCTTTGAGGCTATTGTTGTTGTATGGGGCTAATGCAAGCGCAAACAAGGAAGAGCTTTTGGCTGAAGAACTCCACTTCCAGAGTTTTCAACACACCCGTTCTGTAAGGCGCTGTTGATTTTTTTTGAAATTAGAAGTGTGAGAATAATAATAACTTAAAAATGAGATGAAATGATAAAATTATAAAAGGTAAAGAAATTAGACGGTATCATATCTTCCAATGATTTATCACTACAAACACTCCAAAATTAACTATATTGGAGTATCATTAACTATTCTTCGGCTTTTTCCACTTTACACAGACCAGAATGTTCTTTGAGGAGGAGAGAAGGGAGCAGAGAGGGGAGAAGGAAAAAAAGAAAAAAGATGAGAAAGAAGAGAAAGAGGAGGAAGAAGAGGGAAACAAGATGAGAGAGAATGTGGAGAAGAGAAGGAGTGTCGAAAAAAGGACTCTTGTGGTGGAAGGAGAAGGAGGTTCAATGTGTGGAGTCCATGTTGTTCAAGAGGACGTTGCATGGGTGGATGGAGGATTTGGAAAGGTTAGTAGGAAAATTGAAGAGCTGGAAAGATTAGTAGAAATATGAAAGTAAAAGATGGTAAAGTTGGTGTTGGGTAAAAAAAAACCACTGTTGAATAGATTGAAATTTTTTTAATCAATTGGAAGTGTGAAAAATAAATTGAAATGACGAAGAAGGGTATGTGATATAGATACTAGTTAGGTAAAAAAAACAGGGCAAATTAATTAATGAAGAAATAAAATAAAAGAAATAAATAGATGAATGGGTGAGAATGAAAATGAAGTGATTAGATGAATTGTTGGAGGCATGAAATGAAACGATTGGATGGATAAGTGAAAAGAAAATGTGAAGTTGATGAAAAAGTCTTTGAAAAAATGAAAATTATTCACAGTGGAGTGAAGCTATTTTATAAACAAATATGCATTTTTTAAATTCTATTGGTACATTTTTAAAGATGTGGAAGGAGCTCTTGATGAGAGAAAAAGAGGAAGACGACGAAGACGTAGATGGTGATCATTGCATGGAAGAGGAGAAAGAAAAAGACAATGGAAACACTGACTGGAGTGGCACTGAAAGAAAGAACAGTGGAAACGGTGATAATGGAAGTAAGGAGAAAAATGGCTGGAAAAGATGGGGTGATGGGTGGAGGGATTCTTCAAGGAAGTCCTACGTTGACGTTGGCAAATTGTTGAAGGTGGCTTTGTGAAATTTCTTTATAGAAATTGGAATAATTATGAAAATCACCACTATCCCCGCCATAATAACTACTACGACCATCATAGCCACCACCACCATCTTCATCACGTCAACCAAAAACCACTTTCAGTCCAACCATCTGAAGCTCATGACAAACTTTCCTCTGACAACTCCTCCTTGCACTAAGGAAAACACTGTGGCACCGGGTGAGATGTTGGTGAAGGGTGGGAATAGTTTTAGAGGGTTGAGAAGGTTTGAGGGTTGAGAAGGATTTGGAGGGTTGAAAACGTTTTGGAGGGTTAGAAGGTTTTGGAGGGTTGAGAAGGTTTTGGAGGGTTGAGAAGGTTTTTGAGGGTTGAGAAGGTTTTGGAGGGTTGAGAAGGTTATAGAGGGTTGAGAAGATTTTGGAGGGTTGAGGAGATTTTGGATGGTTGAGAAGGTTTTGGAGGGTTGAGAAGGTTTTGGAGGGTTGAGGAGGTTTTGGAGGGTTGAAAGGTTTTGGAGGGTTGAGAAGGTTTTGGAGGGTTGAAAGGTTTTGGAGGGTTGAGAAGGTTTTGGAGGGTTAAGAAGGATTTGGAGGGTTGAAAAGGTTTTGGAGGGTTGAGAAGGTTTTGGAGGGTTGAGAAGGCTTTGGAGGGTTGAGAAGGTTTTGTAGGGTTGAGAAGGATTTGGAGAGTTGAGAAGGTTTTGTAGGGTTGAGAAGGATTTGGAGAGTTGAGAAGGCTTTGGAGGGTTGAGAATGTTTTGGAGGGTTGAGAAGGTTTTGGAAGGTTGAGGATGTTTTGGAGGGTTGAGAAGGTTTTGAGGGTTGAGAAGGCTTTGGAGGGTTGATAAGGTTTTGGAGGGTTGAAAAGGATTTGGAGGTTTGAGAAGGTTTTGGAGGGTTGAGAAGGTTTTGGAGGGTTGAGAAGGTTTTGGAGAGTTGAAAAGGTTCTGAAAGGTTGAGGAGGTTTTGGAGGGTTGAGAAGGTTTTGGAGGGTTGAGAAGGTTTTTGAGGGTTGAAAAAGATTTGGAAGGTTGAAAATGTTTTGAAGGGTTGAGAAGATTTTGGAGGGATGAGGAGGTTTTAGAAGGTTGAGAAGGTTTTGGAGGGTTGAGAAGGTTTTGGAGTGTTGAGAAGGTTTTTGAGGGTTGAGAAGGTTTTGGAGGGTTGAGGAGGTTTTGGAGGGTTGAGAAGGTTTTGGAGGGTTGAAAGGTTTTGGAGGGTTAAAAAGGTTTTGGAAAGTTGAGAAGGTTTTGGAGGGTTGAGAAGGTTTTGGAGAGTTGAGTAGGTTTTGGATGGTTGAGAAGGTTTTGTAGGGTTGAGAAGGATTTGGAGAGTTGAGAAGGCTTTGGAGGGTTGAGAATGTTTTGGAGGGTTGAGAAGGTTTTGGAGGGTTGAGAAGGTTTTGGAGGGTTGAGAAGGTTTTGGAAAGTTGAGGAAGTTTTAGAGGACTGAGAAGGTTTTGGAGGGTTGAGAAGGTTTTGGAGGGTTGAGAAGGTTTTGAGGGTTGAGAAGGCTTTGGAGGGTTGATAAGGTTTTGGAGGGTTGAGAAGGATTTGGAAGGTTGAGAAGGTTTTGGAGGGTTGAGAAGGTTTTGGAGGGTTGAGAAGGTTTTGGAGGGTTGAGAAGGTTCTGAAAGGTTGAAGAGGTTTTGGAGCGTTGAGAAGGTTTTGGAGGGTTGAGAAGGTTTTTGAGGGTTGAGAAAGTTTTGGAGGGTTGAAAATGTTTTGAAGGGTTGAGAAGATTTTGGAGGGATGAGGAGGTTTTGGAGGGTTGAGAAGGTTTTGGAGGGTTGAGAAGGTTTTGGAGGGTTGAGGAGGTTTTGGAGGGTTAAAAAGGTTTTTGGAGGGTTGAGAAGGTTTGTAGGGTTGAGAAGGTTTTGGAGGGTTGAGAAGGTTTAGGAGAGTTGAGAAGGTTTTGGAGGGTTGAAGAGGTTTTGGAGGGTTGAGAAGGTTTTGGAGGGTTGAGAAGGTTTTGGAGGGTTGAGAAGGTTTTGGAGGGTTGTGGAGGTTTAAGATGGTTGAGCAGGTTTTGGAGAATTGAAAAGGTTTTGGAGGGTTGAGAAGGTTTTGTAGGGTTGAAAAGGTTTTGGAGGGTTGAGGAGGTTTTGGAGGGTTGAGAAGGTTTTGGAAGGTTGAGAAGGCTTTGGAGGGTTGAAAAGGTTTTGAAGGGTTGAGAAGGTTTTGGAGGGTTGAAAAGGATTTGGAGGTTTGAGAAGGTTTTGGAGGGTTGAGAAGGTTTTGGAGGGTTGAGAAGGTTTTGGAGAGTTGAGAAGGTTCTGAAAGGTTGAGAAGGTTTTGGAGGGTTGAGAAGGTTTTGGAGGGTTGAGAAAGTTTTTGAGGGTTGAAAAAGTTTTGGAGGGTTGAAAATGTTTTGAAGGGTTGAGAAGATTTTGGAGGGATGAGGAGGTTTTGGAGGGTTGAGAAGGTTTTGGAGGGTTGAGAAGGCTTTGGAGGGTTGAAAAGGTTTTGGAGGGTTGAGAAGGTTTTGGAGGGTTGAAAAGGATTTGGAGGTTTGAGAAGGTTTTGGAGGGTTGAGAAGGTTTTGGAGGGTTGAGAAGGTTTTGGAGAGTTGAGAAGGTTCTGAAAGGTTGAGAAGGTTTTGGAGGGTTGAGAAGGTTTTGGAGGGTTGAGAAAGTTTTTGAGGGTTGAAAAAGTTTTGGAGGGTTGAAAATGTTTTGAAGGGTTGAGAAGATTTTGGAGGGATGAGGAGGTTTTAGAAGGTTGAGAAGGTTTTGGAGGGTTGAGAAGGTTTTGGAGTGTTGAGAAGGTTTTGGAGGGTTGAGAAGGTTTTGGAGGGTTGAGGAGGTTTTGGAGGGTTAAAAAGGTTTTTGGAGGGTTGAGAAGGTTTGTAGGGTTGAGAAGGTTTTGGAGGGTTGAGAAGGTTTCGGAGAGTTGAGAAGGTTTTGGAGGGTTGAGAAGGTTTTGGAGGGTTGAGAAGGTTTTGGAGGGTTGAAAAGGTTTTGGAGGGTTGAGAAGGTTTTGGAGGGTTGTGGAGGTTTAAGATGGTTGAGAAAGTTTTGGAGAATTGAAAAGGTTTTGGAGGGTTGAGAAGGTTTTGAAGTGTTGAGAAGGATTTGGAGGGTTGAGGAGGTTTTGGAGGGTTGAGAAGGTTTTGGAAGGTTGAAAAGATTTTGGAGGGTTGAGAAGGTTTTGAAAGGTTGAGGAGGGTTTGGAGGGTTAAAAAGGTTTTTGGAGGGTTGAGAAGGTTTGTAGGGTTGAGAAGGTTTCGGAAAGTTGAAAAGGTTTTGGAGGGTTGAGAAGGTTTTGGAGGGTTGAGACGGTTTTGGAGGGTTGAAGAGGTTTTAGGGGGTTGAGAAGGTTTTGGAGGGTTGAGAAGGTTTTGGAGGGTTGGAAAGGTTTTGGAGGGTTGAAAAGGTTTTGGAGGGTTGAGAAGGTTTTGGAAGGTTGAGAAGGTTTTGGAGGGGTGAGAAGGTTTTGGAGGGTAGAGAAGGTTTTGGAGGGTTGAGAATGTTTTGGAGGGTTGAGAAGGTTTCGAAAGGTTGAGAAGGTTTCAAAAGGTTGAGGAGGTTTTGGAGAGTTGAGAAGGTTTTGGAGGGTTGAGAAGGTTTCGGAGGGTTGAGAAGGTTTTGGAGGGTTGAGAAGGTTTTGGAGGGTTGAGTAGGTTTTGGAGGGTTGAGAAGGTTTTGTAGGGTTGAGAAGGTTTTGGAGGGTTGAGAAGGTTTTGGAGGGTTGAGGAGGTGTTAAGGGGTTGAGAAGGTTTTGGAAGGTTGAGAAGATTTTGAAGGGTTGAAAAGGCTTTGGAGGGTTGACAAGGTTTTGGAGGGTGTAGAAGATTTTGAAAGGTTGAATATGTTTTAGAGGGTTGAGAAGGTTTTGGAGGGTTGAGAAGGTTTTGAAAGGTTGAGAAGGTTTTGGAGGGTTGAGAAGGTTTTGGAGGGTTGAGAAGGTTTTGGAGGGTTGAGAAGGTTTTGGAGGGTTGAGAAGGTTTTGGAGGGTTGAGAAGGTTTTGGAGGGTTGAGAAGGTTTTGGAGGGTTGAGAAGGTTTTGAAAGTTTGAGAAGGTTTTATAGACTTGAGCAGGTTTTAGAGGGTTGAGAAGGTTTTGGAGGGTTGAAAAGGTTTTGGAGGGTTGAATATGTTTTAGAGGGTTGAGAAGGTTTTGAAAGGTTGAGAAGGTTTTGGAGGGTTGAGAAGGTTTTGGAGGGTTGAGAAGGTTTTGGAGGGTTGAGAAGGTTTTGGAGGGTTGAGAAGGTTTTGAAAGTTTGAGAAGGTTTTGGAGGGTTGAGAAGGTTTTGGAGGGTTGAGAAAGTTTTTGAGGGTTGAAAAAGTTTTGGAGGGTTGAAAATGTTTTGAAGGGTTGAGAAGATTTTAGAGGGATGAGGAGGTTTTAGAAGGTTGAGAAGGTTTTGGAGGGTTGAGAAGGTTTTGGAGTGTTGAGAAGGTTTTGGAGGGTTGAGAAGGATTTGGAGGTTTGAGAAGGTTTTGGAGGGTTGAGAAGGTTTTGGAGGGTTGAGAAGGTTTTGGAGAGTTGAGAAGGTTCTGAAAGGTTGAGAAGGTTTTGGAGGGTTGAGAAGGTTTTGGAGGGTTGAGAAAGTTTTTGAGGGTTGAAAAAGTTTTGGAGGGTTGAAAATGTTTTGAAGGGTTGAGAAGATTTTGGAGGGATGAGGAGGTTTTAGAAGGTTGAGAAGGTTTTGGAGGGTTGAGAAGGTTTTGGAGTGTTGAGAAGGTTTTGGAGGGTTGAGAAGGTTTTGAAGGGTTGAGGAGGTTTTGGAGGGTTAAAAAGGTTTTTGGAGGGTTGAGAAGGTTTGTAGGGTTGAGAAGGTTTTGGAGGGTTGAGAAGGTTTCGGAGAGTTGAAAAGGTTTTGGAGGGTTGAGAAGGTTTTGGAGGGTTGAGAAGGTTTTGGAGGGTTGAGAAGGTTTTGGAGGGTTGAGAAGGTTTTGGAGGGTTGTGGAGGTTTAAGATGGTTGAGAAAGTTTTGGAGAATTGAAAAGGTTTTGGAGGGTTGAGAAGGTTTTGAAGTGTTGAGAAGGATTTGGAGGGTTGAGGAGGTTTTGGAGGGTTGAGAAGGTTTTGGAAGGTTGAGAAGATTTTGGAGGGTTGAGAAGGTTTTGAAAGGTTGAGAAGGGTTTGGAGGGTTAAAAAGGTTTTTGGAGGGTTGAGAAGGTTTGTAGGGTTGAGAAGGTTTCGGAAAGTTGAAAAGGTTTTGGAGGGTTGAGAAGGTTTTGGAGGGTTGAGACGGTTTTGGAGGGTTGAAGAGGTTTTAGGGGGTTGAGAAGGTTTTGGAGGGTTGAGAAGGTTTTGGAGGGTTGAAAAGGTTTTGGAGGGTTGAGAAGGTTTTGGAAGGTTGAGAAGGTTTTGGAGGGGTGAGAAGGTTTTGGAAGTTTGAGGAGGTTTTGGAGAGTTGAGAAGGTTTTGGAGGGTTGAGAAGGTTTCGGAGGGTTGAGAAGATTTTGGAGGGTTGAGAAGGTTTTGGAGGGTTGAGTAGGTTTTGGAGGGTTGAGAAGGTTTTGTAGGGTTGAGAAGGTTTTGGAGGGTTGAGAAGGTTTTGGAGGGTTGAGGAGGTGTTAAGGGGTTGAGAAGGTTTTGGAAGGTTGAGAAGATTTTGAAGGGTTGAAAAGGCTTTGGAGGGTTGACAAGGTTTTGGAGGGTGTAGAAGGTTTTGAAAGGTTGAATATGTTTTAGAGGGTTGAGAAGGTTTTGGAGGGTTGAGAAGGTTTTGAAAGGTTGAGAAGGTTTTGGAGGGTTGAGAAGGTTTTGGAGGGTTGAGAAGGTTTTGGAGGGTTGAGAAGGTTTTGGAGGGTTGAGAAGGTTTTGGAGGGTTGAGAAGGTTTTGGAGGGTTGAGAAGGTTTTGGAGGGTTGAGAAGGTTTTGAAAGTTTGAGAAGGTTTTATAGACTTGAGCAGGTTTTAGAGGGTTGAGAAGGTTTTGAGGGTTGAAAAGGTTTTGGAGGGTTGAATATGTTTTAGAGGGTTGAGAAGGTTTTGAAAGGTTGAGAAGGTTTTGGAGGGTTGAGAAGGTTTTGGAGGGTTGAGAAGGTTTTGGAGGGTTGAGAAGGTTTTGGAGGGTTGAGAAGGTTTTGAAAGTTTGAGAAGGTTTTGGAGGGTTGAGAAGGTTTTGGAAGGTTGAGAAAGTTTTTGAGGGTTGAAAAAGTTTTGGAGGGTTTAAAATGTTTTGAAGGGTTGAGAAGATTTTGGAGGGATAAGGAGGTTTTAGAAGGTTGAGAAGGTTTTGGAGGGTTGAGAAGGTTTTGGAGTGTTGAGAAGGTTTTGGAGGGTTGAGAAGGTTTTGGAGGGTTGAGGAGGTTTTGGAGGGTTAAAAAGGTTTTTGGAGGGTTGAGAAGGTTTGTAGGGTTGAGAAGGTTTTGGAGGGTTGAGAAGGTTTCGGAGAGTTGAGAAGGTTTTGGAGGGTTGAGAAGGTTTTGGAGGGTTGAGAAGGTTTTGGAGGGTTGAGAAGGTTTTGGAGGGTTGAGAAGGTTTTGGAGGGTTGTGGAGGTTTAAGATGGTTGAGAAAGTTTTGGAGAATTGAAAAGGTTTTGGAGGGTTGAGAAGGTTTTGAAGTGTTGAGAAGGATTTGGAGGGTTGAGGAGGTTTTGGAGGGTAGAGAAGGTTTTGGAAGGTTGAGAAGATTTTGGAGGGTTGAGAAGGTTTTGAAAGGTTGAGGAGGGTTTGGAGGGTTAAAAAGGTTTTTGGAGGGTTGAGAAGGTTTGTAGGGTTGAGAAGGTTTCGGAAAGTTGAAAAGGTTTTGGAGGGTTGAGAAGGTTTTGGAGGGTTGAGACGGTTTTGGAGGGTTGAAGAGGTTTTAGGGGGTTGAGAAGGTTTTGGAGGGTTGAGAAGGTTTTGGAGGGTTGAAAAGGTTTGGGAGGGTTGAAAAGGTTTTGGAGGGTTGAGAAGGTTTTGGAAGGTTGAGAAGGTTTTGGAGGGGTGAGAAGGTTTTGAAGGGTAGAGAAGGTTTTGGAGGGTTGAGAATGTTTTGGAGGGTTGAGAAGGTTTCGAAAGGTTGAGGAGGTTTTGGAGAGTTGAGAAGGTTTTGGAGGGTTGAGTAGGTTTTGGAGGGTTGAGAAGGTTTTGTAGGGTTGAGAAGGTTTTGGAGGGTTGAGAAGGATTTGGAGGGTTGAGGAGGTGTTAAGGGGTTGAGAAGGTTTTGGAAGGTTGAGAAGATTTTGAAGGGTTGAAAAGGCTTTGGAGGGTTGACAAGGTTTTGGAGGGTGTAGAAGGTTTTGAAAGGTTGAATATGTTTTAGAGGGTTGAGAAGGTTTTGGAGGGTTGAGAAGGTTTTGAAAGGTTGAGAAGGTTTTGGAGGGTTGAGAAGGTTTTGGAGGGTTGAGAAGGTTTTGGAGGGTTGAGAAGGTTTTGAAAGTTTGAGAAGGTTTTATAGACTTGAGCAGGTTTTAGAGGGTTGAGAAGGTTTTGGAGGGTTGAAAAGGTTTTGGAGGGTTGAATATGTTTTAGAGGGTTGAGAAGGTTTTGAAAGGTTGAGAAGGTTTTGGAGGGTTGAGAAGGTTTTGGAGGGTTGAGAAGGTTTTGGAGGGTTGAGAAGGTTTTGGAGGGTTGAGAAGGTTTTGTAGACTTGAGCAGGTTTTAGAGGGTTGAGAAGGTTTTGGAGGGTTTAGAAAGTTTCAGAGGGTTTAGAAAGTTTTGGAAGGTTGAGAAGGTTTTGCAGAGTTGAGAAGATTTTGGAGGGTTGAGTAGGTTTTAGAGGGTTGATTAGGTTTTGGAGGGTCGAGAAGGTTTTGGAGGGTTGAGTAGGTTTTGGAGGGTTGAGAAGGTTTTGTAGGGTTGAGAAGGTTTTGGAGGGTTGAGGAGGTTTTGGAGGGTTGAGGAGGTTCTAAGGGGTTGAGAAGGTTTTGGAAGGTTGAGAAGATTTTGGAGGGTTGAAAAGGCTTTGGAGGGTTGACAAGGTTTTGGAGGGTGTAGAAGGTTTTGGAGGGTTGAGAAGGTTTTCGAGGGTTGAGAATGTTTTGGAGGGTTGAGAAGGTTTTGAAAGGTTGAGGAGGTTTTGGAGAGTTGAGAAGGTTTTGGAGGGTTGAGAAGGTTTTGTAAGGTTGAGAAGGTTTTGGTGGGTTGAGGAGGTTTTGGAGGGTTGAAGAGGTTTTAAGGGGTTGAGAAGGTTTTGGAAGGTTGAGAAGGTTTTGGAGGGTTGAGAAGGTTTTGGAGGGTTGAGAAGGTTTTGAAAGTTTGAGAAGGTTTTATAGACTTGAGCAGGTTTTAGAGGGTTGAGAAGGTTTTGGAGGGTTGAAAAGGTTTTGGAGGGTTGAATATGTTTTAGAGGGTTGAGAAGGTTTTGAAAGGTTGAGAAGGTTTTGGAGGGTTGAGAAGGTTTTGGAGGGTTGAGAAGGTTTTGGAGGGTTGAGAAGGTTTTGGAGGGTTGAGAAGGTTTTGTAGACTTGAGCAGGTTTTAGAGGGTTGAGAAGGTTTTGGAGGGTTTAGAAAGTTTCAGAGGGTTTAGAAAGTTTTGGAAGGTTGAGAAGGTTTTGGAGAGTTGAGAAGATTTTGGAGGGTTGAGTAGGTTTTAGAGGGTTGATTAGGTTTTGGAGGGTCGAGAAGGTTTTGGAGGGTTGAGTAGGTTTTGGAGGGTTGAGAAGGTTTTGTAGGGTTGAGAAGGTTTTGGAGGGTTGAGGAGGTTTTGGAGGGTTGAGGAGGTTCTAAGGGGTTGAGAAGGTTTTGGAAGGTTGAGAAGATTTTGGAGGGTTGAAAAGGCTTTGGAGGGTTGACAAGGTTTTGGAGGGTGTAGAAGGTTTTGGAGGGTTGAGAAGGTTTTCGAGGGTTGAGAATGTTTTGGAGGGTTGAGAAGGTTTTGAAAGGTTGAGGAGGTTTTGAAGAGTTGAGAAGGTTTTGGAGGGTTGAGAAGGTTTTGTAGGGTTGAGAAGGTTTTGGTGGGTTGAGGAGGTTTTGGAGGGTTGAAGAGGTTTTAAGGGGTTGAGAAGGTTTTGGAAGGTTGAGAAGATTTTGGAGGGTTGAAAAGGCTTTGGAGGGTTGACAAGGTTTTGGAGGGTGTAGAAGGTTTTGGAGGGTTGAGAAGGTTTTGGAGGGTTGAGAAGGTTTTGGAGGGTTGAGAATGCTTTGGAGGGTTGAGAAGGTTTTGAAAGGTTGAGGAGGTTTTGGAGAGTTGAGAAGGTTTTGGAGGGTTGAGAAGGTTTCGGAGGGTTGAGAAGGTTTTGGAGGGTTGAGAAGGTTTTGGAAGGTTGAGAAGGTTTTGGAGGGTTGAAAAGGTTTTGGAGGGTAGAGAAGGTTCTGGAGGGTTGAGAAGGTTTTGGAAGGTTGAGAAGGCTTTGGAGGGTTGAAAAGGTTTTGGAGGGTTGAAAAGGATTTGGAGGGTTGAGAAGGTTTTGGAGGGTTGAGAAGGTTTTGGAGGGTTGAGAAGGTTTCAGTGGGTTGAGACGGATTTGGAGGGTTGTGAAGGTTTTGAAAGGTTGAGAAGGTTTTGGAGGGTTGAGACGGTTTTGGAGGGTTGAGAAGGTTTTGGAGGGTTGAAAAGGTTTTGGAGGGTTGAGAAGGTTTTGGAGGGTTGAGAAGGTTTTGGAGGGTTGAGAAGGTTTCAGTGGGTTGAGACGGATTTGGAGGGTTGTGAAGGTTTTGAAAGGTTGAGAAGGTTTTGGAGGGTTGAGACGGTTTTGGAGGGTTGAAGAGGTTTAAGGGGGTTGAGAAGGTTTTGGAGGGTTGAAAAGGTTTTGGAAGGTTGAGAAGGTTTTGGAGGGGTGAGAAGGTTTTGGAGGGTAGAGAAGGTTTTGGAGGGTTGAGAATGTTTTGGAGGGTTGAGAAGGTTTCGAAAGGTTGAAGAGGTTTTGGAGAGTTGAGAAGGTTTTGGAGGGTTGAGAAGGTTTCGGAGGGTTGAGAAGGTTTTGGAGGGTTGAGAAGGTTTTGGAGGGTTGAGTAGGTTTTGGAGGGTTGAGAAGGTTTTGTAGGGTTGAGAAGGTTTTGGAGGGTTGAGAAGGTTTCAGTGGGTTGAGACGGATTTGGAGGGTTGTGAAGGTTTTGAAATGTTGAGAAGGTTTTGGAGGGTTGAGACGGATTTGGAGGGTTGAAGAGGTTTGGAAGGTTGAGAAGGTTTTGAAAGGTTGAGAAGGTTTTGAAAGGTTGAGGAGGTTTTGGAGAGTTGAGAAGGTTTTGGAGGGTTGAGAAAGTTTTGTAGGGTTGAGAAGGTTTTTGAGGGTTGAGGAGGTTTTGGAGGGTTGAAGAGGTTTTAAGGGGTTGAGAAGGTTTTGGAAGGTTGAGAAGATTTTGGAGGGTTGAAAAGGCTTTGGAGGGTTGACAAGGTTTTGGAGGGTGTAGAAGGTTTTGGAGGGTTTAGAAGGTTTTGGAGGGTTGAGAAGGTTTTGGAGGGTTGAGAATGTTTTGGAGGGTTGAGAAGGTTTTGAAAGGTTGAGGAGGTTTTGGAGAGTTGAGAAGGTTTTGGAGGGTTGAGAAGGTTTTAGAGGGTTGAGTAGGTTTTGAAGGGTTGAGAAGGTTTTGTAGGGTTGAGAAGGTTTTGGAGGGTTGCGAAGGTTTTGGAGGGTTGAGAAGGTTTTGGAAGGTTGAGAAGATTTTGGAAGGTTGAGAAGATTTTGGAGGGTTGAAAATGTTTTGGAGGGTTGAGAAGGTTTCGGAGGGTAGAGAAGGTTTTGGAAGGTTGAGAAGGTTTTGGAGGGTTGAGAAGGTTTTGGAGGGTAGAGAAGGTTTTGGAGGGTTGAGAAGGTTTTGGAAGGTTGAGAAGGTTTTGGAGGGTTGAGAAGGTTTTGGAGGGTAGAGAAGGTTCTGGAGGGTTGAGAAGGTTTTGGAGGGTTGAGAAGGTTTTGGAGGGTTGAGAAGGTTTTGGAGGGTTGAGAAGGTTTCAGTGGGTTGAGACGGATTTGTAGGGTTGTGAAGGTTTTGAAAGGTTGAGACGGTTTTGGAGGGTTGAGACGGTTTTGGAGGGTTGAAAATGTTTTGGAGGGTTGAGAAGGTTTTGGAGGGTTGAGAAGGATTTGGATGGTTGAGAAGGTTTAGGAGGGTTGAGTAAGTTTTGGATGGTTGAGAAGGTTTTGTAGGGTTGAGAAGGTTTTAAAGGGTTGAGGAGGTTTTGGGGGGTTGAAGAGGTTTTAGGGGGTGTAGAAGGTTTTGGAGGGTTGAGAAGGTTTTGGAGGGTTGAAAAGGTTTTGGAGGGTTGAGAAGGTTTTGGAGGGTTGAGAAGGTTTTGGAAGGTTGAGAAGGTTTTGGAGGGGTGAGAAGGTTTTGGAGGGTAGAGAAGGTTTTGGAGGGTTGAGAAGGTTTTGGAGGGTTGAGAAGGTTTTGGAGGGTTAAGAAGGTTTTGGAAGGTTGAGAAGGTTTTGGAGGGTAGAGAAGGTTTTGGAGGGTTGAGAAGGTTGCGAAGGGTTGAGAAGGTTTTGGAGGGTTTAGAAAGTTTTAGAGGTTTTAGAAAGTTTTGGAGGGTTGAAGAGGTTTTAAAGGGTTGAGGAGGTTTTAGAGGGTTGAAAAGGTTTTGGACGGTTGCGAAGGTTTTGGAGGGTTGAGAAGGTTTTGGAAGGTTGAGAAGGTTTTGGAGGGTTGAGAAGGTTTTGGAGGGTTGAGAAGGTTTTGGAGGGTTAAGAAGGTTTTGGAGGGTTGAGAAGGTTTTGGAGGGTTGAGAAGGTTTTGGAGGGTTGAAGAGGTTTAAGGGGGTTGAGAAGGTTTTGGAGGGTTGAAAAGGTTTTGGAAGGTTGAGAAGGTTTTGGAGGGGTGAGAAGGTTTTGGAGGGTAGAGAAGGTTTTGGAGGGTTGAGAATGTTTTGGAGGGTTGAGAAGGTTTCGAAAGGTTGAAGAGGTTTTGGAGAGTTGAGAAGGTTTTGGAGGGTTGAGAAGGTTTCGGAGGGTTGAGAAGGTTTTGGAGGGTTGAGAAGGTTTTGGAGGGTTGAGTAGGTTTTGGAGGGTTGAGAAGGTTTTGTAGGGTTGAGAAGGTTTTGGAGGGTTGAGAAGGTTTCAGTGGGTTGAGACGGATTTGGAGGGTTGTGAAGGTTTTGAAATGTTGAGAAGGTTTTGGAGGGTTGAGACGGTTTTGGAGGGTTGAAGAGGTTTGGAAGGTTGAGAAGGTTTTGAAAGGTTGAGAAGGTTTTGAAAGGTTGAGGAGGTTTTGGAGAGTTGAGAAGGTTTTGGAGGGTTGAGAAAGTTTTGTAGGGTTGAGAAGGTTTTTGAGGGTTGAGGAGGTTTTGGAGGGTTGAAGAGGTTTTAAGGGGTTGAGAAGGTTTTGGAAGGTTGAGAAGATTTTGGAGGGTTGAAAAGGCTTTGGAGGGTTGACAAGGTTTTGGAGGGTGTAGAAGGTTTTGGAGGGTTTAGAAGGTTTTGGAGGGTTGAGAAGGTTTTGGAGGGTTGAGAATGTTTTGGAGGGTTGAGAAGGTTTTGAAAGGTTGAGGAGGTTTTGGAGAGTTGAGAAGGTTTTGGAGGGTTGAGAAGGTTTTGGAGGGTTGAGTAGGTTTTGAAGGGTTGAGAAGGTTTTGTAGGGTTGAGAAGGTTTTGGAGGGTTGCGAAGGTTTTGGAGGGTTGAGAAGGTTTTGGAAGGTTGAGAAGATTTTGGAAGGTTGAGAAGATTTTGGAGGGTTGAAAATGTTTTGGAGGGTTGAGAAGGTTTCGGAGGGTAGAGAAGGTTTTGGAAGGTTGAGAAGGTTTTGGAGGGTTGAGAAGGTTTTGGAGGGTAGAGAAGGTTTTGGAGGGTTGAGAAGGTTTTGGAAGGTTGAGAAGGTTTTGGAGGGTTGAGAAGGTTTTGGAGGGTAGAGAAGGTTCTGGAGGGTTGAGAAGGTTTTGGAGGGTTGAAAAGGTTTTGGAGGGTTGAGAAGGTTTTGGAGGGTTGAGAAGGTTTCAGTGGGTTGAGACGGATTTGTAGGGTTGTGAAGGTTTTGAAAGGTTGAGAAGGTTTTGGAGGGTTGAGACGGTTTTGGAGGGTTGAAAATGTTTTGGAGGGTTGAGAAGGTTTTGGAGGGTTGAGAAGGATTTGGATGGTTGAGAAGGTTTAGGAGGGTTGAGTAAGTTTTGGATGGTTGAGAAGGTTTTGTAGGGTTGAGAAGGTTTTAAAGGGTTGAGGAGGTTTTGGGGGGTTGAAGAGGTTTTAGGGGGTGTAGAAGGTTTTGGAGGGTTGAGAAGGTTTTGGAGGGTTGAAAAGGTTTTGGAGGGTTGAGAAGGTTTTGGAGGGTTGAGAAGGTTTTGGAAGGTTGAGAAGGTTTTGGAGGGGTGAGAAGGTTTTGGAGGGTAGAGAAGGTTTTGGAGGGTTGAGAAGGTTTTGGAGGGTTGAGAAGGTTTTGGAGGGTTAAGAAGGTTTTGGAAGGTTGAGAAGGTTTTGGAGGGTAGAGAAGGTTTTGGAGGGTTGAGAAGGTTGCGAAGGGTTGAGAAGGTTTTGGAGGGTTTAGAAAGTTTTAGAGGTTTTAGAAAGTTTTGGAGGGTTGAAGAGGTTTTAAAGGGTTGAGGAGGTTTTAGAGGGTTGAAAAGGTTTTGGACGGTTGCGAAGGTTTTGGAGGGTTGAGAAGGTTTTGGAAGGTTGAGAAGGTTTTGGAGGGTTGAGAAGGTTTTGGATGGTTGAGAAGGTTTTGGAGGGTTAAGAAGGTTTTGGAGGGTTGAGAAGGTTTTGGAGGGTTGAGAAGGTTTTGGAGGGTTGAGAAGGTTTTGGAGGGTTGAAAAGGTTTGGAAGGTTGAGAAGGTTTTGAAGGGTTGAGAAGGTTTTGGAGGGTTGAGGAGGTTTTGGAGGGTTGAGAAGGTTTTGAAGGGTTGAGGAGGTTTTGGAGGGTTGAGGAGGTTTTAAGGGGTTGAGAAGGTTTTGGATGGTTGAAAAGGTTTTGGAGGGTTGAGAAGGTTTTGGAGGGTTGAGAAGGTTTCGGAGGGTGTAGAGGGTTTTGGAGGGTTGAGGAGGTTTAAGAGGGTTGAGCAGGTTTTGAAAGGTTGAGAAGGTTTTGGAGGGTTTAAAAGGTTTTGGAGGGTTGAGAAGGTTTTGGAGGGTTGAGAAGGTTTTGGAGGGTTGAGAAGGTTTTAGAGGGTTAAGAAGGTTTTGGAGGGTTGAGAAGGTATTGGAGGGTTGAGAAGGTTTTGGAGGGTTGAGAAAGTTTTGGAGTGTTGAGACGGATTTGGAGGGTTGAGAAGGTATTGGAGGGTTGAGAAGGTTTTGGAGGGTTGAGAAGGTTGCGAAGGGTTGAGGATTTTTTAGAGGGTTGAGAAAGTTTTTGAGGGTTTTAAAAGTTTTGGAGGGTTTAGAATGTTTTGGAGGGTTGAAGAGGTTTTAAAGGGTTGAGAAGGTTTTAGAGGGTTGAAAAGGTTTTGGAGGGTTGCGAAGGTTTTGGAGGGTTGAGAAGGTTTTGGAAGGTTGAGAAGGTTTTGGAGGGTTGAGAAGGTTTTCGAGGGTTGAGAAGGTTTTGGAGGGTTGAAAAGGTTTTGGAGGGTAGAGAAGGTTTTGGAGGGTTGAGAATGTTTTGGAGGGTTGAGAAGGTTTCGAAAGGTTGAGGAGGTTTTGGAGAGTTGAGAAGGTTTTGGAGGGTTGAGAAGGTTTTGGAGGGTTGAGTAGGTTTTGAAGGGTTGAGAAGGTTTTGTAGGGTTGAGAAGGTTTTGGAGGGTTGAGAAGATTTTGGAAGGTTGAGAAGATTTTGGAAGGTTGAGAAGGTTTTGTAGGGTTGAAAATGTTTTGGAGGGTTGAGAAGGTTTCGGAGGGTAGAGAAGGTTTTGGAAGGTTGAGAAGGTTTTGGAGGGTTGAGAAGGTTTTGGAGGGTTGAGAAGGTTTCGGAGGGTAGAGAAGGTTTTGGAGGGTTGAGAAGGTTTTGGAGGGTTGAGAAGGTTTTGGAGGGTTAAGAAGGTTTTGGAAGGTTGAGAAGGTTTTGGAGGGTAGAGAAGGTTTTGGAGGGTTGAGAAGGTTGCGAAGGGTTGAGAAGGTTTTGGAGGGTTTAGAAAGTTTTAGAGGTTTTAGAAAGTTTTGGAGGGTTGAAGAGGTTTTAAAGGGTTGAGGAGGTTTTAGAGGGTTGAAAAGGTTTTGGACGGTTGCGAAGGTTTTGGAGGGTTGAGAAGGTTTTGGAAGGTTGAGAAGGTTTTGGAGGGTTGAGAAGGTTTTGGAGGGTTGAGAAGGTTTTGGAGGGTTAAGAAGGTTTTGGAGGGTTGAGAAGGTTTTGGAGGGTTGAGAAGGTTTTGGAGGGTTGAGAAGGTTTTGGAGGGTTGAATAGGTTTGGAAGGTTGAGAAGGTTTTGAAGGGTTGAGAAGGTTTTGGAGGGTTGAGGAGGTTTTGGAGGGTTGAGAAGGTTTTGAAGGGTTGAGGAGGTTTTGGAGGGTTGAGGAGGTTTTAAGGGGTTGAGAAGGTTTTGGATGGTTGAAAAGGTTTTGGAGGGTTGAGAAGGTTTTGGAGGGTTGAGAAGGTTTCGGAGGGTGTAGAGGGTTTTGGAGGGTTGAGGAGGTTTAAGAGGGTTGAGCAGGTTTTGAAAGGTTGAGAAGGTTTTGGAGGGTTTAAAAGGTTTTGGAGGGTTGAGAAGGTTTTGGAGGGTTGAGAAGGTTTTGGAGGGTTGAGAAGGTTTTAGAGGGTTAATAAGGTTTTGGAGGGTTGAGAAGGTATTGGAGGGTTGAGAAGGTTTTGGAGGGTTGAGAAAGTTTTGGAGTGTTGAGACGGATTTGGAGGGTTGAGAAGGTATTGGAGGGTTGAGAAGGTTTTGGAGGGTTGAGAAGGTTGCGAAGGGTTGAGGATTTTTTAGAGGGTTGAGAAAGTTTTTGAGGGTTTTAAAAGTTTTGGAGGGTTTAGAATGTTTTGGAGGGTTGAAGAGGTTTTAAAGGGTTGAGAAGGTTTTAGAGGGTTGAGAAGGTTTTGGAAGGTTGAGAAGGTTTTGGAGGGTTGAGAAGGTTTTGGAGGGTTGAGAAGGTTTTGGAGGGTTAAGAAGGTTTTGGAGGGTTGAGAAGGTTTTGGAGGGTTGAGAAGGTTTTGGAGGGTTGAAGAGGTTTAAGGGGGTTGAGAAGGTTTTGGAGGGTTGAAAAGGTTTTGGAAGGTTGAGAAGGTTTTGGAGGGGTGAGAAGGTTTTGGAGGGTAGAGAAGGTTTTGGAGGGTTGAGAATGTTTTGGAGGGTTGAGAAGGTTTCGAAAGGTTGAAGAGGTTTTGGAGAGTTGAGAAGGTTTTGGAGGGTTGAGAAGGTTTCGGAGGGTTGAGAAGGTTTTGGAGGGTTGAGAAGGTTTTGGAGGGTTGAGTAGGTTTTGGAGGGTTGAGAAGGTTTTGTAGGGTTGAGAAGGTTTTGGAGGGTTGAGAAGGTTTCAGTGGGTTGAGACGGATTTGGAGGGTTGTGAAGGTTTTGAAATGTTGAGAAGGTTTTGGAGGGTTGAGACGGTTTTGGAGGGTTGAAGAGGTTTGGAAGGTTGAGAAGGTTTTGAAAGGTTGAGAAGGTTTTGAAAGGTTGAGGAGGTTTTGGAGAGTTGAGAAGGTTTTGGAGGGTTGAGAAAGTTTTGTAGGGTTGAGAAGGTTTTTGAGGGTTGAGGAGGTTTTGGAGGGTTGAAGAGGTTTTAAGGGGTTGAGAAGGTTTTGGAAGGTTGAGAAGATTTTGGAGGGTTGAAAAGGCTTTGGAGGGTTGACAAGGTTTTGGAGGGTGTAGAAGGTTTTGGAGGGTTTAGAAGGTTTTGGAGGGTTGAGAAGGTTTTGGAGGGTTGAGAATGTTTTGGAGGGTTGAGAAGGTTTTGAAAGGTTGAGGAGGTTTTGGAGAGTTGAGAAGGTTTTGGAGGGTTGAGAAGGTTTTGGAGGGTTGAGTAGGTTTTGAAGGGTTGAGAAGGTTTTGTAGGGTTGAGAAGGTTTTGGAGGGTTGCGAAGGTTTTGGAGGGTTGAGAAGGTTTTGGAAGGTTGAGAAGATTTTGGAAGGTTGAGAAGATTTTGGAGGGTTGAAAATGTTTTGGAGGGTTGAGAAGGTTTCGGAGGGTAGAGAAGGTTTTGGAAGGTTGAGAAGGTTTTGGAGGGTTGAGAAGGTTTTGGAGGGTAGAGAAGGTTTTGGAGGGTTGAGAAGGTTTTGGAAGGTTGAGAAGGTTTTGGAGGGTTGAGAAGGTTTTGGAGGGTAGAGAAGGTTCTGGAGGGTTGAGAAGGTTTTGGAGGGTTGAAAAGGTTTTGGAGGGTTGAGAAGGTTTTGGAGGGTTGAGAAGGTTTCAGTGGGTTGAGACGGATTTGTAGGGTTGTGAAGGTTTTGAAAGGTTGAGAAGGTTTTGGAGGGTTGAGACGGTTTTGGAGGGTTGAAAATGTTTTGGAGGGTTGAGAAGGTTTTGGAGGGTTGAGAAGGATTTGGATGGTTGAGAAGGTTTAGGAGGGTTGAGTAAGTTTTGGATGGTTGAGAAGGTTTTGTAGGGTTGAGAAGGTTTTAAAGGGTTGAGGAGGTTTTGGGGGGTTGAAGAGGTTTTAGGGGGTGTAGAAGGTTTTGGAGGGTTGAGAAGGTTTTGGAGGGTTGAAAAGGTTTTGGAGGGTTGAGAAGGTTTTGGAGGGTTGAGAAGGTTTTGGAAGGTTGAGAAGGTTTTGGAGGGGTGAGAAGGTTTTGGAGGGTAGAGAAGGTTTTGGAGGGTTGAGAAGGTTTTGGAGGGTTGAGAAGGTTTTGGAGGGTTAAGAAGGTTTTGGAAGGTTGAGAAGGTTTTGGAGGGTAGAGAAGGTTTTGGAGGGTTGAGAAGGTTGCGAAGGGTTGAGAAGGTTTTGGAGGGTTTAGAAAGTTTTAGAGGTTTTAGAAAGTTTTGGAGGGTTGAAGAGGTTTTAAAGGGTTGAGGAGGTTTTAGAGGGTTGAAAAGGTTTTGGACGGTTGCGAAGGTTTTGGAGGGTTGAGAAGGTTTTGGAAGGTTGAGAAGGTTTTGGAGGGTTGAGAAGGTTTTGGATGGTTGAGAAGGTTTTGGAGGGTTAAGAAGGTTTTGGAGGGTTGAGAAGGTTTTGGAGGGTTGAGAAGGTTTTGGAGGGTTGAGAAGGTTTTGGAGGGTTGAAAAGGTTTGGAAGGTTGAGAAGGTTTTGAAGGGTTGAGAAGGTTTTGGAGGGTTGAGGAGGTTTTGGAGGGTTGAGAAGGTTTTGAAGGGTTGAGGAGGTTTTGGAGGGTTGAGGAGGTTTTAAGGGGTTGAGAAGGTTTTGGATGGTTGAAAAGGTTTTGGAGGGTTGAGAAGGTTTTGGAGGGTTGAGAAGGTTTCGGAGGGTGTAGAGGGTTTTGGAGGGTTGAGGAGGTTTAAGAGGGTTGAGCAGGTTTTGAAAGGTTGAGAAGGTTTTGGAGGGTTTAAAAGGTTTTGGAGGGTTGAGAAGGTTTTGGAGGGTTGAGAAGGTTTTGGAGGGTTGAGAAGGTTTTAGAGGGTTAAGAAGGTTTTGGAGGGTTGAGAAGGTATTGGAGGGTTGAGAAGGTTTTGGAGGGTTGAGAAAGTTTTGGAGTGTTGAGACGGATTTGGAGGGTTGAGAAGGTATTGGAGGGTTGAGAAGGTTTTGGAGGGTTGAGAAGGTTGCGAAGGGTTGAGGATTTTTTAGAGGGTTGAGAAAGTTTTTGAGGGTTTTAAAAGTTTTGGAGGGTTTAGAATGTTTTGGAGGGTTGAAGAGGTTTTAAAGGGTTGAGAAGGTTTTAGAGGGTTGAAAAGGTTTTGGAGGGTTGCGAAGGTTTTGGAGGGTTGAGAAGGTTTTGGAAGGTTGAGAAGGTTTTGGAGGGTTGAGAAGGTTTTCGAGGGTTGAGAAGGTTTTGGAGGGTTGAAAAGGTTTTGGAGGGTAGAGAAGGTTTTGGAGGGTTGAGAATGTTTTGGAGGGTTGAGAAGGTTTCGAAAGGTTGAGGAGGTTTTGGAGAGTTGAGAAGGTTTTGGAGGGTTGAGAAGGTTTTGGAGGGTTGAGTAGGTTTTGAAGGGTTGAGAAGGTTTTGTAGGGTTGAGAAGGTTTTGGAGGGTTGAGAAGATTTTGGAAGGTTGAGAAGATTTTGGAAGGTTGAGAAGGTTTTGTAGGGTTGAAAATGTTTTGGAGGGTTGAGAAGGTTTCGGAGGGTAGAGAAGGTTTTGGAAGGTTGAGAAGGTTTTGGAGGGTTGAGAAGGTTTTGGAGGGTTGAGAAGGTTTCGGAGGGTAGAGAAGGTTTTGGAGGGTTGAGAAGGTTTTGGAGGGTTGAGAAGGTTTTGGAGGGTTAAGAAGGTTTTGGAAGGTTGAGAAGGTTTTGGAGGGTAGAGAAGGTTTTGGAGGGTTGAGAAGGTTGCGAAGGGTTGAGAAGGTTTTGGAGGGTTTAGAAAGTTTTAGAGGTTTTAGAAAGTTTTGGAGGGTTGAAGAGGTTTTAAAGGGTTGAGGAGGTTTTAGAGGGTTGAAAAGGTTTTGGACGGTTGCGAAGGTTTTGGAGGGTTGAGAAGGTTTTGGAAGGTTGAGAAGGTTTTGGAGGGTTGAGAAGGTTTTGGAGGGTTGAGAAGGTTTTGGAGGGTTAAGAAGGTTTTGGAGGGTTGAGAAGGTTTTGGAGGGTTGAGAAGGTTTTGGAGGGTTGAGAAGGTTTTGGAGGGTTGAAAAGGTTTGGAAGGTTGAGAAGGTTTTGAAGGGTTGAGAAGGTTTTGGAGGGTTGAGGAGGTTTTGGAGGGTTGAGAAGGTTTTGAAGGGTTGAGGAGGTTTTGGAGGGTTGAGGAGGTTTTAAGGGGTTGAGAAGGTTTTGGATGGTTGAAAAGGTTTTGGAGGGTTGAGAAGGTTTTGGAGGGTTGAGAAGGTTTCGGAGGGTGTAGAGGGTTTTGGAGGGTTGAGGAGGTTTAAGAGGGTTGAGCAGGTTTTGAAAGGTTGAGAAGGTTTTGGAGGGTTTAAAAGGTTTTGGAGGGTTGAGAAGGTTTTGGAGGGTTGAGAAGGTTTTGGAGGGTTGAGAAGGTTTTAGAGGGTTAATAAGGTTTTGGAGGGTTGAGAAGGTATTGGAGGGTTGAGAAGGTTTTGGAGGGTTGAGAAAGTTTTGGAGTGTTGAGACGGATTTGGAGGGTTGAGAAGGTATTGGAGGGTTGAGAAGGTTTTGGAGGGTTGAGAAGGTTGCGAAGGGTTGAGGATTTTTTAGAGGGTTGAGAAAGTTTTTGAGGGTTTTAAAAGTTTTGGAGGGTTTAGAATGTTTTGGAGGGTTGAAGAGGTTTTAAAGGGTTGAGAAGGTTTTAGAGGGTTGAAAAGGTTTTGGAGGGTTGCGAAGGTTTTGGAGGGTTGAGAAGGTTTTGGAAGGTTGAGAAGGTTTTGGAGGGTTGAGAAGGTTTTCGAGGGTTGAGAAGGTTTTGGAGGGTTGAAAAGGTTTTGGAGGGTAGAGAAGGTTTTGGAGGGTTGAGAATGTTTTGGAGGGTTGAGAAGGTTTCGAAAGGTTGAGGAGGTTTTGGAGAGTTGAGAAGGTTTTGGAGGGTTGAGAAGGTTTCGGAGGGTTGAGAAGGTTTTGGAGGGTTGAGAAGGTTTTGGAGGGTTGAGTAGGTTTTGGAGGGTTGAGAAGGTTTTGGAGGGTTGAGAAGGTTTTGGAGGGTTAAGAAGGTTTTGGAGGGTTGAGAAGGTTTTGGAGGGTTGAGAAGGTTTTGGAGGGTTGAGAAGGTTTTGGAGGGTTGAAAAGGTTTGGAAGGTTGAGAAGGTTTTGAAGGGTTGAGAAGGTTTTGGAGGGTTGAGGAGGTTTTGGAGGGTTGAAAAGGTTTTGAAGGGTTGAGGAGGTTTTGGAGGGTTGAGGAGGTTTTAAGGGGTTGAGAAGGTTTTGGATGGTTGAATAGGTTTTGGAGGGTTGAGAAGGTTTTGGAGGGTTGAAAAGGTTTCGGAGGGTGTAGAGGGTTTTGGAGGGTTGAAGAGATTTACGAGGGTTGAGCAGGTTTTGAAAGGTTGAGAAGGTTTTGGAGGGTTTAAAAGGTTTTGGAGGGTTGAGAAGGTTTTGGAAGGTTGAGAAGGTTTTAGAGGGTTAAGAAGGTTTTGGAGGGTTGAGAAGGTATTGGAGGGTTGAGAAGGTTTTGGAGGGTTGAGAAAGTTTTGGAGTGTTGAGACGGATTTGGAGGGTTGAGAAGGTATTGGAGGGTTGAGAAGGTTTTGGAGGGTTGAGAAGGTTGCGAAGGGTTGAGGATTTTTTAGAGGGTTGAGAAAGTTTTTGAGGGTTTTAAAAGTTTTGGAGGGTTTAGAAAGTTTTGGAGGGTTGAAAAGGTTTTAAAGGGTTGAGAAGGTTTTAGAGGGTTGAAAAAGTTTTGGAGAGTTGCGAAGGTTTTGGAGGGTTGAGAAGGTTTTGGAAGGTTGAGAAGGTTTTGGAGGGTTGAGAAGGTTTTGGAGGGTTGAAAAGGTTTTGGAGGGTTGAGAAGGTTTTGGAAGGTAGAGAAGGTTTTGGAGGGTTGAGAAGGTTTTGGAGGGTTGAGAAGGTTTTGGAGGGTTAAGAAGGTTTTGGAAGGTTGAGAAGGTTTTGGAGAGTTGAGAAGGTTTTGGAGGGTAGAGAAGGTTTTGGAAGGTTGAGAAGGTTTTGGAAGGTTGAGAAGGTTTTGGAGGGTTAAGAAGGTTTTGGAAGGTTGAGAAGGTTTTGGAGGGTTGCGAAGGTTTTGGAGGGTTGAAAAGGTTTTGGAGGGTTGAGAAAGTTTTGGAGGGTTGAGAAGGTTTTGGAGGGTTGAGAAGGTTTTGGAGGGTTGAGAAGGTTTCAGTGGGTTGAGACGGATTGGGAAAGTTGTGAAGGTTTTGATAGGTTGAAAAGGTTTTGGAGGGTTGAGACGGTTTTGGAGGGTTGAGAAGGTTTTGGAGGGTTGAAAATGTTTTGGAGGGTTGAGAAGGTTTTGGAGGGTTGAGAAGGTTTTGAATGGTTGAGAAGGTTTAGGAGGGTTGAGTAGGTTTTGGATGGTTGAGAAGGTTTTGTAGGGTTGAGAAGGTTTTGGAGGGTTGAAGAGGTTTTAGGGGGTTGAGAAGGTTTTGGAGGGTTGAGTAGGTTTTGGAGGGTTGAGAAGGTTTTGTAGGGTTGAGAAGGTTTTGGAGGGTTGAGAAGGTTTCAGTGGGTTGAGACGGATTTGGAGGGTTGTGAAGGTTTTGAAATGTTGAGAAGGTTTTGGAGGGTTGAGACGGTTTTGGGGGTTGAAGAGGTTTGGAAGGTTGAGAAGGTTTTGAAAGGTTGAGAAGGTTTTGAAAGGTTGAGGAGGTTTTGGAGAGTTGAGAAGGTTTTGGAGGGTTGAGAAAGTTTTGTAGGGTTGAGAAGGTTTTTGAGGGTTGAGGAGGTTTTGGAGGGTTGAAGAGGTTTTAAGGGGTTGAGAAGGTTTTGGAAGGTTGAGAAGATTTTGGAGGGTTGAAAAGGCTTTGGAGGGTTGACAAGGTTTTGGAGGGTGTAGAAGGTTTTGGAGGGTTTAGAAGGTTTTGGAGGGTTGAGAAGGTTTTGGAGGGTTGAGAATGTTTTGGAGGGTTGAGAAGGTTTTGAAAGGTTGAAGAGGTTTTGGAGAGTTGAGAAGGTTTTGGAGGTTTGAGAAGGTTTTGGAGGGTTGAGTAGGTTTTGAAGGGTTGAGAAGGTTTTGTAGGGTTGAGAAGGTTTTGGAGGGTTGAGAAGATTTTGGAAGGTTGAGAAGATTTTGGAAGGTTGAGAAGGTTTTGTAGGGTTGAAAATGTTTTGGAGGGTTGAGAAGGTTTCGGAGGGTAGAGAAGGTTTTGGAAGGTTGAGAAGGTTTTGGAGGGTTGAGAAGGTTTTGGAGGGTAGAGAAGGTTTTGGAGGGTTGAGAAGGTTTCGGAGGGTTGAGAAGGTTTTGGAGGGTTGAGAAGGTTTTGGAGGGTTGAGTAGGTTTTGGAGGGTTGAGAAGGTTTTGGAGGGTTGAGAAGGTTTTGGAGGGTTAAGAAGGTTTTGGAGGGTTGAGAAGGTTTTGGAGGGTTGAGAAGGTTTTGGAGGGTTGAGAAGGTTTTGGAGGGTTGAAAAGGTTTGGAAGGTTGAGAAGGTTTTGAAGGGTTAAGAAGGTTTTGGAAGGTTGAGAAGGTTTTGGAGGGTTGAAAAGGTTTTGGAGGGTTGAGAAAGTTTTGGAGGGTTGAGAAGGTTTTGGAGGGTTGAGAAGGTTTTGGAGGGTTGAGAAGGTTTCAGTGGGTTGAGACGGATTGGGAAAGTTGTGAAGGTTTTGATAGGTTGAAAAGGTTTTGGAGGGTTGAGAAGGTTTTGGAGGGTTGAAAATGTTTTGGAGGGTTGAGAAGGTTTTGGAGGGTTGAGAAGGTTTTGGATGGTTGAGAAGGTTTAGGAGGGTTGAGTAGGTTTTGGATGGTTGAGAAGGTTTTGTAGGGTTGAGAAGGTTTTGGAGGGTTGAAGAGGTTTTAGGGGGTTGAGAAGGTTTTGGAGGGTTGAGTAGGTTTTGGAAGGTTGAGAAGGTTTTGTAGGGTTGAGAAGGTTTTGGAGGGTTGAGAAGGTTTCAGTGGGTTGAGACGGATTTGGAGGGTTGTGAAGGTTTTGAAATGTGAGAAGGTTTTGGAGGGTTGAGACGGTTTTGGGGGTTGAAGAGGTTTGGAAGGTTGAGAAGGTTTTGAAAGGTTGAGAAGGTTTTGAAAGGTTGAGGAGGTTTTGGAGAGTTGAGAAGGTTTTGGAGGGTTGAGAAAGTTTTGTAGGGTTGAGAAGGTTTTTGAGGGTTGAGGAGGTTTTGGAGGGTTGAAGAGGTTTTAAGGGGTTGAGAAGGTTTTGGAAGGTTGAGAAGATTTTGGAGGGTTGAAAAGGCTTTGGAGGGTTGACAAGGTTTTGGAGGGTGTAGAAGGTTTTGGAGGGTTTAGAAGGTTTTGGAGGGTTGAGAAGGTTTTGGAGGGTTGAGAATGTTTTGGAGGGTTGAGAAGGTTTTGAAAGGTTGAAGAGGTTTTGGAGAGTTGAGAAGGTTTTGGAGGGTTGAGAAGGTTTTGGAGGGTTGAGTAGGTTTTGAAGGGTTGAGAAGGTTTTGTAGGGTTGAGAAGGTTTTGGAGGGTTGAGAAGATTTTGGAAGGTTGAGAAGATTTTGGAAGGTTGAGAAGGTTTTGTAGGGTTGAAAATGTTTTGGAGGGTTGAGAAGGTTTCGGAGGGTAGAGAAGGTTTTGGAAGGTTGAGAAGGTTTTGGAGGGTTGAGAAGGTTTTGGAGGGTAGAGAAGGTTTTGGAGGGTTGAGAAGGTTTCGGAGGGTTGAGAAGGTTTTGGAGGGTTGAGAAGGTTTTGGAGGGTTGAGTAGGTTTTGAAGGGTTGAGAAGGTTTTGGAGGGTTAAAAAGGTTTTGGAGGGTTGAGAAGGTTTTGGAGGGTTGAGAAGGTTTCGGAGGGTGTAGAGGGTTTTGGAGGGTTGAGGAGGTTTAAGAGGGTTGAGCAGGTTTTGAAAGGTTGAGAAGGATTTGGAGGGTTTAAAAGGTTTTGGAGGGTTGAGAAGGTTTTGGAGGGTTGAGAAGGTTTTGGAGGGTTGAGAAGGTTTTAGAGGGTTAAGAAGGTTTTGGAGGGTTGAGAAGGTATTGGAGGGTTGAGAAGGTTTTGGAGGGTTGAGAAAGTTTTGGAGTGTTGAGACGGATTTGGAGGGTTGAGAAGGTATTGGAGGGTTGAGAAGGTTTTGGAGGGTTGAGAAGGTTGCGAAGGGTTGAGGATTTTTTAGAGGGTTAAGAAAGTTTTTGAGGGTTTTAAAAGTTTTGGAGGGTTTAGAATGTTTTGGAGGGTTGAAGAGGTTTTAAAGGGTTGAGAAGGTTTTAGAGGGTTGAAAAGGTTTTGGAGGGTTGCGAAGGTTTTGGAGGGTTGAGAAGGTTTTGGAAGGTTGAGAAGGTTTTGGAGGGTTGAGAAGGTTTTCGAGGGTTGAGAAGGTTTTGGAGGGTTGAAAAGGTTTTGGAGGGTAGAGAAGGTTTTGGAGGGTTGAGAATGTTTTGGAGGGTTGAGAAGGTTTCGAAAGGTTGAGGAGGTTTTGGAGAGTTGAGAAGGTTTTGGAGGGTTGAGAAGGTTTCGGAGGGTTGAGAAGGTTTTGGAGGGTTGAGAAGGTTTTGGAGGGTTGAGTAGGTTTTGGAGGGTTGAGAAGGTTTTGGAGGGTTGAGAAGGTTTTGGAGGGTTAAGAAGGTTTTGGAGGGTTGAGAAGGTTTTGGAGGGTTGAGAAGGTTTTGGAGGGTTGAGAAGGTTTTGGAGGGTTGAAAAGGTTTGGAAGGTTGAGAAGGTTTTGAAGGGTTGAGAAGGTTTTGGAGGGTTGAGGAGGTTTTGGAGGGTTGAAAAGGTTTTGAAGGGTTGAGGAGGTTTTGGAGGGTTGAGGAGGTTTTAAGGGGTTGAGAAGGTTTTGGATGGTTGAATAGGTTTTGGAGGGTTGAGAAGGTTTTGGAGGGTTGAGAAGGTTTCGGAGGGTGTAGAGGGTTTTGGAGGGTTGAGGAGATTTACGAGGGTTGAGCAGGTTTTGAAAGGTTGAGAAGGTTTTGGAGGGTTTAAAAGGTTTTGGAGGGTTGAGAAGGTTTTGGAAGGTTGAGAAGGTTTTAGAGGGTTAAGAAGGTTTTGGAGGGTTGAGAAGGTATTGGAGGGTTGAGAAGGTTTTGGAGGGTTGAGAAAGTTTTGGAGTGTTGAGACGGATTTGGAGGGTTGAGAAGGTATTGGAGGGTTGAGAAGGTTTTGGAGGGTTGAGAAGGTTGCGAAGGGTTGAGGATTTTTTAGAGGGTTGAGAAAGTTTTTGAGGGTTTTAAAAGTTTTGGAGGGTTTAGAAAGTTTTGGAGGGTTGAAAAGGTTTTAAAGGGTTGAGAAGGTTTTAGAGGGTTGAAAAAGTTTTGGAGAGTTGCGAAGGTTTTGGAGGGTTGAGAAGGTTTTGGAAGGTTGAGAAGGTTTTGGAGGGTTGAGAAGGTTTTGGAGGGTTGAAAAGGTTTTGGAGGGTTGAGAAGGTTTTGGAAGGTAGAGAAGGTTTTGGAGGGTTGAGAAGGTTTTGGAGGGTTGAGAAGGTTTTGGAGGGTTAAGAAGGTTTTGGAAGGTTGAGAAGGTTATGGAGAGTTGAGAAGGTTTTGGAGGGTAGAGAAGGTTTTGGAAGGTTGAGAAGGTTTTGGAAGGTTGAGAAGGTTTTGGAGGGTTAAGAAGGTTTTGGAAGGTTGAGAAGGTTTTGGAGGGTTGCGAAGGTTTTGGAGGGTTGAAAAGGTTTTGGAGGGTTGAGAAAGTTTTGGAGGGTTGAGAAGGTTTTGGAGGGTTGAGAAGGTTTTGGAGGGTTGAGAAGGTTTCAGTGGGTTGAGACGGATTGGGAAAGTTGTGAAGGTTTTGATAGGTTGAAAAGGTTTTGGAGGGTTGAGACGGTTTTGGAGGGTTGAGAAGGTTTTGGAGGGTTGAAAATGTTTTGGAGGGTTGAGAAGGTTTTGGAGGGTTGAGAAGGTTTTGGATGGTTGAGAAGGTTTAGGAGGGTTGAGTAGGTTTTGGATGGTTGAGAAGGTTTTGTAGGGTTGAGAAGGTTTTGGAGGGTTGAAGAGGTTTTAGGGGGTTGAGAAGGTTTTGGAGGGTTGAGTAGGTTTTGGAAGGTTGAGAAGGTTTTGTAGGGTTGAGAAGGTTTTGGAGGGTTGAGAAGGTTTCAGTGGGTTGAGACGGATTTGGAGGGTTGTGAAGGTTTTGAAATGTTGAGAAGGTTTTGGAGGGTTGAGACGGTTTTGGGGGTTGAAGAGGTTTGGAAGGTTGAGAAGGTTTTGAAAGGTTGAGAAGGTTTTGAAAGGTTGAAGAGGTTTTGGAGAGTTGAGAAGGTTTTGGAGGGTTGAGAAAGTTTTGTAGGGTTGAGAAGGTTTTTGAGGGTTGAGGAGGTTTTGGAGGGTTGAAGAGGTTTTAAGGGGTTGAGAAGGTTTTGGAAGGTTGAGAAGATTTTGGAGGGTTGAAAAGGCTTTGGAGGGTTGACAAGGTTTTGGAGGGTGTAGAAGGTTTTGGAGGGTTTAGAAGGTTTTGGAGGGTTGAGAAGGTTTTGGAGGGTTGAGAATGTTTTGGAGGGTTGAGAAGGTTTTGAAAGGTTGAAGAGGTTTTGGAGAGTTGAGAAGGTTTTGGAGGGTTGAGAAGGTTTTGGAGGGTTGAGTAGGTTTTGAAGGGTTGAGAAGGTTTTGTAGGGTTGAGAAGGTTTTGGAGGGTTGAGAAGATTTTGGAAGGTTGAGAAGATTTTGGAAGGTTGAGAAGGTTTTGTAGGGTTGAAAATGTTTTGGAGGGTTGAGAAGGTTTCGGAGGGTAGAGAAGGTTTTGGAAGGTTGAGAAGGTTTTGGAGGGTTGAGAAGGTTTTGGAGGGTAGAGAAGGTTTTGGAGGGTTGAGAAGGTTTCGGAGGGTTGAGAAGGTTTTGGAGGGTTGAGAAGGTTTTGGAGGGTTGAGTAGGTTTTGAAGGGTTGAGAAGGTTTTGGAGGGTTGAGAAGGTTTTGGAGGGTTAAGAAGGTTTTGGAGGGTTGAGAAGGTTTTGGAGGGTTGAGAAGGTTTTGGAGGGTTGAGAAGGTTTTGGAGGGTTGAAAAGGTTTGGAAGGTTGAGAAGGTTTTGAAGGGTTGAGAAGGTTTTGGAGGGTTGAGGAGGTTTTGGAGGGTTGAAAAGGTTTTGAAGGGTTGAGGAGGTTTTGGAGGGTTGAGGAGGTTTTAAGGGGTTGAGAAGGTTTTGGATGGTTGAAAAGGTTTTGGAGTGTTGAGAAGGTTTTGGAGGGTTGAGAAGGTTTCGGAGGGTGTAGAGGGTTTTGGAGGGTTGAGGAGATTTAAGAGGGTTGAGCAGGTTTTGAAAGGTTGAGAAGGTTTTGGAGGGTTTAAAAGGTTTTGGAGGGTTGAGAAGGTTTTGGAAGGTTGAGAAGGTTTTAGAGGGTTAAGAAGGTTTTGGAGGGTAGAGAAGGTTTTGGAGGGTTGAGAAAGTTTTGGAGTGTTGAGACGGATTTGGAGGGTTGAGAAGGTATTGGAGGGTTGAGAAGGTTTTGGAGGGTTGAGAAGGTTGCGAAGGGTTGAGGATTTTTTAGAGGGTTGAGAAAGTTTTTGAGGGTTTTGAAAGTTTTGGAGGGTTTAGAAAGTTTTGGAGGGTTGAAAAGGTTTTAAAGGGTTGAGAAGGTTTTAGAGGGTTGAAAAAGTTTTGGAGAGTTGCGAAGGTTTTGGAGGGTTGAGAAGGTTTTGGAAGGTTGAAAAGGTTTTGGAGGGTTGAGAAGGTTTTGGAGAGTTGAAAAGGTTTTGGAGGGTTGAGAAGGTTTTGGAAAGTTGAGAAGGTTTTGGAGGGTTGAGAAGGTTTTGGAAGGTAGAGAAGGTTTTGGAGGGTTGAGAAGGTTTTGGAGGGTAGAGAAGGTTTTGGAAGGTTGAGAAGGTTTTGGAAGGTTGAGAAGGTTTTGGAGGGTTAAGAAGGTTTTGGAAGGTTGAGAAGGTTTTGGAGGGTTGCGAAGGTTTTGGAGGGTTGAAAAGGTTTTGGAGGGTTGAGAAAGTTTTGGAGGGTTGAGAAGGTTTTGGAGGGTTGAGAAGGTTTTGGAGGGTTGAGAAGGTTTCAGTGGGTTGAGACGGATTGGGAAAGTTGTGAAGGTTTTGATAGGTTGAAAAGGTTTTGGAGGGTTGAGACGGTTTTGGAGGGTTGAGAAGGTTTTGGAGGGTTGAGAAGGTTTTGGATGGTTGAGAAGGTTTAGGAGGGTTGAGTAGGTTTTGGATGGTTGAGAAGGTTTTGTAGGGTTGAGAAGGTTTTGGAGGGTTGAAGAGGTTTTAGGGGGTTGAGAAGGTTTTGGAGGGTTGAGTAGGTTTTGGAGGGTTGAGAAGGTTTTGTAGGGTTGAGAAGATTTTGGAGGGTTGAAAAGGCTTTGGAGGGTTGACAAGGTTTTGGAGGGTGTAGAAGGTTTTGGAGGGTTTAGAAGGTTTTGGAGGGTTGAGAAGGTTTTGGAGGGTTGAGAATGTTTTGGAGGGTTGAGAAGGTTTTGAAAGGTTGAAGAGGTTTTGGAGAGTTGAGAAGGTTTTGGAGGGTTGAGAAGGTTTTGGAGGGTTGAGTAGGTTTTGAAGGGTTGAGAAGGTTTTGTAGGGTTGAGAAGGTTTTGGAGGGTTGAGAAGATTTTGGAAGGTTGAGAAGATTTTGGAAGGTTGAGAAGGTTTTGTAGGGTTGAAAATGTTTTGGAGGGTTGAGAAGGTTTCGGAGGGTAGAGAAGGTTTTGGAAGGTTGAGAAGGTTTTGGAGGGTTGAGAAGGTTTTGGAGGGTAGAGAAGGTTTTGGAGGGTTGAGAAGGTTTCGGAGGGTTGAGAAGGTTTTGGAGGGTTGAGAAGGTTTTGGAGGGTTGAGTAGGTTTTGAAGGGTTGAGAAGGTTTTGGAGGGTTGAGAAGGTTTTGGAGGGTTAAGAAGGTTTTGGAGGGTTGAGAAGGTTTTGGAGGGTTGAGAAGGTTTTGGAGGGTTGAGAAGGTTTTGGAGGGTTGAAAAGGTTTGGAAGGTTGAGAAGGTTTTGAAGGGTTGAGAAGGTTTTGGAGGGTTGAGGAGGTTTTGGAGGGTTGAAAAGGTTTTGAAGGGTTGAGGAGGTTTTGGAGGGTTGAGGAGGTTTTAAGGGGTTGAGAAGGTTTTGGATGGTTGAAAAGGTTTTGGAGTGTTGAGAAGGTTTTGGAGGGTTGAGAAGGTTTCGGAGGGTGTAGAGGGTTTTGGAGGGTTGAGGAGATTTAAGAGGGTTGAGCAGGTTTTGAAAGGTTGAGAAGGTTTTGGAGGGTTTAAAAGGTTTTGGAGGGTTGAGAAGGTTTTGGAAGGTTGAGAAGGTTTTAGAGGGTTAAGAAGGTTTTGGAGGGTAGAGAAGGTTTTGGAGGGTTGAGAAAGTTTTGGAGTGTTGAGAAGGTTGCGAAGGGTTGAGGATTTTTTAGAGGGTTGAGAAAGTTTTTGAGGGTTTTGAAAGTTTTGGAGGGTTTAGAAAGTTTTGGAGGGTTGAAAAGGTTTTAAAGGGTTGAGAAGGTTTTAGAGGGTTGAAAAAGTTTTGGAGAGTTGCGAAGGTTTTGGAGGGTTGAGAAGGTTTTGGAAGGTTGAGAAGGTTTTGGAGGGTTGAGAAGGTTTTGGAGGGTTGAAAAGGTTTTGGAGGGTTGAGAAGGTTTTGGAAAGTTGAGAAGGTTTTGGAGGGTTGAGAAGGTTTTGGAGGGTTGAGAAGGTTTTGGAGGGTTAAGAAGGTTTTGGAAGGTTGAGAAGGTTTTGGAGGGTTGAGAAGGTTTTGGAGGGTAGAGAAGGTTTTGGAAGGTTGAGAAGGTTTTGGAGGGTTAAGAAGGTTTTGGAAGGTTGAGAAGGTTTTGGAGGGTTGCGAAGGTTTTGGAGGGTTGAAAAGGTTTTGGAGGGTTGAGAAAGTTTTGGAGGGTTGAGAAGGTTTTGGAGGGTTGAGAAGGTTTTGGAGGGTTGAGAAGGTTTTGGAGGGTTGAGAAGGTTTTGGAGGGTTGAAAATGTTTTGGAGGGTTGAGACGGTTTTGGAGGGTTGAGAAGGTTTTGGTGGGTTGAGAAGGTTTTGGAGGGTAGAGAAGGTTTTGGAGGGTTGAGAAGGTTTCGGAGGGTTGAGAAGGTTTTGGAGGGTTGAGAAGGTTTTGGAGGGTTGAGTAGGTTTTGGAGGGTTGAGAAGGTTTTGGAGGGTTGAGAAGGTTTTGGAGGGTTAAGAAGGTTTTGGAGGGTTGAGAAGGTTTTGGAGGGTTGAGAAGGTTTTGGAGGGTTGAGAAGGTTTTGGAGGGTTGAAAAGGTTTGGAAGGTTGAGAAGGTTTTGAAGGGTTGAGAAGGTTTTGGAGGGTTGAGGAGGTTTTGGAGGGTTGAAAAGGTTTTGAAGGGTTGAGGAGGTTTTGGAGGGTTGAGGAGGTTTTAAGGGGTTGAGGAGGTTTTAAGGGGTTGAGAAGGTTTTGGATGGTTGAAAAGGTTTTGGAGTGTTGAGAAGGTTTTGGAGGGTTGAGAAGGTTTCGGAGGGTGTAGAGGGTTTTGGAGGGTTGAGGAGATTTAAGAGGGTTGAGCAGGTTTTGAAAGGTTGAGAAGGTTTTGGAGGGTTTAAAAGGTTTTGGAGGGTTGAGAAGGTTTTGGAAGGTTGAGAAGGTTTTAGAGGGTTAAGAAGGTTTTGGAGGGTAGAGAAGGTTTTGGAGGGTTGAGAAAGTTTTGGAGTGTTGAGACGGATTTGGAGGGTTGAGAAGGTATTGGAGGGTTGAGAAGGTTTTGGAGGGTTGAGAAGGTTGCGAAGGGTTGAGGATTTTTTAGAGGGTTGAGAAAGTTTTTGAGGGTTTTGAAAGTTTTGGAGGGTTTAGAAAGTTTTGGAGGGTTGAAAAGGTTTTAAAGGGTTGAGAAGGTTTTAGAGGGTTGAAAAAGTTTTGGAGAGTTGCGAAGGTTTTGGAGGGTTGAGAAGGTTTTGGAAGGTTGAGAAGGTTTTGGAGGGTTGAGAAGGTTTTGGAGGGTTGAAAAGGTTTTGGAGGGTTGAGAAGGTTTTGGAAAGTTGAGAAGGTTTTGGAGGGTTGAGAAGGTTTTGGAAGGTAGAGAAGGTTTTGGAGGGTTGAGAAGGTTTTGGAGGGTTGAAAAGGTTTTGGAGGGTTAAGAAGGTTTTGGAAGGTTGAGAAGGTTTTGGAGGGTTGAGAAGGTTTTGGAGGGTAGAGAAGGTTTTGGAAGGTTGAGAAGGTTTTGGAGGGTTAAGAAGGTTTTGGAAGGTTGAGAAGGTTTTGGAGGGTTGCGAAGGTTTTGGAGGGTTGAAAAGGTTTTGGAGGGTTGAGAAAGTTTTGGAGGGTTGAGAAGGTTTTGGAGGGTTGAGAAGGTTTTGGAGGGTTGAGAAGGTTTTGGAGGGTTGAGAAGGTTTTGGAGGGTTGAAAATGTTTTGGAGGGTTGAGACGGTTTTGGAGGGTTGAGAAGGTTTTGGATGGTTGAGAAGGTTTAGGAGGATTGAGTAGGTTTTGGATGGTTGAGAAGGTTTTGTAGGGTTGAGAAGGTTTTGGAGGGTTGAAGAGGTTTTAGGGGGTTGAGAAGGTTTTGGAGGGTTGAGGAGGTTTTGGAGGGTTGAAGAGGTTTTAAGGGGTTGAGAAGGTTTTGGAAGGTTGAGAAGATTTTGGAGGGTTGAAAAGGCTTTGGAGGGTTGACAAGGTTTTGGAGGGATGAGAAGGTTTTGGAGGGTTTAGAAGGTTTTGGAGGGTTGAGAAGGTTTTGGAGGGTTGAGAATGTTTTGGAGGGTTGAGAAGGTTTTGAAAGGTTGAAGAGGTTTTGGAGAGTTGAGAAGGTTTTGGAGGGTTGAGAAGGTTTTGGAGGGTTGAGTAGGTTTTGAAGGGTTGAGAAGGTTTTGTAGGGTTGAGAAGGTTTTGGAGGGTTGAGAAGATTTTGGAAGGTTGAGAAGATTTTGGAAGGTTGAGAAGGTTTTGTAGGGTTGAAAATGTTTTGGAGGGTTGAGAAGGTTTCGGAGGGTAGAGAAGGTTTTGGAAGGTTGAGAAGGTTTTGGAGGGTTGAGAAGGTTTTGGAGGGTAGAGAAGGTTTTGGAGGGTTGAGAAGGTTTCGGAGGGTTGAGAAGGTTTTGGAGGGTTGAGAAGGTTTTGGAGGGTTGAGTAGGTTTTGGAGGGTTGAGAAGGTTTTGGAGGGTTGAGAAGGTTTTGGAGGGTTAAGAAGGTTTTGGAGGGTTGAGAAGGTTTTGGAGGGTTGAGAAGGTTTTGGAGGGTTGAGAAGGTTTTGGAGGGTTGAAAAGGTTTGGAAGGTTGAGAAGGTTTTGAAGGGTTGAGAAGGTTTTGGAGGGTTGAGGAGGTTTTGGAGGGTTGAAAAGGTTTTGAAGGGTTGAGGAGGTTTTGGAGGGTTGAGGAGGTTTTAAGGGGTTGAGAAGGTTTTGGATGGTTGAAAAGGTTTTGGAGTGTTGAGAAGGTTTTGGAGGGTTGAGAAGGTTTCTGAGGGTGTAGAGGGTTTTGGAGGGTTGAGGAGATTTAAGAGGGTTGAGCAGGTTTTGAAAGGTTGAGAAGGTTTTGGAGGGTTTAAAAGGTTTTGGAGGGTTGAGAAGGTTTTGGAAGGTTGAGAAGGTTTTAGAGGGTTAAGAAGGTTTTGGAGGGTAGAGAAGGTTTTGGAGGGTTGAGAAAGTTTTGGAGTGTTGAGACGGATTTGGAGGGTTGAGAAGGTATTGGAGGGTTGAGAAGGTTTTGGAGGGTTGAGAAGGTTGCGAAGGGTTGAGGATTTTTTAGAGGGTTGAGAAAGTTTTTGAGGGTTTTGAAAGTTTTGGAGGGTTTAGAAAGTTTTGGAGGGTTGAAAAGGTTTTAAAGGGTTGAGAAGGTTTTAGAGGGTTGAAAAAGTTTTGGAGAGTTGCGAAGGTTTTGGAGGGTTGAGAAGGTTTTGGAAGGTTGAGAAGGTTTTGGAGGGTTGAGAAGGTTTTGGAGGGTTGAAAAGGTTTTGGAGGGTTGAGAAGGTTTTGGAAAGTTGAGAAGGTTTTGGAGGGTTGAGAAGGTTTTGGAAGGTAGAGAAGGTTTTGGAGGGTTGAGAAGGTTTTGGAGGGTTAAGAAGGTTTTGGAAGGTTGAGAAGGTTTTGGAGGGTTGAGAAGGTTTTGGAGGGTAGAGAAGGTTTTGGAAGGTTGAGAAGGTTTTGGAGGGTTAAGAAGGTTTTGGAAGGTTGAGAAGGTTTTGGAGGGTTGCGAAGGTTTTGGAGGGTTGAAAAGGTTTTGGAGGGTTGAGAAAGTTTTGGAGGGTTGAGAAGGTTTTGGAGGGTTGAGAAGGTTTTGGAGGGTTGAGAAGGTTTCAGTGGGTTGAGACGGATTGGGAAAGTTGTGAAGGTTTTGATAGGTTGAAAAGGTTTTGGAGGGTTGAGACGGTTTTGGAGGGTTGAGAAGGTTTTGGAGGGTTGAAAATGTTTTGGAGGGTTGAGAAGGTTTTGGAGGGTTGAGAAGGTTTTGGATGGTTGAGAAGGTTTAGGAGGATTGAGTAGGTTTTGGATGGTTGAGAAGGTTTTGTAGGGTTGAGAAGGTTTTGGAGGGTTGAAGAGGTTTTAGGGGGTTGAGAAGGTTTTGGAGGGTTGAGTAGGTTTTGGAGGTTTGAGAAGGTTTTGTAGGGTTGAGAAGGTTTTGGAGGGTTGAGAAGGTTTCAGTGGGTTGAGACGGATTTGGAGGGTTGTGAAGGTTTTGAAATGTTGAGAAGGTTTTGGAGGGTTGAGACGGTTTTGGAGGGTTGAAGAGGTTTGGAAGGTTGAGAAGGTTTTGAAAGGTTGAGAAGGTTTTGAAAGGTTGAGGAGGTTTTGGAGAGTTGAGAAGGTTTTGGAGGGTTGAGAAAGTTTTGTAGGGTTGAGAAGGTTTTTGAGGGTTGAGGAGGTTTTAAGGGGTTGAGAAGGTTTTGGAAGGTTGAGAAGATTTTGGAGGGTTGAAAAGGCTATGGAGGGTTGAGAAGGTTTTGGAGGGTTGAGAATGTTTTGGAGGGTTGAGAAGGTTTTGAAAGGTTGAGGAGGTTTTGGAGAGTTGAGAAGGTTTTGGAGGGTTGAGAAGGTTTTGGAAGGTTGAGAAGGTTTTGGAGGGTTGAGTAGGTTTTGAAGGGTTGAGAAGGTTTTGTAGGGTTGAGAAGGTTTTGGAGGGTTGAGAAGATTTTGGAAGGTTGAGAAGATTTTGGAAGGTTGAGAAGGTTTTGGAGGGTTGAGAAGGTTTCGGAGGGTAGAGAAGGTTTTGGAAGGTTGAGAAGGTTTTGGAGGGTTGAGAAGGTTTCGGAGGGTAGAGAAGGTTTTGGAGGGTTGAGAAGGTTTTGGAAGGTTGAGAAGGTTTTGGAGGGTTGAGAAGGTTTTGGAGGGTAGAGAAGGTTCTGGAGGGTTGAGAAGGTTTTGGAGGGTTGAGAAGGTTTTGGAGGGTTGAGAAGGTTTTGGAGGGTTGAGAAGGTTTCAGTGGGTTGAGACGGATTTGTAGGGTTGTGAAGGTTTTGAAAGGTTGAGAAGGTTTTGGAGGGTTGAGACGGTTTTGGAGGGTTGAGAAGGTTTTGGAGGGTTGAAAATGTTTTGGAGGGTTGAGAAGGTTTTGGAGGGTTGAGAAGGATTTGGATGGTTGAGAAGGTTTAGGAGGGTTGAGTAGGTTTTGGATGGTTGAGAAGGTTTTGTAGGGTTGAGAAGGTTTTGGAGGGTTGAGGAGGTTTTGGAGGGTTGAAGAGGTCTTAGGGGGTGTAGAAGGTTTTGGAGGGTTGAGAAGGTTTTGGAGGGTTGAAAAGGTTTTGGAGGGTTGAGAAGGTTTTGGAGGGTTGAGAAGGTTTTGGAAGGTTGAGAAGGTTTTGGAAGGGTGAGAAGGTTTTGGAGGGTAGAGAAGGTTTTGGAGGGTTGAGAAGGTTTTGGAGGGTTGAGAAGGTTTTGGAGGGTTAAGAAGGTTTTGGATGGTTGAGAAGGTTTTGGAGGGTAGAGAAGGTTTTGGAGGGTTGAGAAGGTTGCGAAGGGTTGAGAAGGTTTTGGAGGGTTTAGAAAGTTTTAGAGGTTTTAGAAAGTTTTGGAGGGTTGAAGAGGTTTTAAAGGGTTGAGGAGGTTTTAGAGGGTTGAAAAGGTTTTGGACGGTTGCGAAGGTTTTGGAGGGTTGAGAAGGTTTTGGAAGGTTGAGAAGGTTTTGGAGGGTTGAGAAGGTTTTGGAGGGTTAAGAAGGTTTTGGAGGGTTGAGAAGGTTTTGGAGGGTTGAGAAGGTTTTGGAGGGTTGAGGAGGTTTTGGAGGGTTGAGGAGGTTTTAAGGGGTTGAGAAGGTTTTGGATGGTTGAAAAGGTTTTGGAGGGTTGAGAAGGTTTTGGAGGGTTGAGAAGGATTCGTAGGGTGTAGAGGGTTTTGGAGGGTTGAGGAGGTTTAAGAGGGTTGAGCAGGTTTTGAAAGGTTGAGAAGGTTTTGGAGGGTTTAAAAGGTTTTGGAGGGTTGAGAAGGTTTTGGAGGGTTGAGAAGGTTTTGGAGGGTTGAGAAGGTTTTAGAGGGTTAAGAAGGTTTTTGAGGGTTGAGAAGGTATTGGAGGGTTGAGAAGGTTTTGGAGGGTTGAGAAAGTTTTGGAGTGTTGAGACGGATTTGGAGGGTTGAGAAGGTATTGGAGGGTTGAGAAGGTTTTGGAGGGTTGAGAAGGTTGCGAAGGGTTGAGGATTTTTTAGAGGGTTGAGAAAGTTTTTGAGGGTTTTAAAAGTTTTGGAGGGTTTAGAATGTTTTGGAGGGTTGAAGAGGTTTTAAAGGGTTGAGAAGGTTTTAGAGGGTTGAAAAGGTTTTGGAGGGTTGCGAAGGTTTTGGAGGGTTGAGAAGGTTTTGGAAGGTTGAGAAGGTTTTGGAGGGTTGAGAAGGTTTTCGAGGGTTGAGAAGGTTTTGGAGGGTTGAAAAGGTTTTGGAGGGTAGAGAAGGTTTTGGAGGGTTGAGAATGTTTTGGAGGGTTGAGAAGGTTTCGAAAGGTTGAAGAAGTTTTGGAGAGTTGAGAAGGTTTTGGAGGGTTGAGAAGGTTTCGGAGGGTTGAGAAGGTTTTGGAGGGTTGAGAAGGTTTTGGAGGGTTGAGTAGGTTTTGGAGGGTTGAGAAGGTTTTGGAGGGTTGAGAAGGTTTTGGAGGGTTAAGAAGGTTTTGGAGGGTTGAGAAGGTTTTGGAGGGTTGAGAAGGTTTTGGAGGGTTGAGAAGGTTTTGGAGGGTTGAAAAGGTTTGGAAGGTTGAGAAGGTTTTGAAGGGTTGAGAAGGTTTTGGAGGGTTGAGGAGGTTTTGGAGGGTTGAAAAGGTTTTGAAGGGTTGAGGAGGTTTTGGAGGGTTGAGGAGGTTTTAAGGGGTTGAGAAGGTTTTGGATGGTTGAAAAGGTTTTGGAGGGTTGAGAAGGTTTTGGAGGGTTGAGAAGGTTTCGGAGGGTGTAGAGGGTTTTGGAGGGTTGAGGAGATTTAAGAGGGTTGAGCAGGTTTTGAAAGGTTGAGAAGGTTTTGGAGGGTTTAAAAGGTTTTGGAGGGTTGAGAAGGTTTTGGAAGGTTGAGAAGGTTTTAGAGGGTTAAGAAGGTTTTGGAGGGTTGAGAAGGTATTGGAGGGTTGAGAAGGTTTTGGAGGGTTGAGAAAGTTTTGGAGTGTTGAGACGGATTTGGAGGGTTGAGAAGGTATTGGAGGGTTGAGAAGGTTTTGGAGGGTTGAGAAGGTTGCGAAGGGTTGAGGATTTTTTAGAGGGTTGAGAAAGTTTTTGAGGGTTTTAAAAGTTTTGGAGGGTTTAGAAAGTTTTGGAGGGTTGAAAAGGTTTTAAAGGGTTGAGAAGGTTTTAGAGGGTTGAAAAAGTTTTGGAGAGTTGCGAAGGTTTTGGAGGGTTAAGAAGGTTTTGGAGGGTTGAGAAGGTATTGGAGGGTTGAGAAGGTTTTGGAGGGTTGAGAAAGTTTTGGAGTGTTGAGACGGATTTGGAGGGTTGAGAAGGTATTGGAGGGTTGAGAAGGTTTTGGAGGGTTGAGAAGGTTGCGAAGGGTTGAGGATTTTTTAGAGGGTTGAGAAAGTTTTTGAGGGTTTTAAAAGTTTTGGAGGGTTTAGAAAGTTTTGGAGGGTTGAAAAGGTTTTAAAGGGTTGAGAAGGTTTTAGAGGGTTGAAAAAGTTTTGGAGAGTTGCGAAGGTTTTGGAGGGTTGAGAAGGTTTTGGAAGGTTGAGAAGGTTTTGGAGGGTTGAGAAGGTTTTGGAGGGTTGAAAAGGTTTTGGAGGGTTGAGAAGGTTTTGGAAAGTTGAAAAGGTTTTGGAGGGTTGAGAAGGTTTTGGAAGGTAGAGAAGGTTTTGGAGGGTTGAGGAGGTTTTGGAGGGTTGAGAAGGTTTTGGAGGGTTAAGAAGGTTTTGGAAGGTTGAGAAGGTTTTGGAGGGTTGAGAAGGTTTTGGAGGGTAGAGAAGGTTTTGGAAGGTTGAGAAGGTTTTGGAAGGTTGAGAAGGTTTTGGAGGGTTAAGAAGGTTTTGGAAGGTTGAGAAGGTTTTGGAGGGTTGCGAAGGTTTTGGAGGGTTGAAAAGGTTTTGGAGGGTTGAGAAAGTTTTGGAGGGTTGAGAAGGTTTTGGAGGGTTGAAAAGGTTTTGGAGGGTTGAGAAGGTTTCAGTGGGTTGAGACGGATTGGGAAAGTTGTGAAGGTTTTGATAGGTTGAAAAGGTTTTGGAGGGTTGAGACGGTTTTGGAGGGTTGAGAAGGTTTTGGAGGGTTGAAAATGTTTTGGAGGGTTGAGAAGGTTTTGGAGGGTTGAGAAGGTTTTGGATGGTTGAGAAGGTTTAGGAGGGTTGAGTAGGTTTTGGATGGTTGAGAAGGTTTTGTAGGGTTGAGAAGGTTTTGGAGGGTTGAAGAGGTTTTAGGGGGTTGTGAAGGTTTTGGAGGGTTGAGAAGGTTTTGGAGGGTTGAAAAGGTTTTGGAGGGTTGAGAAGGTTTTGGAAGGTTGAGAAGGTTTTGGAAGGGTGAGAAGGTTTTGGAGGGTAGAGAAGGTTTTGGAGGGTTGAGAAGGTTTTGGAGGGTTGAGAAGGTTTTGGAGGGTTGAGAAGGTTTTGGAGGGTTGAGAAGGTTTTGGAGGGTTGAGAAGGTTTTGGAGGGTAGAGAAGGTTTTGGAGGGTTGAGAAGGTTTTGGAGGGTTGAGAAGGTTTTGGAGGGTTGAGAAGGTTTTGGAGGGTAGAGAAGGTTTTGGAGGGTTGAAAAGGTTTGGAAGGTTGAGAAGGTTTTGAAGGGTTGAGAAGGTTTTGGAGGGTTGAGGAGGTTTTGGAGGGTTGAGAATGTTTTGGAGGGTTGAGTAGGTTTTGGAGGGTTGAGAAGGTTTTGTAGGGTTGAGAAGGTTTTAGAGGGTTGAGGAGGTTTTGGAGGGTTGAGGAGGTTTTAAGGGGTTGAGAAGGTTTTGTAAGGTTGAGAAGATTTTGGAGGGTTGAGAAGGCTTTGGAGGGTTGACAAGGTTTTGGAGGGTTGAGAAGGTTTTGGAGGGTTGAGAAGGTTTTGGTGGGTTGAGAAGGTTTTGTAGGGTTGAAAAGGTTTTGGATGGTTGAAAAGGTTTTGGAGGGTTGAGAAGGTTTTGGAGGGTTGAGAAGGTTTTGGAAGGTTGAGAAGGTTTTGGAGGGTTGAGAAGGTTTTGGAGGGTTGAGAAGGTTTTGGAGGGTTAAGAAGGTTTTGGAGGGTTGAGAAGGTTTTGGAGGGTTGAGAAGGTTTTGGAGGGTAGAGAAGGTTTTGGAGGGTTGAAAAGGTTTGGAAGGTTGAGAAGGTTTCGAAGGGTTGAGAAGGTTTTGGAGGGTTTAGAAAGTTTTGGAAGGTTGAAGAGGTTTTAAAGGGTTGAGGAGGTTTTAGAGGGTTGAAAAGGTTTTGGAGGGTTGAGAAGGTTTTGGAGGGTTGAGAAGGTTTTGGAGGGTTTAGAAAGTTTTGGAGGGTTTAAGAGGTTTTAAAGGGTTGAGGAGGTTTTAGAGGGTTGAAAAGGTTTTGGAGGGTTGAGAAGGTTTTGGAGGGTTGAGAAGGTTTTGGAAGGTTGAGAAGGTTTTGGAGGGTTGAGAAGGTTTTGGAGGGTTGAGAAGGTTTTGGAGGGTTAAGAAGGTTTTTGAGGGTTGAGAAGGTTTTGGAGGGTTGAGAAGGTTTTGGAGGGTAGAGAAGGTTTTGGAAGGTTGAAAAGGTTTTGGAGGGTTAAGAAGGTTTTGGAGTGTTGAGAAGGTTTTGGAGGGTTGTGAAGGTTTTGGATGGTTGAGATGGTTTAGGAGGGTTGAGTAGGTTTTGGATGGTTGAGAAGGTTTTGTAGGGTTGAGAAGGTTTTGGAGGGTTGAGAAGGTTTTGGAGGGTTGAGAAGGTTTTGGAGGGTTAAGAAGGTTTTGGAGGGTTGAGAAGGTTTTGGAGGGTTGAGAAGGTTTTGGAGGGTAGAGAAGGTTTTAGAGGGTTGAAAAGGTTTGGAAGGTTGAGAAGGTTTTGAAGGGTTGAGAAGGTTTTGGAGGGTTGAGGAGGTTTTGGAGGGTTGAGAATGTTTTGGAGGGTTGAGTAGGTTTTGGAGGGTTGAGAAGGTTTTGTAGGGTTGAGAAGGTTTTAGAGGGTTGAGGAGGTTTTGGAGGGTTGAGGAGGTTTTAAGGGGTTGAGAAGGTTTTGTAAGGTTGAGAAGATTTTGGAGGGTTGAGAAGGCTTTGGAGGGTTGACAAGGTTTTGGAGGGTTGAGAAGGTTTTGGAGGGTTGAGAAGGTTTTGGTGGGTTGAGAAGGTTTTGTAGGGTTGAAAAGGTTTTGGATGGTTGAAAAGGTTTTGGAGGGTTGAGAAGGTTTTGGAGGGTTGAGAAGGTTTTGTAGGGTTGAAAAGGTTTTGGATGGTTGAAAAGGTTTTGGAGGGTTGAGAAGGTTTTGGAGGGTTGAGAAGGTTTTGGAGGGTGTAGAGGGTTTTGGAGGGTTGAGGAGGTTTAAGAGGGTTGAGCAGGTTTTGAAAGGTTGAGAAGGTTTTGTAGGGTTGAGAAGGTTTTGGAAGGTTGAGAAGGTATTGGAGGGTTGAGAAGGTTTTGGAGGGTTGAGACGGATTTGGAGGGTTGTGAAGGTTTTGAAAGGTTGAGAAGGTTTTGGAGTGTTGAAAAGGTTTTGGAGGGTTGAGAAGGTTTTGGAGGGTTGAAAAGGTTTTGGAGGGTTTAGAAAGTTTTGGAAGGTTTAGTAAGTTTTGGAAGGTTGAGAAGGTTTTGGAGGGTTGGATAGGTTTTGGAGGGTTGAGGAGGTTATAAGGGGTTGAGAAGGTATTGGAAAGTTGAGAATATTTTGGAGGGTTGAGAATGCTTTGAAGGGTTGACAAGGTTTTGGGGGTGTAGAAAGTTTTGGAGGGTTGATAAGGTTTTGGAGGGTTGAGAAGGTTTTGGAGGGTTGAGGAGGTTTTAAGGGGTTGAGAAGGTTTTGTAAGGTTGATAAGATTTTGGAGGGTTGAGAAGGTTTTGGAAAGTTGAGAAGGTTTTGGAAGGTTGAGAAGGTTTTGGAGGGTTGAGAAGGTTTTGGAAGGTAGAGAAGGTTTTGGAGGGTTGAGAAGGTTTTGGAAGGTTGAGAAGGTTTGGGAGGGTTGAGAAGGTTTTGGAGGGTACAGAAAATTTTGGAGGGTTGAGAAGGTTTTGGAGGGTTGAGAAGGTTTCGGAGGGTTAAGAAGGTTTTGGAAGGTTGTGAAGGTTTTGGAGGGTTGCGAAGGTTTTGGAGGGTTGAGAAGGTTTCAGTGGGTTGAGACGGATTGGGAGAGTTGTGAAGGTTTTGATAGGTTGAAAAGGTTTTGGAAGGTTGAGACGGTTTTGGAGGGTTGAGAAGGTTTTGGAGGGTTGAAAAAGTTTTGGAGGGTTGAGAAGGTTTTGGAGGGTTGAGAAGGTTCTGGATGGTTGAGATGGGTTAGGAGGGTTGAGTAGGTTTTGGATGGTTGAGAAGGTTTTGTAGGGTTGAGAAGGTTTTGGAGGGTTGAAGAGGTTTTGGAGGGTTGAGAAGGTTTTGGAGGGTTGAGAAGGTTTTGGAGGGTTAAGAAGGTTTTGGAAGGTTGAGAAGGTTTTGGAGGGTAGAGAAGGTTTTGGAAGGTTGAGAAGGTTTTGGAGGGTTAAGAAGGTTTTGGAAGGTTGAGAAGGTTTTGGAGTGTAGAGAAGGTTTTGGAGGGTTGAGACGGTTTTGGAGGGTTGAGAAGGTTTTATAGATTTGAGCAGATTTTGAAGGGTTGAGAAGGTTGCGAAGGGTTGAGAAGGTTTTAGAGGGTTGAAAAGGTTTTGGAGGGTTGAGAAGGTTTTGGAGGGTTGAGAAGGTTTTGGAAGGTTGAGAAGGTTTTGGAGGGTTGAGAAGGTTTTGGAGGGTTGAGAAGGTTTTGGAGGGTTAAGAAGGTTTTGGGGGTTGAGAAGGTTTTGGAGGGTTGAGAAGGTTTTGGAGGGTAGAGAAGGTTTTGGAGGGTTGAAAAGGTTTGGAAGGTTGAGAAGGTTTCGAAGGGTTGAGAAGGTTTTGGAGGGTTTAGAAAGTTTTGGAGGGTTGAAGAGGTTTTAAAGGGTTGAGGAGGTTTTAGAGGGTTGAAAAGGTTTTGGAGGGTTGAGGAGGTTTTGGAGGGTTGAGAAGGTTTTGGAGGGTTGAGTAGGTTTTGGAGGGTTGAGAAGGTTTTGTAGGGTTGAGAAGGTTTTAGAGGGTTGAGGAGGTTTTGGAGGGTTGAGGAGGATTTAAGGGGTTGAGAAGGTTTTGTAAGGTTGAGAAGATTTTGGAGGGTTAAGAAGGCTTTGGAGGGTTGACAAGGTTTTGGAGGGTTGAGAAGGTTTTGGAGGGTTGAGAAGGTTTTGGTGGGTTGAGAAGGTTTTGTAGGGTTGAAAAGGTTTTGGATGGTTGAAAAGGTTTTGGAGGGTTGAGAAGGTTTTGGAGGGTTGAGAAGGTTTCGGAGGGTGTAGAGGATTTTGGAGGGTTGAGGAGGTTTAAGAGGGTTGAGCAGGTTTTGAAAGGTTGAGAAGGTTTTGTAGGGTTGAGAAGGTTTTGGAAGGTTGAGAAGGTATTGGAGGGTTGAGAAGGTTTTGGAGGGTTGAGACGGATTTGGAGGGTTGTGAAGGTTTTGAAAGGTTGAGAAGGTTTTGGAGGGTTGAAAAGGATTTGGAGGGTTGAGAAGGTTTTGGAGGGTTGAAAAGGTTTTGGAGGGTTTAGAAAGTTTTGGAAGGTTTAGTAAGTTTTGGAAGGTTGAGAAGGTTTTGGAGAGTTGAGAAATTTTTGGAGGGTTGAGAAGGTTTTGGAGGGTTGGATAGGTTTTGGAGGGTTGAGGAGGTTATAAGGGGTTGAGAAGGTATTGGAAAGTTGAGAATATTTTGGAGGGTTGAGAATGCTTTGAAGGGTTGACAAGGTTTTGGGGGTGTAGAAGGTTTTGGAGGGTTGATAAGGTTTTGGAAGGTTGAGAAGGTTTTGGAGGGTTGAGGAGGTTTTGGAGGGCTGAGAAGGTTTTGGAAGGTAGAGAAGGTTTTGGAGGGTTGAGAAGGTTTTGGAAGGTTGAGAAGGTTTTGGAGGGTTGAGAAGGTTTTGGAGGGTAGAGAAGGTTTTGGAGGGTTGAGAAGGTTTTGGAGGGTTGAGAAGGTTTTGGAGGGTTAAGAAGGTTTTGGAAGGTTGAGAAGGTTTTGGAGGGTTGCGAAGGTTTTGGAGGGTTGAAAAGGTTTTGAAGGGTTGAGAAGGTTTTGGAGGGTTGAGAAGGTTTTGGAGGGTTGAGAAGGTTTTGGAGGGTTGAGAAGGTTTCAGTGGGTTGAGACGGATTGGGAGAGTTGTGAAAGTTTTGACAAGTTGAAAAGGTTTTGGAGGGTTGAGACGGTTTTGGAGGGTTGAGAAGGTTTTGGAGGGTTGAAAATGTTTTGGAGGGTTGAGAAGGTTTTGGAGGGTTGAGAAGGTTTTGGAGGGTTGAGAAGGTTTTGGAAGGTAGAGAAGGTTTTGGAGGGTTGAGAAGGTTTTGGAAGGTTGAGAAGGTTTTGGAAGGTTGAGAAGGTTTTGGAGGGTAGAGAAGGTTTTGGAGGGTTGAGAAGGTTTTGGAGGGTTGAGAAGGTTTTGGAGGGTTAAGAAGGTTTTGGAAGGTTGAGAAGGTTTTGGAGGGTTGCGAAGGTTTTGGAGGGTTGAGAGGGTTTTGGATGGTTGAGAAGGTTTTGTAGGTTTGAGAAGGTTTTGGAGGGTTGAAAAGGTTTTGGAGGGTTGAAAAGGTTTTGGAGGGTTGAAAAGGTTTTGGAAGGTTGAGAAGGTTTTGGAGGGGTGAGAAGGTTTTGGAAGGTTGAGAAGGTATTGGAGGGTTGAGAAGGTTTTGGAGGGTTGAGACGGATTTGGAGGGTTGTGAAGGTTTTGAAAGGTTGAGAAGGTTTTGGAGGGTTGAAAAGGATTTGGAGGGTTGAGAAGGTTTTGGAGGGTTGAAAAGGTTTTGGAGGGTTTAGAAAGTTTTGGAAGGTTTAGTAAGTTTTGGAAGGTTGAGAAGGTTTTGGAGAGTTGAGAAATTTTTGGAGGGTTGAGAAGGTTTTGGAGGGTTGGATAGGTTTTGGAGGGTTGAGGAGGTTTAAGAGGGTTGAGCAGGTTTTGAAAGGTTGAGAAGGTTTTGTAGGGTTGAGAAGGTTTTGGAAGGTTGAGAAGGTATTGGAGGGTTGAGAAGGTTTTGGAGGGTTGAGACGGATTTGGAGGGTTGTGAAGGTTTTGAAAGGTTGAGAAGGTTTTGGAGGGTTGAAAAGGATTTGGAGGGTTGAGAAGGTTTTGGAGGGTTGAAAAGGTTTTGGAGGGTTTAGAAAGTTTTGGAAGGTTTAGTAAGTTTTGGAAGGTTGAGAAGGTTTTGGAGAGTTGAGAAATTTTTGGAGGGTTGAGAAGGTTTTGGAGGGTTGGATAGGTTTTGGAGGGTTGAGGAGGTTATAAGGGGTTGAGAAGGTATTGGAAAGTTGAGAATATTTTGGAGGGTTGAGAATGCTTTGAAGGGTTGACAAGGTTTTGGGGGTGTAGAAGGTTTTGGAGGGTTGATAAGGTTTTGGAAGGTTGAGAAGGTTTTGGAGGGTTGAGGAGGTTTTGGAGGGCTGAGAAGGTTTTGGAAGGTAGAGAAGGTTTTGGAGGGTTGAGAAGGTTTTGGAAGGTTGAGAAGGTTTTGGAGGGTTGAGAAGGTTTTGGAGGGTAGAGAAGGTTTTGGAGGGTTGAGAAGGTTTTGGAGGGTTGAGAAGGTTTTGGAGGGTTAAGAAGGTTTTGGAAGGTTGAGAAGGTTTTGGAGGGTTGCGAAGGTTTTGGAGGGTTGAAAAGGTTTTGAAGGGTTGAGAAGGTTTTGGAGGGTTGAGAAGGTTTTGGAGGGTTGAGAAGGTTTTGGAGGGTTGAGAAGGTTTCAGTGGGTTGAGACGGATTGGGAGAGTTGTGAAAGTTTTGACAAGTTGAAAAGGTTTTGGAGGGTTGAGACGGTTTTGGAGGGTTGAGAAGGTTTTGGAGGGTTGAAAATGTTTTGGAGGGTTGAGAAGGTTTTGGAGGGTTGAGAAGGTTTTGGAGGGTTGAGAAGGTTTTGGAAGGTAGAGAAGGTTTTGGAGGGTTGAGAAGGTTTTGGAAGGTTGAGAAGGTTTTGGAAGGTTGAGAAGGTTTTGGAGGGTAGAGAAGGTTTTGGAGGGTTGAGAAGGTTTTGGAGGGTTGAGAAGGTTTTGGAGGGTTAAGAAGGTTTTGGAAGGTTGAGAAGGTTTTGGAGGGTTGCGAAGGTTTTGGAGGGTTGAGAGGGTTTTGGATGGTTGAGAAGGTTTTGTAGGTTTGAGAAGGTTTTGGAGGGTTGAAAAGGTTTTGGAGGGTTGAAAAGGTTTTGGAGGGTTGAAAAGGTTTTGGAAGGTTGAGAAGGTTTTGGAGGGGTGAGAAGGTTTTGGAGGGTAGAAAGGTTTTGGAGGGTTGAGAAGGTTTTGTAGGTTTGAGAAGGTTTTGGAGGGTTGAAAAGGTTTTGGAGGGTTGAAAAGGTTTTGGAGGGTTGAAAAGGTTTTGGAAGGTTGAGAAGGTTTTGGAGGGTTGAGAAGGTTTTGGAGGGTTAAGAAGGTTTTGGAAGGTTGAGAAGGTTCTGGAGGGTAGAGAAGGTTTTGGAGGGTTGAGAAGGTTTTGGAGGGTTGAAAATGTTTTGGAGGGTTGAGAAGGTTTTGGAGGGTTGAGAAGGTTTTGGAAGGTTGAGAAGGTTTTGGAGGGTTGAGAAGGTTTTGGAGGGTTAAGAAGGTTTTGGAAGGTTGAGAAGGTTTTGGAGGGTTGCGAAGGTTTTGGAGGGTTGAAAAGGTTTTGAAGGGTTGAGAAGGTTTTGGAGGGTTGAGAAGGTTTTGGAGGGTTGAGAAGGTTTTGGAGGGTTGAGAAGGTTTCAGTGGGTTGAGACGGATTGGGAGAGTTGTGAAAGTTTTGACAAGTTGAAAAGGTTTTGGAGGGTTGAGACGGTTTTGGAGGGTTGAGAAGGTTTTGGAGGGTTGAAAATGTTTTGGAGGGTTGAGAAGGTTTTGGAGGGTTGAGAAGGTTTTGGAGGGTTGAGAAGGTTTTGGAAGGTAGAGAAGGTTTTGGAGGGTTGAGAAGGTTTTGGAAGGTTGAGAAGGTTTTGGAAGGTTGAGAAGGTTTTGGAGGGTAGAGAAGGTTTTGGAGGGTTGAGAAGGTTTTGGAGGGTTGAGAAGGTTTTGGAGGGTTAAGAAGGTTTTGGAAGGTTGAGAAGGTTTTGGAGGGTTGCGAAGGTTTTGGAGGGTTGAGAGGGTTTTGGATGGTTGAGAAGGTTTTGTAGGTTTGAGAAGGTTTTGGAGGGTTGAAAAGGTTTTGGAGGGTTGAAAAGGTTTTGGAGGGTTGAAAAGGTTTTGGAAGGTTGAGAAGGTTTTGGAGGGGTGAGAAGGTTTTGGAGGGTAGAAAGGTTTTGGAGGGTTGAGAAGGTTTTGTAGGTTTGAGAAGGTTTTGGAGGGTTGAAAAGGTTTTGGAGGGTTGAAAAGGTTTTGGAGGGTTGAAAAGGTTTTGGAAGGTTGAGAAGGTTTTGGAGGGTTGAGAAGGTTTTGGAGGGTTAAGAAGGTTTTGGAAGGTTGAGAAGGTTCTGGAGGGTAGAGAAGGTTTTGGAGGGTTGAGAAGGTTTTGGAGGGTTGAAAATGTTTTGGAGGGTTGAGAAGGTTTTGGAGGGTTGAGAAGGTTTTGGAAGGTTGAGAAGGTTTTGGAGGGTTGAGAAGGTTTTGGAGGGTAGAGAAGGTTTTGGAGGGTTGAGAAGGTTTTGGAGGGTTGAGAAGGTTTTGGAGGGTTAAGAAGGTTTTGGAAGGTTGAGAAGGTTTTGGAGGGTTGCGAAGGTTTTGGAGGGTTGAAAATGTTTTGGAGGGTTGAGAAGGTTTTGGAGGGTTGAGAAGGTTTTGGAAGGTTGAGAAGGTTTTGGAGGGTTGAGAAGGTTTTGGAGGGTTGAGAAGGTTTTGGAGGGTTGAGAAGGTTTTGGAGGGTAGAGAAGGTTTTGGAGGGTTGAAAAGGTTTGGAAGGTTGAGAAGGTTTTGAAGGGTTGAGAAGGTTTTGGAGGGTTGAGGAGGTTTTGGTGGGTTGAGAAGGTTTTGGAGGGTTGAGTAGGTTTTGGAGGGTTGAGAAGGTTTTGTAGGGTTGAGAAGGTTTTAGAGGGTTGAGGAGGTTTTGGAGGGTTGAGGAGGATTTAAGGGGTTGAGAAGGTTTTGTAAGGTTGAAAAGATTTTTGAGGGTTAAGAAGGCTTTGGAGGGTTGACAAGGTTTTGGAGGGTTGAGAAGGTTTTGGAGGGTTGAGAAGGTTTTGGTGGGTTGAGAAGGTTTTGTAGGGTTGAAAAGGTTTTGGATGGTTGAAAAGGTTTTGGAGGGTTGAGAAGGTTTTGGAGGGTTGAGAAGGTTTCGGAGGGTGTAGAGGGTTTTGGAGGGTTGAGGAGGTTTAAGAGGGTTGAGCAGGTTTTGAAAGGTTGAGAAGGTTTTGTAGGGTTGAGAAGGTTTTGGAAGGTTGAAAAGGTATTGGAGGGTTGAGAAGGTTTTGGAGGGTTGAGACGGATTTGGAGGGTTGTGAAGGTTTTGAAAGGTTGAGAAGGTTTTGGAGGGTTGAAAAGGATTTGGAGGGTTGAGAAGGTTTTGGAGGGTTGAAAAGGTTTTGGAGGGTTTAGAAAGTTTTGGAAGGTTTAGTAAGTTTTGGAAGGTTGAGAAGGTTTTGGAGAGTTGAGAAATTTTTGGAGGGTTGAGAAGGTTTTGGAGGGTTGGATAGGTTTTGGAGGGTTGAGGAGGTTATAAGGGGTTGAGAAGGTATTGGAAAGTTGAGAATATTTTGGAGGGTTGAGAATGCTTTGAAGGGTTGACAAGGTTTTGGGGGTGTAGAAGGTTTTGGAGGGTTGATAAGGTTTTGGAGGGTTGAGAAGGTTTTGGAGGGTTGAGGAGGTTTTGGAGGGTTGAAAAGGTTTTGGAGGGTTGAGTAGGTTTTGGAGGGTTGAGAAGGTTTTGTAGGGTTGAGAAGGTTTTAGAGGGTTGAGGAGGTTTTGGAGGGTTGAGGAGGATTTAAGGGGTTGAGAAGGTTTTGTAAGGTTGAGAAGATTTTGGAGGGTTAAGAAGGCTTTGGAGGGTTGATAAGGTTTTGGAGGGTTGAGAAGGTTTTGGAGGGTTGAGAAGGTTTTGGTGGGTTGAGAAGGTTTTGTAGGGTTGAAAAGGTTTTGGATGGTTGAAAAGGATTTGGAGGGTTGAGAAGGTTTTGGAGGGTTGAGAAGGTTTCGGAGGGTGTAGAGGGTTTTGGAGGGTTGAGAAGGTTTAAGAGGGTTGAGCAGGTTTTGAAAGGTTGAGAAGGTTTTGTAGGGTTGAGAAGGTTTTGGAATGTTGAGAAGGTATTGGAGGGTTGAGAAGGTTTTGGAGGGTTGAGACGGATTTGGAGGGTTGTGAAGGTTTTGAAAGGTTGAGAAGGTTTTGGAGGGTTGAAAAGGATTTGGAGGGTTGAGAAGGTTTTGGAGGGTTGGAAAGTTTTTGGAGGGTTTAGAAAGTTTTGGAAGGTTTAGTAAGTTTTGGAAGGTTGAGAAGGTTTTGGAGAGTTGAGAAATTTTTGGAGGGTTGAGAAGGTTTTGGAGGGTTGGATAGGTTTTGGAGGGTTGAGGAGGTTATAAGGGGTTGAGAAGGTATTGGAAAGTTGAGAATATTTTGGAGGGTTGAGAATGCTTTGAAGGGTTGACAAGGTTTTGGGGGTGTAGAAGGTTTTGGAGGGTTGATAAGGTTTTGGAGGGTTGAGAAGGTTTTGGAGGGTTGAGGAGGTTTTGGAGGGCTGAGAAGGTTTTGGAAGGTAGAGAAGGTTTTGGAGGGTTGAGAAGGTTTTGGAAGGTTGAGAAGGTTTTGGAGGGTTGAGAAGGTTTTGGAGGGTATAGAAGGTTTTGGAGGGTTGAGAAGGTTTTGGAGGGTTGAGAAGGTTTTGGAGGGTTAAGAAGGTTTTGGAAGGTTGAGAAGGTTTTGGAGGGTTGCGAAGGTTTTGGAGGGTTGAAAAGGTTTCGGAGGGTGTAGAGGGTTTTGGAGGGTTGAGGAGGTTTAAGAGGGTTGAGCAGGTTTTGAAAGGTTGAGAAGGTTTTGAAGGGTTGAGAAGGTTTTGGAAGGTTGAGAAGGTATTGGAGGGTTGAGAAGGTTTTGGAGGGTTGAGACGGATTTGGAGGGTTGTGAAGGTTTTGAAAGGTTGAGAAGGTTTTGGAGGGTTGAAAAGGATTTGGAGGGTTGAGAAGGTTTTGGAGGGTTGAAAAGGTTTTGGAGGGTTTAGAAAGTTTTGGAAGGTTTAGTAAGTTTTGGAAGGTTGAGAAGGTTTTGGAGAGTTGAGAAATTTTTGGAGGGTTGAGAAGGTTTTGGAGGGTTGGATAGGTTTTGGAGGGTTGAGGAGGTTATAAGGGGTTGAGAAGGTATTGGAAAGTTGAGAATATTTTGGAGGGTTGAGAATGCTTTGAAGGGTTGACAAGGTTTTGGGGGTGTAGAAGGTTTTGGAGGGTTGATAAGGTTTTGGAGGGTTGAGAAGGTTTTGGAGGGTTGAGGAGGTTTTGGAGGGCTGAGAAGGTTTTGGAAGGTAGAGAAGGTTTTGGAGGGTTGAGAAGGTTTTGGAAGGTTGAGAAGGTTTTGGAGGGTTGAGAAGGTTTTGGAGGGTATAGAAGGTTTTGGAGGGTTGAGAAGGTTTTGGAGCGTTGAGAAGGTTTTGGAGGGTTAAGAAGGTTTTGGAAGGTTGAGAAGGTTTTGGAGGGTTGCGAAGGTTTTGGAGGGTTGAAAAGGTTTTGAAGGGTTGAGAAGGTTTTGGTGGGTTGAGAAGGTTTTGGAGGGTTGAGAAGGTTTTGGAGGGTTGAGAAGGTTTCAGTGGGTTGAGACGGATTGGGAGAGTTGTGAAAGTTTTGACAAGTTGAAAAGGTTTTGGAGGGTTGAGACGGTTTTGGAGGGTTGAGAAGGTTTTGGAGGGTTGAAAATGTTTTGGAGGGTTGAGAAGGTTTTGGAGGGTTAAGAAGGTTTTGGAAGGTTGAGAAGGTTTTGGAGGGTTGAGAAGGTTTTGGAGGGTTGAGAAGGTTTTGGAGGGTTAAGAAGGTTTTGGAAGGTTGAGAAGGTTTTGGAGGGTTGCGAAGGTTTTGGAGGGTTGAAAAGGTTTTGAAGGGTTGAGAAGGTTTTGGAGGGTTGAGAAGGTTTTGGAGGGTTGAGAAGGTTTTGGAGGGTTGAGAAGGTTTCAGTGGGTTGAGACGGATTGGGAGAGTTGTGAAAGTTTTGACAAGTTGAAAAGGTTTTGGAGGGTTGAGACGGTTTTGGAGGGTTGAGAAGGTTTTGGAGGGTTGAGAAGGTTTTGGAGGGTTGAGAAGGTTTTGGAAGGTAGAGAAGGTTTTGGAGGGTTGAGAAGGTTTTGGAAGGTTGAGAAGGTTTTGGAGGGTTGAGAAGGTTTTGGAGGGTAGAGAAGGTTTTGGAGGGTTGAGAAGGTTTTGGAGGGTTGAGAAGGTTTTGGAGGGTTAAGAAGGTTTTGGAAGGTTGAGAAGGTTTTGGAGGGTTGCGAAGGTTTTGGAAGGTTGAAAAGGTTTTGGAGGGTTGAGAGGGTTTTGGATGGTTGAGAAGGTTTTATAGGTTTGAGAAGGTTTTGGAGGGTTGGAAAGGTTTTGGAGGGTTGCGAAGGTTTTGGAGGGTTGAAAAGGTTTTGGAGGGTTGAGAAGGTTTTGGAAGGTTGAGAAGGTTTTGGAGGGGTGAGAAGGTTTTGGAGGGTAGAAAGGTTTTGGAGGGTTGAGAAGGTTTTGGAGGGTTGAGAAGGTTTTGGAGGGTTAAGAAGGTTTTGGAAGGTTGAGAAGGTTCTGGAGGGTAGAGAAGGTTTTGGAGGGTTGAGAAGGTTTTGGAGGGTTGAAAATGTTTTGGAGGGTTGAGAAGGTTTTGGAGGGTTGAGAAGGTTTTGGAAGGTTGAGAAGGTTTTGGAGGGTTGAGAAGGTTTTGGAGGGTAGAGAAGGTTTTGGAGGGTTGAGAAGGTTTTGGACGGTTGAGAAGGTTTTGGAGGGTTAAGAAGGTTTTGGAAGGTTGAGAAGGTTTTGGAGGGTTGCGAAGGTTTTGGAGGGTTGAAAAGGTTTTGAAGGGTTGAGAAGGTTTTGGAGGGTTGAGAAGGTTTTGGAGGGTTGAGAAGGTTTTGGAGGGTTGAGAAGGTTTTGGAGGGTTGAGAAGGTTTTGGAGGGTTGAGAAGGTTTTGGAAGGTTGAGAAGGTTTTGGAGGGTTGCGAAGGTTTTGGAGGGTTGAAAAGGTTTTGAAGGGTTGAGAAGGTTTTGGAGGGTTGAGAAGGTTTTGGAGGGTTGAGAAGGTTTTGGAGGGTTGAGAAGGTTTCAGTGGGTTGAGACGGATTGGGAGAGTTGTGAAAGTTTTGACCAGTTGAAAAGGTTTTGGAGGGTTGAGACGGTTTTGGAGGGTTGAAAAGGTTTTGGAGGGTTGAAAATGTTTTGGAGGGTTGAGAAGGTTTTGGAGGGTTGAGAAGGTTTTGGATGGTTGAGAAGGTTTAGGAGGGTTAAGTAGGTTTTGGATGGTTGAGAAGGTTTTGGAGGGTTGAAAAGGTTTTGGAGGGTTGAGAAGGTTTTGGAAGGTTGAGAAGGTTTTGGAGGGGTGAGACGGTTTTGGAGGGTTGAAAAAGTTTTGGAGGGTTGAAAATGTTTTGGAGGGTTGAGAAGGTTTTGGAGGGTTGAGAAGGTTTTGGATGGTTGAGAAGGTTTAGGAGGGTTGAGTAGGTTTTGGATGGTTGAGAAGGTTTTGTAGGTTTGAGAAGGTTTTGGAGGGTTGAAAAGGTTTTGGAGGGTTGAAAAGGTTTTGGAGGGTAGAAAGGTTTTGGAGGGTTGAGAAGGTTTTGGAGGGTTGAAAAGGTTTTGGAGGGTAGAAAGGTTTTGGAGGGTTGAGAAGGTTTTGGAGGGTTGAGAAGGTTTTGGAGGGTTGAGAAGGTTTTGGAGGGTTGAGAAGGTTTTGGAGGGTTGAGAAGGTTTTGGAGGGTTGAGAAGGTTTTGGAGGGTTGAGAAGGTTTCAGTGGGTTGAAACGGATTGGGAGAGTTGTGAAAGTTTTGATAGGTTGAAAAGGTTTTGGAGGGTTGAGACGGTTTTGGAGGGTTGAAAAAGTTTTGGAGGGTTGAAAATGTTTTGGAGGGTTGAGAAGGTTTTGGAGGGTTGAGAAGGTTTTGGATGGTTGAGAAGGTTTAGGAGGGTTGAGTAGGTTTTGGATGGTTGAGAAGGTTTTGTAGGTTTGAGAAGGTTTTGGAGGGTTGAAAAGGTTTTGGAGGGTTGAGAAGGTTTTGGAAGGTTGAGAAGGTTTTGGAGGGGTGAGAAGGTTTTGGAAGGTAGAAAGGTTTTGGAGGGTTGAGAAGGTTTTGGAAGGTAGAAAGGTTTTGGAGGGTTGAAAATGTTTTGGAGGGTTAAGAAGGTTTTGGAGGGTTGAAAAGGTTTTGTTGGGTTGAGAAGGTTTTGGAGGGTTAAGAAGGTTTTGGAGGGTTGAAAAGGTGTTGGAGGGTTGAGAAGGTTTTGTTGGGTTGAGAAGGTTTTGGAGGGGTGAGAAGGTTTTGGAGGGTAGAAAGGTTTTGGAGGGTTGAGAAGGTTTTGGAGGGTTAAGAAGGTTTTGGAGGGTTGAAAAGGTGTTGGAGGGTTGAGAAGGTTTCGTTGGGTTGAGAAGGTTTTGGAGGGTTGAGAAGGTTTTGGAGGGTTAAGAAGGTTTCAGTGGGTTGAGACGGATTGGGAGAGTTGTGAAATTTCGATAGGTTGAAAAGGTTTTGGAGGGTTGAGACGGTTTTGGAGGGTTGAGAAGGTTTTGGAGGGTTTAAAATGTTTTGGAGGGTTGAGAAGGTTTTGGAGGGTTGAGAAGGTTTTGGATGGTTGAGAAGGTTTAGGAGGGTTGAGTAGGTTTTGGATGGTTGAGAAGGTTTTGTAGGTTTGAGAAGGTTTTGGAGGGTTGAAAAGGTTTTGGAGGGTTGAAAAGGTTTTGGAGGGTTGAGAAGGTTTTGGAAGGTTGAGAAGGTTTTGGAGGGGTGAGAAGGTTTTGGAGGGTAGAAAGGTTTTGGAGGGTTGAGAAGGTTTTGGAGGGTTGAGAAGGTTTTGGAGGGTTGAGAAGGTTTTGGAGGGTTAAGAAGGTTTTGGAAGGTTGAGAAGGTTCTGGAGGGTAGAGAAGGTTTTGGAGGGTTGAGAAGGTTTTGGAGGGTTGAAAATGTTTTGGAGGGTTGAGAAGGTTTTGGAGGGTTGAGAAGGTTTTGGAGGGTTGAGAAGGTTTTGGAGGGTTGAGAAGGTTTTGGAGGGTTGAGAAAGTTTTGGAAGGTAGAGAAGGTTTTGGAGGGTTGAGAAGGTTTTGGAAGGTTGAGAAGGTTTTGGAGGGTTGAGAAGGTTTTGGAGGGTAGAGAAGGTTTTGGAGGGTTGAGAAGGTTTTGGAGGGTTGAGAAGGTTTTGGAGGGTTAAGAAGATTTTGGAAGGTTGAGAAGGTTTTGGAGGGTTGCGAAGGTTTTGGAGGGTTGAAAAGGTTTTGGAGGGTTGAGAAGGTTTTGGAGGGTTGAGAAGGTTTTGGAGGGTTGAGAAGGTTTTGGAGGGTTGAGAAGGTTTCAGTGGGTTGAAACGGATTGGGAGAGTTGTGAAAGTTTTGATAGGTTGAAAAGGTTTTGGAGGGTTGAGACGGTTTTGGAGGGTTGAGAAGGTTTTGGAGGGTTGAAAATGTTTTGGAGGGTTGAGAAGGTTTTGGAGGGTTGAGAAGGTTTTGGATGGTTGAGAAGGTTTAGGAGGGTTGAGTAGGTTTTGGATGGTTGAGAAGGTTTTGTAGGTTTGAGAAGGTTTTGGAGGGTTGAGAAGGTTTTGGAGGGTTGAGAAGGTTTTGGATGGTTGAGAAGGTTTAGGAGGGTTGAGTAGGTTTTGGATGGTTGAGAAGGTTTTGTAGGTTTGAGAAGGTTTTGGAGGGTTGAGAAGGTTTAGGAGGGTTGAAAAGGTTTTGGAGGGTTGAAAAGGTTTTGGAGGGTTGAGAAGGTTTTGGAAGGTTGAGAATGTTTTGGAGGGGTGAGAAGGTTTTGGAGGGTAGAAAGGTTTTGGGGGGTTGAGAAGGTTTTGGAGGGTTGAGAAGGTTTTGGAGGGTTAAGAAGGTTTTGGAAGGATGAGAAGGTTCTGGAGGGTAGAGAAGGTTTTGGAGGGTTGAGAAGGTTTTGGAGGGTTGAAAAGGTTTTATAGATTTGAGCAGGTTTTGAAGGGTTGAGAAGGTTGCGAAGGGTTGAGAAGGTTTTGGAGGGTTTAGAAAGTTTCGGAGGTTTTAGAAAGTTTTGGAGGGTTGAAGAGGTTTTAAAGGGTTAAGGAGGTTTTAGAGGGTTGAAAAGGTTTTGGAGGGTTGAGAAGGTTTCGGAGGGTTGAGAAGGTTTTGGAAGGTTGAGAAGGTTTTGGAGGGTTGAGAAGGTTTTGGAGGGTTGAGAAGGTTTTGGAGGGTTAAGAAGGTTTTGGAGGGTTGAGAAGGTTTTGGAGGGTTGAGAAGGTTTTGGAGGGTTGAGAAGGTTTCAGTGGGTTGAAACGGATTGGGAGAGTTGTGAAAGTTTTGATAGGTTGAAAAGGTTTTGGAGGGTTGAGACGGTTTTGGAGGGTTGAAAAAGTTTTGGAGGGTTGAAAATGTTTTGGAGGGTTGAGAAGGTTTTGGAGGGTTGAGAAGGTTTTGGATGGTTGAGAAGGTTTAGGAGGGTTGAGTAGGTTTTGGATGGTTGAGAAGGTTTTGTAGGTTTGAGAAGGTTTTGGAGGGTTGAAAAGGTTTTGGAGGGTTGAGAAGGTTTTGGAAGGTTGAGAAGGTTTTGGAGGGGTGAGAAGGTTTTGGAAGGTAGAAAGGTTTTGGAGGGTTGAGAAGGTTTTGGAAGGTAGAAAGGTTTTGGAGGGTTGAAAATGTTTTGGAGGGTTAAGAAGGTTTTGGAGGGTTGAAAAGGTTTTGTTGGGTTGAGAAGGTTTTGGAGGGTTAAGAAGGTTTTGGAGGGTTGAAAAGGTGTTGGAGGGTTGAGAAGGTTTTGTTGGGTTGAGAAGGTTTTGGAGGGGTGAGAAGGTTTTGGAGGGTAGAAAGGTTTTGGAGGGTTGAGAAGGTTTTGGAGGGTTAAGAAGGTTTTGGAGGGTTGAAAAGGTGTTGGAGGGTTGAGAAGGTTTCGTTGGGTTGAGAAGGTTTTGGAGGGTTGAGAAGGTTTTGGAGGGTTAAGAAGGTTTCAGTGGGTTGAGACGGATTGGGAGAGTTGTGAAATTTCGATAGGTTGAAAAGGTTTTGGAGGGTTGAGACGGTTTTGGAGGGTTGAGAAGGTTTTGGAGGGTTTAAAATGTTTTGGAGGGTTGAGAAGGTTTTGGAGGGTTGAGAAGGTTTTGGATGGTTGAGAAGGTTTAGGAGGGTTGAGTAGGTTTTGGATGGTTGAGAAGGTTTTGTAGGTTTGAGAAGGTTTTGGAGGGTTGAAAAGGTTTTGGAGGGTTGAAAAGGTTTTGGAGGGTTGAGAAGGTTTTGGAAGGTTGAGAAGGTTTTGGAGGGGTGAGAAGGTTTTGGAGGGTAGAAAGGTTTTGGAGGGTTGAGAAGGTTTTGGAGGGTTGAGAAGGTTTTGGAGGGTTGAGAAGGTTTTGGAGGGTTAAGAAGGTTTTGGAAGGTTGAGAAGGTTCTGGAGGGTAGAGAAGGTTTTGGAGGGTTGAGAAGGTTTTGGAGGGTTGAAAATGTTTTGGAGGGTTGAGAAGGTTTTGGAGGGTTGAGAAGGTTTTGGAGGGTTGAGAAGGTTTTGGAGGGTTGAGAAGGTTTTGGAGGGTTGAGAAAGTTTTGGAAGGTAGAGAAGGTTTTGGAGGGTTGAGAAGGTTTTGGAAGGTTGAGAAGGTTTTGGAGGGTTGAGAAGGTTTTGGAGGGTAGAGAAGGTTTTGGAGGGTTGAGAAGGTTTTGGAGGGTTGAGAAGGTTTTGGAGGGTTAAGAAGATTTTGGAAGGTTGAGAAGGTTTTGGAGGGTTGCGAAGGTTTTGGAGGGTTGAAAAGGTTTTGGAGGGTTGAGAAGGTTTTGGAGGGTTGAGAAGGTTTTGGAGGGTTGAGAAGGTTTTGGAGGGTTGAGAAGGTTTCAGTGGGTTGAAACGGATTGGGAGAGTTGTGAAAGTTTTGATAGGTTGAAAAGGTTTTGGAGGGTTGAGACGGTTTTGGAGGGTTGAGAAGGTTTTGGAGGGTTGAAAATGTTTTGGAGGGTTGAGAAGGTTTTGGAGGGTTGAGAAGGTTTTGGATGGTTGAGAAGGTTTAGGAGGGTTGAGTAGGTTTTGGATGGTTGAGAAGGTTTTGTAGGTTTGAGAAGGTTTTGGAGGGTTGAGAAGGTTTTGGAGGGTTGAGAAGGTTTTGGATGGTTGAGAAGGTTTAGGAGGGTTGAGTAGGTTTTGGATGGTTGAGAAGGTTTTGTAGGTTTGAGAAGGTTTTGGAGGGTTGAGAAGGTTTAGGAGGGTTGAAAAGGTTTTGGAGGGTTGAAAAGGTTTTGGAGGGTTGAGAAGGTTTTGGAAGGTTGAGAATGTTTTGGAGGGGTGAGAAGGTTTTGGAGGGTAGAAAGGTTTTGGGGGGTTGAGAAGGTTTTGGAGGGTTGAGAAGGTTTTGGAGGGTTAAGAAGGTTTTGGAAGGATGAGAAGGTTCTGGAGGGTAGAGAAGGTTTTGGAGGGTTGAGAAGGTTTTGGAGGGTTGAAAAGGTTTTATAGATTTGAGCAGGTTTTGAAGGGTTGAGAAGGTTGCGAAGGGTTGAGAAGGTTTTGGAGGGTTTAGAAAGTTTCGGAGGTTTTAGAAAGTTTTGGAGGGTTGAAGAGGTTTTAAAGGGTTAAGGAGGTTTTAGAGGGTTGAAAAGGTTTTGGAGGGTTGAGAAGGTTTCGGAGGGTTGAGAAGGTTTTGGAAGGTTGAGAAGGTTTTGGAGGGTTGAGAAGGTTTTGGAGGGTTGAGAAGGTTTTGGAGGGTTAAGAAGGTTTTGGAGGGTTGAGAAGGTTTTGGAGGGTTGAGAAGGTTTTGGAGGGTAGAGAAGGTTTTGGAGGGTTGAAAAGGTTTGGAAGGTTGAGAAGGTTTTGAAGGGTTGAGAAGGTTTTGGAGGGTTGAGGAGGTTTAGGAGGGTTGAGCAGGTTTTGGAGAGTTGAGTAGGTTTTGGAGGGTTGAGAAGGTTTTGTAGGGTTGAGAAGGTTTTAGAGGGTTGAGAAGGTTTTGGAGGGTTGAGGAGGTTTTAAAGGGTTGAGAAGGTTTTGTAAGGTTGAGAAGATTTTGGAGGGTTGAGAAGGCTTTGGAGGGTTGACAAGGTTTTGGAGGGTTGAGAAGGTTTTGGAGGGTTGAGAAGGTTTTGGTGGGTTGAGAAGGTTTTGTAGGGTTGAAAAGGTTTTGGATGGTTGAAAAGGTTTTGGAGGGTTGAGAAGGTTTTGGAGGGTTGAGAAGGTTTCGGAGGGTGTAGAGGGTTTTGGAGGGTTGAGGAGGTTTAAGAGGGTTGAGCAGGTTTTGAAAGGTTGAGAAGGTTTTGTAGGGTTGAGAAGGTTTTGGAAGGTTGAGAAGGTTTTGGAGGGTTGAGAAGGTTTTGGAGGGTTGAGAAGGTTTTGGAGGGTTAAGAAGGTTTTGGAGGGTTGAGAAGGTTTTGGAGGGTTGAGAAGGTTTTGGAGGGTAGAAAAGGTTTTGGAGGGTTGAAAAGGTTTCGAAGGTTGAGAAGGTTTTGAAGGGTTGAGAAGGTTTTGGAGGGTTGAGGAGGTTTTGGAGGGTTGAGAAGGTTTTGGAGGGTTGAATAGGTTTTGGAGGGTTGCGAAGGTTTTGTAGGGTTGAGAAGGTTTTAGAGGGTTGAGGAGGTTTTGGAGGGTTGAGGAAGATTTAAGGGGTTGAGAAGGTTTTGTAAGGTTGAGAAGATTTTGGAGGGTTAAGAAGGCTTTGGAGGGTTGACAAGGTTTTGGAGGGTTGAGAAGGTTTTGGAGGGTTGAGAAGGTTTTGGAAGGTTGAGAAGGTTTTGGAGGGTTGAGAAGGTTTTGGAGGGTTGAGAAGGTTTTGGAGGGTTAAGAAGGTTTTGGAGGGTTGAGAAGGTTTTGGAGGGTTGAGAAGGTTTTGGAGGGTTAAGAAGGTTTGGAAGGTTGAGAAGGTTTTGAAGGGTTGAGAAAGTTTTGGAGGGTTGAGGAGGTTTTGGAGGGTTGAGCAGGTTTTGGAGGGTTGAGAAGGTTTTGTAGGGTTGAGAAGGTTTTAGAGGGTTCAGGAGGTTTTGGAGGGTTGAAGAGGATTTAAGGGGTTGAGAAGGTTTTGTAAGGTTGAGAAGATTTTGGAGGGTTAAGAAGGCTTTGGAGGGTTGACAAGGTTTTGGAGGGTTGAGAAGGTTTTGGAGGGTTGAGAAGGTTTTGGTGGGTTGAGAAGGTTTTTTAGGGTTGAAAAGGTTTTGGATGGTTGAAAAGGTTTTGGAGGGTTGAGAAGGTTTTGGAGGGTTGAGAAGGTTTCGGAGGGTGTAGAGGGTTTTGGAGGGTTGAGGAGGTTTAAGAGGGTTGAGCAGGTTTTGAAAGGTTGAGAAGGTTTTGTAGGGTTGAGAAGGTTTTGAAAGGTTGAGAAGGTATTGGAGGGTTGAGAAGGTTTTGGAGGGTTGAGACGGATTTGGAGGGTTGTGAAGGTTTTGAAAGGTTGAGAAGGTTTTGGAGGGTTGAAAAGGTTTTGGAGGGTTGAGAAGGTTTTGGAGGGTTGAGAAGGTTTTGGAGGGTTGAGAAGGTTTTGGAGGGTTGAGAAGGTTTAGGAGGGTTGAGAAGGTTTTGGAGGGTTGAGAAGGTTTCAGAGGGTTGAGACGGATTTGGAGGGTTGTGAAGGTTTTGAAAGGTTGAGAAGGTTTCGGAGGGTTGAGAAGGTTTTGGAGGGTTGAAAAGGTTTGGAAGGTTGAAAAGGTTTTGAAGGGTTGAGAAGGTTTTGGAGGGTTGAGAAGGTTTTGGAGGGTTGAGAAGGTTTTGGAAGGTTGAGAATGTTTTGAAGGGTTGAGAAGGTTTTGGAGGGTTGAGGAGGTTTTGGAGGGTTGAAAAGGTTTAGAAGGTTGAGAAGGTTTTGAAGGGTTGAGAAGGTTTTGGAGGGTTGAGAAGGTTTTGGAGGGTTGAGAAGGTTTTGGAGGGTTGAGTAGGTTTTGGAGGGTTGAGAAGGTTTTGGAAGTTTGAGAATGTTTTGAAGGGTTGAGAAGGTTTTGGAGGGTTGAGGAGGTTTTGGAGGGTTGAAAAGGTTTGGAAGGTTGAGAAGGTTTTGAAGGGTTGAGAAGGTTTTGGAGGGTTGAGGAGGTTTTGGAGGGTTGAGAAGGTTTTGGAGGGTTGAGAAGGTTTTGGAGGGTTGAGAAGGTTTTGTAGGGTTGAGAAGGTTTTAGAGGGTTGAGGAGGTCTTGGAGGGTTGAGGAGGTTTTAAGGGGTTGAGAAGGTTTCGGAAGGTTGATATGATTTTGGAGGGTTGAAGAGGTTTTGGAGGGTTGAGGAAGTTTTAAGGGGTTGAGAAGGTTTTGGAAGGTTGAGTAGGTTTTGGAGGGTTGAGAATATTTTAGAGGGTTGAGAATGCTTCGGAGGGTTGAGAAGGTTTTGGAGGGTTGAGAAGGTTTCGGAGGGTGTAGAGGGTTTTGGAGGGTTGAGGAGGTTTAAGAGGGTTGAACAGGTTTTGAAAGGTTGAGAAGATTTTGGAGGGTTGAAAAGGTTTTGGAGGGTTAAGAAGGTTTTGGAGGGTTGAGAAGGTATTGGAGGGTTGAAAAGGTTTTGGAGGGTTGAGAAGGTATTGGAGGGTTGGGAAGGTTTTGGAGGGTCGAGAAGGTTTTGGAGGGTTGAGAAAGTATTGGAGGGTTGAGAAGGTTTTGAGGGTTGAGTCGGATTTGGAGGGTTGTGAAGGTTATGAAAGGTTGAGAAGGTTTTGGAGGGTTGAGAAGGTTTTGGAGGGTTGAGAAGGTTTTGGAGGGTTGAGAAGGTTTTGGAAGTTTGAGAAGGTTTTATAGACTTTAGCAGGTTTTGAAGGGTTGAGAAGGTTTTGAAGGGTCGAGAATTTTTTAGAGGGTTAAAAAGGTTTTGGAGGGTTTAGAAAGTTTTGGAAGGTTTAGAAAGTTTTGGAAGGTTGAGAAGGTTTTGGAGAGTTGAGAAATTTTTGGAGGGTTGAGTAGGTTTTAGAGGGTTGAGTAGGTTTTGGAGGGTTGAGAAGGTTTTGGAGGGTTGAGAAAGTTTTGGAGGGTTGAGTAGGCTTAGGAGGGTTGAAAAGGTTTTGTAGGGTTGAGAAGGTTTTGGAGGGTTGAAGAGATTTTGGAGGGTTGAGGAGGTTTTAAGGGGTTGAGAAGGTTTTGGAAGGTTGAGAATATTTTGGAGGGTTGAGAATGCTTTGCAGGGTTGACAAGGTTTTGGAGGGTGTAGAAGGTTTTGGAGGGTTGATAAGGTTTTGGAGGGTTGAGAAGGTTTCGGAGGGTTGAGAAGGTTTTGGAAGATTGAGAAGGTTTTGTAGGGTTGAAAAGGTTTTAGAGGGTAGAGGAGGTTTTGGAGGGTTGAGGAGGTTTTAAGGGGTTGAGAAGGTTTTGGAAGGTTGAGAAGATTTTGGAGGGTTGAGAATGCTTTGGAGGGTTGACAAGGTTTTGGAGGGTGTAGAAGGTTTTGGAGGGTTGATAAGGTTTTGGAGGGTTGAGAAGGTTTTGGAGGGTTGAGGAGGTTTTGGAGGGTTGAGAAGGTTTTGGAGGGTTGAGTAGGTTTTGGAGGGTTGAGAAGGTTTTGTAGGGTTGAGAAGGTTTTGGAGGGTTGAGAAGGTTTAGGAGGGTTGAAAAGGTTTTGGAGGGTTGAAAAGGTTTTGGAGGGTTGAGAAGGTTTTGGAAGGTTGAGAATGTTTTGGAGGGGTGAGAAGGTTTTGGAGGGTAGAAAGGTTTTGGGGGGTTGAGAAGGTTTTGGAGGGTTGAGAAGGTTTTGGAGGGTTAAGAAGGTTTTGGAAGGATGAGAAGGTTCTGGAGGGTAGAGAAGGTTTTGGAGGGTTGAGAAGGTTTTGGAGGGTTGAAAAGGTTTTATAGATTTGAGCAGGTTTTGAAGGGTTGAGAAGGTTGCGAAGGGTTGAGAAGGTTTTGGAGGGTTTAGAAAGTTTCGGAGGTTTTAGAAAGTTTTGGAGGGTTGAAGAGGTTTTAAAGGGTTAAGGAGGTTTTAGAGGGTTGAAAAGGTTTTGGAGGGTTGAGAAGGTTTCGGAGGGTTGAGAAGGTTTTGGAAGGTTGAGAAGGTTTTGGAGGGTTGAGAAGGTTTTGGAGGGTTGAGAAGGTTTTGGAGGGTTAAGAAGGTTTTGGAGGGTTGAGAAGGTTTTGGAGGGTTGAGAAGGTTTTGGAGGGTAGAGAAGGTTTTGGAGGGTTGAAAAGGTTTGGAAGGTTGAGAAGGTTTTGAAGGGTTGAGAAGGTTTTGGAGGGTTGAGGAGGTTTAGGAGGGTTGAGCAGGTTTTGGAGAGTTGAGTAGGTTTTGGAGGGTTGAGAAGGTTTTGTAGGGTTGAGAAGGTTTTAGAGGGTTGAGAAGGTTTTGGAGGGTTGAGGAGGTTTTAAAGGGTTGAGAAGGTTTTGTAAGGTTGAGAAGATTTTGGAGGGTTGAGAAGGCTTTGGAGGGTTGACAAGGTTTTGGAGGGTTGAGAAGGTTTTGGAGGGTTGAGAAGGTTTTGGTGGGTTGAGAAGGTTTTGTAGGGTTGAAAAGGTTTTGGATGGTTGAAAAGGTTTTGGAGGGTTGAGAAGGTTTTGGAGGGTTGAGAAGGTTTCGGAGGGTGTAGAGGGTTTTGGAGGGTTGAGGAGGTTTAAGAGGGTTGAGCAGGTTTTGAAAGGTTGAGAAGGTTTTGTAGGGTTGAGAAGGTTTTGGAAGGTTGAGAAGGTTTTGGAGGGTTGAGAAGGTTTTGGAGGGTTGAGAAGGTTTTGGAGGGTTAAGAAGGTTTTGGAGGGTTGAGAAGGTTTTGGAGGGTTGAGAAGGTTTTGGAGGGTAGAAAAGGTTTTGGAGGGTTGAAAAGGTTTCGAAGGTTGAGAAGGTTTTGAAGGGTTGAGAAGGTTTTGGAGGGTTGAGGAGGTTTTGGAGGGTTGAGAAGGTTTTGGAGGGTTGAATAGGTTTTGGAGGGTTGCGAAGGTTTTGTAGGGTTGAGAAGGTTTTAGAGGGTTGAGGAGGTTTTGGAGGGTTGAGGAAGATTTAAGGGGTTGAGAAGGTTTTGTAAGGTTGAGAAGATTTTGGAGGGTTAAGAAGGCTTTGGAGGGTTGACAAGGTTTTGGAGGGTTGAGAAGGTTTTGGAGGGTTGAGAAGGTTTTGGAAGGTTGAGAAGGTTTTGGAGGGTTGAGAAGGTTTTGGAGGGTTGAGAAGGTTTTGGAGGGTTAAGAAGGTTTTGGAGGGTTGAGAAGGTTTTGGAGGGTTGAGAAGGTTTTGGAGGGTTAAGAAGGTTTGGAAGGTTGAGAAGGTTTTGAAGGGTTGAGAAAGTTTTGGAGGGTTGAGGAGGTTTTGGAGGGTTGAGCAGGTTTTGGAGGGTTGAGAAGGTTTTGTAGGGTTGAGAAGGTTTTAGAGGGTTCAGGAGGTTTTGGAGGGTTGAAGAGGATTTAAGGGGTTGAGAAGGTTTTGTAAGGTTGAGAAGATTTTGGAGGGTTAAGAAGGCTTTGGAGGGTTGACAAGGTTTTGGAGGGTTGAGAAGGTTTTGGAGGGTTGAGAAGGTTTTGGTGGGTTGAGAAGGTTTTTTAGGGTTGAAAAGGTTTTGGATGGTTGAAAAGGTTTTGGAGGGTTGAGAAGGTTTTGGAGGGTTGAGAAGGTTTCGGAGGGTGTAGAGGGTTTTGGAGGGTTGAGGAGGTTTAAGAGGGTTGAGCAGGTTTTGAAAGGTTGAGAAGGTTTTGTAGGGTTGAGAAGGTTTTGAAAGGTTGAGAAGGTATTGGAGGGTTGAGAAGGTTTTGGAGGGTTGAGACGGATTTGGAGGGTTGTGAAGGTTTTGAAAGGTTGAGAAGGTTTTGGAGGGTTGAAAAGGTTTTGGAGGGTTGAGAAGGTTTTGGAGGGTTGAGAAGGTTTTGGAGGGTTGAGAAGGTTTTGGAGGGTTGAGAAGGTTTAGGAGGGTTGAGAAGGTTTTGGAGGGTTGAGAAGGTTTCAGAGGGTTGAGACGGATTTGGAGGGTTGTGAAGGTTTTGAAAGGTTGAGAAGGTTTCGGAGGGTTGAGAAGGTTTTGGAGGGTTGAAAAGGTTTGGAAGGTTGAAAAGGTTTTGAAGGGTTGAGAAGGTTTTGGAGGGTTGAGAAGGTTTTGGAGGGTTGAGAAGGTTTTGGAAGGTTGAGAATGTTTTGAAGGGTTGAGAAGGTTTTGGAGGGTTGAGGAGGTTTTGGAGGGTTGAAAAGGTTTAGAAGGTTGAGAAGGTTTTGAAGGGTTGAGAAGGTTTTGGAGGGTTGAGAAGGTTTTGGAGGGTTGAGAAGGTTTTGGAGGGTTGAGTAGGTTTTGGAGGGTTGAGAAGGTTTTGGAAATTTGAGAATGTTTTGAAGGGTTGAGAAGGTTTTGGAGGGTTGAGGAGGTTTTGGAGGGTTGAAAAGGTTTGGAAGGTTGAGAAGGTTTTGAAGGGTTGAGAAGGTTTTGGAGGGTTGAGGAGGTTTTGGAGGGTTGAGAAGGTTTTGGAGGGTTGAGAAGGTTTTGGAGGGTTGAGAAGGTTTTGTAGGGTTGAGAAGGTTTTAGAGGGTTGAGGAGGTCTTGGAGGGTTGAGGAGGTTTTAAGGGGTTGAGAAGGTTTCGGAAGGTTGATATGATTTTGGAGGGTTGAAGAGGTTTTGGAGGGTTGAGGAAGTTTTAAGGGGTTGAGAAGGTTTTGGAAGGTTGAGTAGGTTTTGGAGGGTTGAGAATATTTTAGAGGGTTGAGAATGCTTCGGAGGGTTGAGAAGGTTTTGGAGGGTTGAGAAGGTTTCGGAGGGTGTAGAGGGTTTTGGAGGGTTGAGGAGGTTTAAGAGGGTTGAACAGGTTTTGAAAGGTTGAGAAGATTTTGGAGGGTTGAAAAGGTTTTGGAGGGTTAAGAAGGTTTTGGAGGGTTGAGAAGGTATTGGAGGGTTGAAAAGGTTTTGGAGGGTTGAGAAGGTATTGGAGGGTTGGGAAGGTTTTGGAGGGTCGAGAAGGTTTTGGAGGGTTGAGAAAGTATTGGAGGGTTGAGAAGGTTTTGAGGGTTGAGTCGGATTTGGAGGGTTGTGAAGGTTATGAAAGGTTGAGAAGGTTTTGGAGGGTTGAGAAGGTTTTGGAGGGTTGAGAAGGTTTTGGAGGGTTGAGAAGGTTTTGGAAGTTTGAGAAGGTTTTATAGACTTTAGCAGGTTTTGAAGGGTTGAGAAGGTTTTGAAGGGTCGAGAATTTTTTAGAGGGTTAAAAAGGTTTTGGAGGGTTTAGAAAGTTTTGGAAGGTTTAGAAAGTTTTGGAAGGTTGAGAAGGTTTTGGAGAGTTGAGAAATTTTTGGAGGGTTGAGTAGGTTTTAGAGGGTTGAGTAGGTTTTGGAGGGTTGAGAAGGTTTTGGAGGGTTGAGAAAGTTTTGGAGGGTTGAGTAGGCTTAGGAGGGTTGAAAAGGTTTTGTAGGGTTGAGAAGGTTTTGGAGGGTTGAAGAGATTTTGGAGGGTTGAGGAGGTTTTAAGGGGTTGAGAAGGTTTTGGAAGGTTGAGAATATTTTGGAGGGTTGAGAATGCTTTGCAGGGTTGACAAGGTTTTGGAGGGTGTAGAAGGTTTTGGAGGGTTGATAAGGTTTTGGAGGGTTGAGAAGGTTTCGGAGGGTTGAGAAGGTTTTGGAAGATTGAGAAGGTTTTGTAGGGTTGAAAAGGTTTTAGAGGGTAGAGGAGGTTTTGGAGGGTTGAGGAGGTTTTAAGGGGTTGAGAAGGTTTTGGAAGGTTGAGAAGATTTTGGAGGGTTGAGAATGCTTTGGAGGGTTGACAAGGTTTTGGAGGGTGTAGAAGGTTTTGGAGGGTTGATAAGGTTTTGGAGGGTTGAGAAGGTTTTGGAGGGTTGAGGAGGTTTTGGAGGGTTGAGAAGGTTTTGGAGGGTTGAGTAGGTTTTGGAGGGTTGAGAAGGTTTTGTAGGGTTGAGAAGGTTTTAGAGGGTTGAGAAGGTTTTGGAGGGTTGAGGAGGTTTTAAAGGGTTGAGAAGGTTTTGTAAGGTTGAGAAGATTTTGGAGGGTTGAGAAGGCTTTGGAGGGTTGACAAGGTTTTGGAGGGTTGAGAAGGTTTTGGAGGGTTGAGAAGGTTTTGGTGGGTTGAGAAGGTTTTGTAGGGTTGAAAAGGTTTTGGATGGTTAAAAAGGTTTTGGAGGGTTGAGAAGGTTTTGGAGGGTTGAGAAGGTTTTGGAGGGTGTAGAGGGTTTTGGAGGGTTGAGGAGGTTTAAGAGGGTTGAGCAGGTTTTGAAAGGTTGAGAAGGTTTTGTAGGGTTGAGAAGGTTTTGAAGGGTTGAGAATTTTTTAGAGGGTTAAAAAGGTTTTGGAGGGTTTAGAAAGTTTTGGAAGGTTTAGAAAGTTTTGGAAGGTTGAGAAGGTTTTGGAGAGTTGAGAAATTTTTGGAGGGTTGAGTAGGTTTTAGAGGGTTGAGTAGGTTTTGGAGGGTTGAGAAGGTTTTGGAGGGTTGAGAAAGTTTTGGAGGGTTGAGTAGGCTTAGGAGGGTTGAAAAGGATTTGGAGGGTTGAGAAGGTTTTGGAGGGTTGAAGAGATTTTGGAGGGTTGAGGAGGTTTTAAGGGGTTGAGAAGGTTTTGGAAGGTTGAGAATATTTTGGAGGGTTGAGAATGCTTTGGAGGGTTGACAAGGTTTTGGAGGGTGTAGAAGGTTTTGGAGGGTTGATAAGGTTTTGGAGGGTTGAGAAGGTTTTGGAGGGTTGAGGAGGTTTTGGAGGGTTGAGAAGGTTTTGGAGGGTTGAGTAGGTTTTGGAGGGTTGAGAAGGTTTTGTAGGGTTGAGAAGGTTTTAGAGGGTTGAGAAGGTTTTGGAGGGTTGAGTAGGTTTTGGAGGGTTGAGAAGGCTTTGGAGGGTTGACAAGGTTTTGGAGGGTTGAGAAGGTTTTGGAGGGTTGAGAAGGTTTTGGTGGGTTGAGAAGGTTTTGTAGGGTTGAAAAGGTTTTGGATGGTTAGAAAGGTTTTGGAGGGTTGAGAAGGTTTTGGAGGGTTGAGAAGATTTTGGAGGGTGTAGAGGGTTTTGGAGGGTTGAGGAGGTTTAAGAGGGTTGAGCAGGTTTTGAAAGGTTGAGAAGGTTTTGTAGGGTTGAGAAGGTTTTGGAAGGTTGAGAAGGTATTGGAGGGTTGAGAAGGTTTTGGAGGGTTGAGACGGATTTGGAGGGTTGTGAAGGTTTTGAAAGGTTGAGAAGGTTTTGGAAGGTTGAAAAGGTTTTGGAGGGTTGAGAAGGTTTTGGAGGGTTGACAAGGTTTTGGAGGGTTTAGAAAGTTTTGGAAGGTTTAGTAAGTTTTGGAAGGTTGAGAAGGTTTTGGAGAGTTGAGAAATTTTTGGAGGTTTGAGAAGGTTTTGGAGGGTTGTGAAGGTTTTGAAAGGTTGAGAAGGTTTTGGAGGGTTGAAAAGGTTTTGGAGGGTTGAGAAGGTTTTGGAGGGTTGAGAAGGTTTTGGAGGGTTGAGAAGGTTTTGGAGGGTTGAGAAGGTTTAGGAGGGTTGAGAAGGTTTTGGAGGGTTGAGAAGGTTTCAGAGGGTTGAGACGGATTTGGAGGGTTGTGAAGGTTTTGAAAGGTTGAGAAGGTTTCGGAGGGTTGAGAAGGTTTTGGAGGGTTGAAAAGGTTTGGAAGGTTGAAAAGGTTTTGAAGGGTTGAGAAGGTTTTGGAGGGTTGAGAAGGTTTTGGAGGGTTGAGAAGGTTTTGGAAGGTTGAGAATGTTTTGAAGGGTTGAGAAGGTTTTGGAGGGTTGAGGAGGTTTTGGAGGGTTGAAAAGGTTTAGAAGGTTGAGAAGGTTTTGAAGGGTTGAGAAGGTTTTGGAGGGTTGAGAAGGTTTTGGAGGGTTGAGAAGGTTTTGGAGGGTTGAGTAGGTTTTGGAGGGTTGAGAAGGTTTTGGAAGTTTGAGAATGTTTTGAAGGGTTGAGAAGGTTTTGGAGGGTTGAGGAGGTTTTGGAGGGTTGAAAAGGTTTGGAAGGTTGAGAAGGTTTTGAAGGGTTGAGAAGGTTTTGGAGGGTTGAGGAGGTTTTGGAGGGTTGAGAAGGTTTTGGAGGGTTGAGAAGGTTTTGGAGGGTTGAGAAGGTTTTGTAGGGTTGAGAAGGTTTTAGAGGGTTGAGGAGGTCTTGGAGGGTTGAGGAGGTTTTAAGGGGTTGAGAAGGTTTCGGAAGGTTGATATGATTTTGGAGGGTTGAAGAGGTTTTGGAGGGTTGAGGAAGTTTTAAGGGGTTGAGAAGGTTTTGGAAGGTTGAGTAGGTTTTGGAGGGTTGAGAATATTTTAGAGGGTTGAGAATGCTTCGGAGGGTTGAGAAGGTTTTGGAGGGTTGAGAAGGTTTCGGAGGGTGTAGAGGGTTTTGGAGGGTTGAGGAGGTTTAAGAGGGTTGAACAGGTTTTGAAAGGTTGAGAAGATTTTGGAGGGTTGAAAAGGTTTTGGAGGGTTAAGAAGGTTTTGGAGGGTTGAGAAGGTATTGGAGGGTTGAAAAGGTTTTGGAGGGTTGAGAAGGTATTGGAGGGTTGGGAAGGTTTTGGAGGGTCGAGAAGGTTTTGGAGGGTTGAGAAAGTATTGGAGGGTTGAGAAGGTTTTGAGGGTTGAGTCGGATTTGGAGGGTTGTGAAGGTTATGAAAGGTTGAGAAGGTTTTGGAGGGTTGAGAAGGTTTTGGAGGGTTGAGAAGGTTTTGGAGGGTTGAGAAGGTTTTGGAAGTTTGAGAAGGTTTTATAGACTTTAGCAGGTTTTGAAGGGTTGAGAAGGTTTTGAAGGGTCGAGAATTTTTTAGAGGGTTAAAAAGGTTTTGGAGGGTTTAGAAAGTTTTGGAAGGTTTAGAAAGTTTTGGAAGGTTGAGAAGGTTTTGGAGAGTTGAGAAATTTTTGGAGGGTTGAGTAGGTTTTAGAGGGTTGAGTAGGTTTTGGAGGGTTGAGAAGGTTTTGGAGGGTTGAGAAAGTTTTGGAGGGTTGAGTAGGCTTAGGAGGGTTGAAAAGGTTTTGTAGGGTTGAGAAGGTTTTGGAGGGTTGAAGAGATTTTGGAGGGTTGAGGAGGTTTTAAGGGGTTGAGAAGGTTTTGGAAGGTTGAGAATATTTTGGAGGGTTGAGAATGCTTTGCAGGGTTGACAAGGTTTTGGAGGGTGTAGAAGGTTTTGGAGGGTTGATAAGGTTTTGGAGGGTTGAGAAGGTTTCGGAGGGTTGAGAAGGTTTTGGAAGATTGAGAAGGTTTTGTAGGGTTGAAAAGGTTTTAGAGGGTAGAGGAGGTTTTGGAGGGTTGAGGAGGTTTTAAGGGGTTGAGAAGGTTTTGGAAGGTTGAGAAGATTTTGGAGGGTTGAGAATGCTTTGGAGGGTTGACAAGGTTTTGGAGGGTGTAGAAGGTTTTGGAGGGTTGATAAGGTTTTGGAGGGTTGAGAAGGTTTTGGAGGGTTGAGGAGGTTTTGGAGGGTTGAGAAGGTTTTGGAGGGTTGAGTAGGTTTTGGAGGGTTGAGAAGGTTTTGTAGGGTTGAGAAGGTTTTAGAGGGTTGAGAAGGTTTTGGAGGGTTGAGGAGGTTTTAAAGGGTTGAGAAGGTTTTGTAAGGTTGAGAAGATTTTGGAGGGTTGAGAAGGCTTTGGAGGGTTGACAAGGTTTTGGAGGGTTGAGAAGGTTTTGGAGGGTTGAGAAGGTTTTGGTGGGTTGAGAAGGTTTTGTAGGGTTGAAAAGGTTTTGGATGGTTAAAAAGGTTTTGGAGGGTTGAGAAGGTTTTGGAGGGTTGAGAAGGTTTTGGAGGGTGTAGAGGGTTTTGGAGGGTTGAGGAGGTTTAAGAGGGTTGAGCAGGTTTTGAAAGGTTGAGAAGGTTTTGTAGGGTTGAGAAGGTTTTGAAGGGTTGAGAATTTTTTAGAGGGTTAAAAAGGTTTTGGAGGGTTTAGAAAGTTTTGGAAGGTTTAGAAAGTTTTGGAAGGTTGAGAAGGTTTTGGAGAGTTGAGAAATTTTTGGAGGGTTGAGTAGGTTTTAGAGGGTTGAGTAGGTTTTGGAGGGTTGAGAAGGTTTTGGAGGGTTGAGAAAGTTTTGGAGGGTTGAGTAGGCTTAGGAGGGTTGAAAAGGATTTGGAGGGTTGAGAAGGTTTTGGAGGGTTGAAGAGATTTTGGAGGGTTGAGGAGGTTTTAAGGGGTTGAGAAGGTTTTGGAAGGTTGAGAATATTTTGGAGGGTTGAGAATGCTTTGGAGGGTTGACAAGGTTTTGGAGGGTGTAGAAGGTTTTGGAGGGTTGATAAGGTTTTGGAGGGTTGAGAAGGTTTTGTAGGGTTGAGGAGGTTTTGGAGGGTTGAGAAGGTTTTGGAGGGTTGAGTAGGTTTTGGAGGGTTGAGAAGGTTTTGTAGGGTTGAGAAGGTTTTAGAGGGTTGAGAAGGTTTTGGAGGGTTGAGTAGGTTTTGGAGGGTTGAGAAGGCTTTGGAGGGTTGACAAGGTTTTGGAGGGTTGAGAAGGTTTTGGAGGGTTGAGAAGGTTTTGGTGGGTTGAGAAGGTTTTGTAGGGTTGAAAAGTTTTTGGATGGTTAGAAAGGTTTTGGAGGGTTGAGAAGGTTTTGGAGGGTTGAGAAGGTTTTGGAGGGTGTAGAGGGTTTTGGAGGGTTGAGGAGGTTTAAGAGGGTTGAGCAGGTTTTGAAAGGTTGAGAAGGTTTTGTAGGGTTGAGAAGGTTTTGGAAGGTTGAGAAGGTATTGGAGGGTTGAGAAGGTTTTGGAGGGTTGAGACGGATTTGGAGGGTTGTGAAGGTTTTGAAAGGTTGAGAAGGTTTTGGAAGGTTGAAAAGGTTTTGGAGGGTTGAGAAGGTTTTGGAGGGTTGACAAGGTTTTGGAGGGTTTAGAAAGTTTTGGAAGGTTTAGTAAGTTTTGGAAGGTTGAGAAGGTTTTGGAGAGTTGAGAAATTTTTGGAGGTTTGAGAAGGTTTTGGAGGGTTGGATAGGTTTTGGAGGGTTGAGGAGGTTATAAGGGGTTGAGAAGGTATTGGAAAGTTGAGAATATTTTGGAGGGTTGAGAATGCTTTGAAGGGTTGACAAGGTTTTGGGGGTGTAGAAGGTTTTGGAGGGTTGATAAGGTTTTGGAGGGTTGAGAAGGTTTTGGAGGGTTGAGAAGGTTTTGGAGGGTTGAGAAGGTTTTGAAAGGTTGAGAAGGTTTTGGAGGGTTGAGAAGGTTTTGGATGGTTGAGAAGGTTTTGGAGGGATGAGAAGGTTTTGGAGGGTTGAAAAGGTTCCGGAGGGTTGAGAAGGTTTTGGAGGGTTGAGAAGGTTTTGGAGGGTTGAGAAGGTTTTTGAAGGTTGAGGAGGTTTTGCAGGGTTGAGAAGGTTTTGGAGGGTTGAGAAGGTTTCTGAGGATTTAGAAGGTTTCATAGAGTTGAGGAGGTTTTGGAGGGTTGAAAAAGTTTTGGAGGGTTGAGAAGGTTTTGGAGGGTTGATAAGGTTTTGGAGGGTTGAGAATGTTTTGGAAGGATGAGAAGGTTTCGGAGGGTTGAGAAGGTTTCGGAGGGTTGATAAGGTTTTGGAGGGTTGAGAAAGTTTTGGAGGGTTGAGAAGGTTTCGGAGGGTTGAAAAGGTTTTAGAAGTTTGAGAAGGTTTTGGAAGTTTGAAAAGATTTTATAGACTTGAGCAGGTTTTGAAGGGTTGAGAAGGTTGCGAAGGGTTTAGGATTTTTTAGAGGGTTGAGAAAGTTTTGGAGGGTTTAGAAAGTTTTGGAGGGTTTAGAAAGTTTTGGAGGGTTGAGAAGGTTTTGGAGGGTTGAGAAGGTTTTGGAAGGTTGAGAAGGTTTTGGAGGGTTGAGAAGGTTTTGGAGGGTTGAGAAGGTTTTGGAAGTTTGAGAAGGTTTCAGAGGGTTGAGACGGATTTGGAGGGTTGTGAAGGTTTTGAAAGGTTGAGAAGGTTTCGGAGGGTTGAGAAGGTTTTGGAGGGTTTAAAAGGTTTGGAAGGTTGAGAAGGTTTTGGAGGGTTGAGAAGGTTTTGGAGGGTTGAGAAGGTTTTGGAGGGTTGAGAAGGTTTTAGAGGGTTTAGAAGGTTTTGGAGGGTTGAGTAGGTTTTGGAGGGTTGAGAAGGTTTTGGAAGGTTGAGAATGTTTTGAAGGGTTGAGAAGGTTTTGAAGGGTTGAGGAGGTTTTGGAGGGTTGAAAAGGTTTAGAAGGTTGAGAAGGTTTTGGAGGGTTGAGAAGGTTTTGGAGGGTTTAGAAGGTTTTGGAGGGTTGAGTAGGTTTTGGAGGGTTGAGAAGGTTTTGGAGGGTTGAGAAGGTTTTGGAGGGTTTAGAAGGTTTTGGAGGGTTGAGTAGGTTTTGGAGGGTTGAGAAGGTTTTGGAAGGTTGAGAATGTTTTGAAGGGTTGAGAAGGTTTTGGAGGGTTGAGGAGGTTTTGGAGGGTTGAAAAGGTTTAGAAGGTTGAGAAGGTTTTGAAGAGTTGAGAAGGTTTTGGAGGGTTGAGAAGGTTTTGGAGGGTTGAGTAGGTTTTGGAGGGTTGAGAAGGTTTTGGAAGGTTGAGAATGTTTTGAAGGGTTGAGAAGGTTTTGGAGGGTTGAGGAGGTTTTGGAGGGTTGAAAAGGTTTGGAAGGTTGAGAAGGTTTTGAGGGGTTGAGAAGGTTTTGGAGGGTTGAGGAGGTTTTGGAGGGTTGAGAAGGTTTTGGAGGGTTGAGAAGGTTTTGGAGGGTTGAGAAGGTTTTGTAGGGTTGAGAAGGTTTTAGAGGGTTGAGGAGGTTTTGGAGGGTTGAGGAGGTTTTAAGGGGTTGAGAAGGATTCGGAAGGTTGAGAAGATTTTCGAGGGTTGAAGAGGTTTTGGAGGGTTGAGGAGGTTTCAAGGGGTTGAGAAGGTTTTGGAAGGTTGAGTAGGTTTTGAAGGGTTGAGAATATTTTAGAGGGTTGAGAATGCTTTGGAGGGTTGAGAAGGTTTTGGAGGGTTGAGATGGTTTCGGAGGGTGTAGAGGGTTTTGGAGGGTTGAGGAGGTTTAAGAGGGTTGAACAGGTTTTGAAAGGTTGAGAAGGTTTTGGAGGGTTGAAAAGGTTTTGGAGGGTTGAGAAGGTTTCGGAGGGTTGAGAAGGTTTTGGAGGGTTAAGAAGGTTTTGGAGGGTTGAGAAGGTATTGGAGGGTTGAGAAGGTTTTGGAGGGTTGAGAAGGTATTGGAGGGTTGGGAAGGTTTTGGAGGGTCGAGATGGATTTGGAGGGTTGAGAAGGTATTGGAGGGTTGAGAACGTTTTGAGGGTTGAGACGGATTTGGAGGGTTGTGAAGGTTTTGAAAGGTTGAGAAGGTTTTGGAGGGTTGAGGAGGTTTTAAGGGGTTGAGAAGGTTTTGGAAGGTTGAGAAGATTTTGGAGGGTTGAGAATGCTTTGGAGGGTTGACAAGGTTTTGGAGGGTTGAGAAGGTTTTGGAGGGTTGATAAGGTTTTGGAGGGTTGAGAAGGTTTTGGAAGGTTGAGAAGGTTTTGGAGGGTTGAAAAGGTTTTGGAGGGTAGAGAAGGTTTTGGAGGGTTGAAAAGGTTTTGGAGGGTTGAGAAGGTTTTGGAGGGTTGAGAAGGTTTTGAAAGGTTTAGGAGGTTTTGGAGGGTTGAGAAGGTTTTGGAAGGTTGAGAAGGTTTTGGAGGGTAGAGAAGGTTTTGGAGGGTTGAGAAGGTTTTGGAGGGTTGAGAAGGTTTTGGAGGGTTAAGAAGGTTTTGGAAGGTTGAGAAGGTTTTGAAGGGTTGAGAAGGTTTTGGAGGGTTGAGGAGGTTTTGGAGGGTTGAAAAGGTTTGGAAGGTTGAGAAGGTTTTGAAGGGTTCAGAAGGTTTTGGAGGGTTGAGGAGGTTTTGGAGGGTTGAGAAGGTTTTGGAAGGTTAAGAAAGTTTTGGAAGGTTGAGAAGGTTTTGGAGAGTTGAGAAATTTTTGGAGGGTTGAGTAGGTTTTAGAGGGTTGAGTAGGTTTTGGAGGGTTGAGAAGGTTTTGGAGGGTTGAGAAGGTTTTAGAGGGTTGAGTAGGCTTTGGAGGGTTGAAAAGGTTTTGTAGGGTTGAGAAGGTTTTGGAGGGTTGAAGAGGTTTTGGAGGGTTGAGGAGGTTTTGGAGGGTTGAGAAGGTTTTGGAAGGTTAAGAAAGTTTTGGAAGGTTGAGAAGGTTTTGGAGAGTTGAGAAATTTTTGGAGGGTTGAGTAGGTTTTAGAGGGTTGAGTAGGTTTTGGAGGGTTGAGAAGGTTTTGGAGGGTTGAGAAGGTTTTAGAGGGTTGAGTAGGCTTTGGAGGGTTGAAAAGGTTTTGTAGGGTTGAGAAGGTTTTGGAGGGTTGAAGAGGTTTTGGAGGGTTGAGGAGGTTTTAAGGGGTTGAGAAGGTTTTGGAAGGTTGAGAATATTTTGGAGGGTTGAGAATGCTTTGGAGGGTTGACAAGGTTTTGGAGGGTTGAGAAGGTTTTGGAGGGTTGAGAAGGTTTTGGAGAGTTGAGAAGGTTTTATAGGGTTGAGAAGGTTTTATAGGGTTGAGAAGGTTTTGAAAGGTTTAGACGGTTTTGGAGGGTTGAGAAGGTTTTGGATGGTTGAAAAGGTTTTGGAGGGTTGAAAAGGTTTCGGAGGGTTGAGAAGGTTTTGGAGGGTTGAAGAGGTTTTGGAGGGTTGAGAAGGTTTTGGAGGGTTGAAGATGTTTTAGAGGGTTGAGAAGGTTTTGGAGGGTTGAGAAGGTTGTGGAAGGTTGAGAAGGTTTTGGAAGGTTGAGAAGGTTTTGGAGGGTTGAGAAGGTTTTGGAGGGTTGAAAAGGTTTCGAATGGTTGAGAAGGTTTTGGAGGGTTGAGAAGGTTTTGGAGGGCTGAGAAGGTTTTGGAGGTTTGAGAAGGTTTTGGAGGGTTGAGAAGGTTGTGGAAGGTTGAGAAGGTTTTGGAAGGTTGAGAAGGTTTTGGAGGGTTGAGGAGGTTTAAGATGGTTGATAAGGTTTTGGAGAATTGAAAAGTTTTTGGAAGGTTGAGTAGGTTTTAGAAGGCTGAGAAGGTTTTGGAGGTTTGAGAAGGTTTTGGAGGGTTGAGTAGGTTTTGGAGGGTTGAGAAGGTTTTGTAGGGTTGAAAAGGTTTAGGAGGGTTGAGGAGGTTTTAAGGGGTTGAGAAGGTTTTGGAAGGTTGAGAAGATTTTGGAGGGTTGAGAAGGCTTTGGAGGGTTGACAAGGTTTTGGAGGGTTGAGAAGGTTTCGGAGGGATGAAAAGGTTTTGGAGGGTTGAGTAGGTTTTAGAGGGTTGAGAAGGTTTTGGAGGGTTGAGAAGGTTTTGGAGGGTTGAGAAGGTTTTGGAGGGTTGAAAAGGTTTTGGAAGTTTGAGAAGGTTCTATAGACTTTAGCAGGTTTTAATGGGTTGAGAAGGTTTTGAAGGGTTGAGGATTTTTTAGAGGGTTGATAAGGTTTTGGAGGGTTTAGAAAGTTTTGGAGGGTTTAGAAACTTTTGGAAGGTTGAGAAGGTTTTGGAGGGTTGAGTAGGTTTTAGAGGGTTGAGAAGGTTTTGGAGGGTTCAGAAGGTTTTGGAGGGTTGAGTAGGTTTTGGAGGGTTGAGAAGGTTTTGTAGGGTTGAGAAGGTTCTGGAGGGTTGAGAAGGTTTTTGAGGGTTGAAAAGGTTTTGGAAGTTTGAGAAGGTTTCATAGACTTGAGCAGGTTTTGAAGGGTTGAGAAGGTTGCGAAGGGTTGAGGATTTTTTAGAGGGTTGAGAAGGTTTCGGAGGGTTTAGAAAGTTTTGGAGGGTTTAGAAAGTTTTGGAGGGTTTAGAAAGTTTTGGAGGGTTGAAGAGGTTTTAAAGGGTTGAGAAGGTTTTAGAGGGTTGAAAAGGTTTTGGAGGGTTGCGAAGGTTTTGGAGGGTTGAGAAGGTTTTGGAAGGTTGAGAAGGTTTTGGAGGGTTGAGAAGGTTTTGGAGGGTTGAGAAGGTTTTGGAGGGTTGAAGATGTTTTAGAGGGTTGAGAAAGTTTTGGAGGGTTGAGAAGGTTTTGGAGGGTTGAGAAGGTTTTGGAAGGTTAAGAAGGTTTTGGAGGGTTGAAAAGGTTTGGAGGGTTGAAAAGGTTTTGAAGAGTTGAGAAGGTTTTGGAGGGTTGATGAGGTTTAAGATGGTTGATAAGGTTTTGGAGAATTGAAAAGTTTTTGGAAGGTTGAGTAGGTTTTAGAGGGCTGAGAAGGTTTTGGAGGGTTGAGTAGGTTTTGGAGGGTGTAGAAGGTTTTGGAGGGTTGAGAAGGTTTTGGAGGGTTGAGAAGGTTTTGGAGGGTTGAGAAGGTTTCGGAGGGTTGAACAGGTTTTAAGGGGTTGAGAAGGTTTTGGAAGGTTGAGAAGATTTTGGAGGGTTGACAAGGTTTTGGAGGGTTGACAAGGTTTTGGAGGGTGTAGAATGTTTTGGAGGGTTGAGAAGGTTTTGGAGGGTTGAGAAGGTTTTGAAGAGTTGAGAAGGTTTTGGAGGGTTGAAAAGGTTTTGAAAGGTTGATGAGGTTTTGGAGGGTTGAGAAGGTTTTGGATGGTTGAGAAGGTTTTGGAGGGATGAGAAGGTTTTGGAGGGTTGAGTAGGTTTTAGAGGGTTGAGAAGGTTTTGGAGGGTTGAGAAGGTTTTGGAGGGTTGATGAGGTTTTGGAGGGTGTAGAAGGTTTTGGAGGGTTGAGAAGGTTTTGGAGGGTTGAGAAGGTTTTGGAGGGTTGAGAAGAGAAGGTTTTGAAAGGTTGAGGAGGTTTTGGAGGGTTGAAAAGGTTTTGGATGGTTGAGAAGGTTTTGGAGGGATGAGAAGGTTTTGGAGGGTTGAGTAGGTTTTAGAGGGTTGAGAGGGTTTTGGAGGGTTGAGAAGGTTTTGGAGGGTTGATGAGGTTTTAGAGGGTTGAGAAGGTTTTAAAAGGTTGAGAAGGTTTTGGAGGGTTGAGAAGGTTTTAGAGGGTTGAGAAGGTTTTGGAGGGTTGAGGATGTTTTGGAGGGTTCAAAAAGTTTTGGAGGGTTGAGAAGGTTTCAGAGGGTTGAGAAGGTTTTGAAAGGTTGAGAAGGTTTTGGAGGGTTGAAAAGGTTTTGGAGGGTTGGGAAGGTTTTGGAGGGTTGAGAAGGTTTTATAGACTTGAGAAGGTTTTGATGGGTTGAGAAGGTTTTGAAGGGTTGAGAAGGTTTTGGAGGGTTGAGAAGGATTTGGAGGGTTGAGAAGATTTTGGAGGGTTGAGAAGGTTTTGGAGGGTTGAGAAGGTTTTGGAGGGTTGAGAAGGTTTTGGAGAGTTGAGAAGGTTTTGGAGGGTTGAGAAGGTTTTGGAGGGTTGAGAAGGTTTTGGAGAGTTGAGAAGGTTTTGGAGGGTTGAGAAGGTTTTGGAGGGTTGAGAAGGTTTTGAAGGGTTGAAAAGGTTTTGGAGAGTTGAGAAGATTTTGTAGGGTTGAGAAGGTTTTGGAGGGTTGAGAAGGTTTTCGAGGGTTGGGAAGGTTTTGGAGGGTTGAGAAGGATTTGGAGGGTTGAGAAGATTTTGGAGGGTTGAGAAGGTTTTGGAAGGTTGAGAAGGTTTTGGAGGGTTGAGAAGGTTTTGGAGGGTTGAGAAGGTTTTGGAGGGTTGAGAAGGTTTTGGAGAGTTGAGAAGGTTTTGGAGGGTTGAGAAGGTTTCGGAGGGTTGAGAAGGTTTTGGAGGGTTGGGAAGGTTTTGGAGGGTTGAGAAGGTTTTGGAGGGTTGAGAAGGTTTTGGAGGGTTGAAGAGCTTTGGAATGTTTGAGGACTAGAAGATAATTGATAAATGATGAAAATGTTGTAAAATTGTTCCAGTGAAAAACTTGAGAAAGTCGAAAAGTTAAAAATGTGAAAAGATTGTTTCTTAGGAAGGATGATGATGAATAGAACAATATGAGACTTGAAAAACTAAGAAAGAATGGAAAACTTAAAAAAATGTTTTAAAAAAAACGTGATATGAGGGGAAAGAAATTGGAAGGCTGTTAAAGTAGGATTTCGCCAAACTAATTTAGTTTTTCAATTCTTCTGGGAGTTTTTAGCAGTTTGGCAATTTTCTAGTTTATCCACAATCTTTCACAACCTTTGTAATTTTGTTAATTTGAATTTTTTTTACCGGTTTTCGCATCAGATCTTTTCAAAATTTTATTATAACTCAACCTAAGGACAACCTTCAAGAAGAAGGTCGTTTGGTTTTGAAGGTAAAAAACCGAATGGGAAGTTGAATTTTTGAATGGAATGCTTAATGGACGTTTGAAAATCTATATTATACTATTTCCTCACTTTCCTTTTTTGGACGCAGATACTGACAATGCTCTCAGCCACCACTCACCACTCCCTTCTCTCCTACCACCCCAATCGTGGCTGTTTGATCTTCACTACATCAAGTACACAAATACTATTCAATATTTTAAATTATTACTAATTTTCTCCTATTATTATTATTATTATTGAAAACTAGTACATTTTATTTTTTTCATTTTTAATGTTTATTTTCTACAGACCCGACTCTTCATCCACAAAAGTTTCTTTAGTTACTCCAGCGACCGTGGCAACTTGGATAGGCCGTGGATTTTGCCTACATCCTAACAAACCCATTTCACTTTCCCCTCCTTTCACTACCTTCACAAACAACAACCTTCTCTCCATTCACTTCCCCCTTCCTTCATCTATCTACAAAGAAGAGATCATTGTGGTACGACTCACTATCTACAGCCACTGCAACTCCCCTCTCAATGTGAGTGCTTCTTCAATGCAATTTGACTGTCTATTGGAAAATTGTATTAATGAGATTTTTATTGGTTTTTAATTACTACTTAATTTTAATTTTAATTTTCAATTCTTACTCATTGAAAAACAACTTTTCAATTATTAATTATTTTTTATATATTTCTTTTTCATTTTCACTCTACCATGCATAACAAATTTCCTGGCTACTTGTTTCACAGACTTTGGTACGGGTGTCATCAGACACAGAAGCAAACGTCCGACTAAGGTGAAGCAATTCTTCGAACTTTCTTTTGTTGTTTCTTCAATAACCCATCAAAAAACATGTATCATCACCAGGCCATCACCAACACACCACCCATCATCAACACACCACCCACCACCAACGCACCACTCCATCAACATTCTATCACTCATTGCCAACCCATTGCTCATCCCCTTACCTCCCTTTTACTGCCCCCCTTTCACATCACCAACACACCACTCTGCCCTCAAATGTTAGGTTGGTTACCGAAGAAGGAGAAGACGAAAGACAAGAAGATGAAAAAGATGATTATTTGTATGAAGAAGGAGAAGGAGCAGAAGAAGAAGAAAAAGAAGAAGAAAAAGAAGTAGAAGAAAAAGAAGAAGTAAATAAAAAAAAAGAGGAAAAGAAAAAAGATGGGTTGATGATAACGATCCTTCCAAAAAGAGCAGTGTTTATGGATGTTTCGATAGAGGGAGCGGTTGTTGATGGCAGCTTCACCGTGTTGACCAAGGTGTTGTTGTTGTCGTAATGTCGTTGTTGTGATATTGTTGTTGTTTTAGTGTTGTTGTTGCTGTAGTTAAAGTGTTGTTGTTGTTATAAATTTTTCTTAATTTGCAAAATAAATTTAACTTTAGTCATAAAGGTTTTTTGAAATTAAGTCTTTTTCACTTCCAAGACGATCATGGAAGCAAAAGGCAACAGAAGCACAGGTTTGAAGCTTGCATAAATTGTAGCTTTTCCACCTAAGTCAATTTTAAAATATGACTTAATTGGAAATTGGAGTGCTCAACATGGTCTTTCAACATTAAGATCTCCTCGTTCCTCTCTGTGCAGCCTTATTTGCTCTTCAACGTCATTCTTTTAATGATTTTTTACAATTTTTTCTTCTACCTCTTTCTACCAATTGGTTTTATTTATGATTTCCAACTAATTACTTTGTTCCGAGTTTTCCGCAATTTTTTTCTATGTATACGTTGGCAGCGTGATGCCAGTTATTGCCACTGAGTTTTCGCTTTCCTCAAATTTAACTATTTTACTCAATTTTTTTCCAATTTTTCAGTTGATTTATTGTTTTAAATTAATATTTCATTGTGTTTAATATTTTTTCAACTTTTTCTCTCCCGGTTTGTTCATTTCGCAGGTTCAATGCCCACTTTTATGACTGATAACATTCTGTTCTCGTATATTTCAATGTTTTTTTTAGTTCGACTATTCACCGTGTTTTTGTAACCTTTCCAGCGTATGTCTGGATTTGATCTAATGAAGACTATAAATTTGATTGTTTATGGCACATTTTTTGTTTTGATTTTTACGTCACGACGTCATCAACAACTCCACAGATCCCTCGCACCTCTCCTTGACGAAAAACATGAGTGTGAAAGTGGGAGCTTCAAAACGTTTTATTTGAAGAATAATCTTGAAAATAAAAATAAAACAATATAAAAATGAAATGAAAAAAGGGTGTAACCCTAGTACTATTATTCAAAAAATTAATAACGAATACTACTAAAGAATGCAAGAAAAGATAGAAATGAAAAATAGAATACGAAAAAAAAAATAAGATGGAAAAAAAACATTCACAGAATAAATTTTATTTTGTTTTTAGTGGCCTGGGAAGAAGGAACTAGTTGTGGATCACGTGAACATTTGTTATAATGGTGGGTTGGAGAAGGGTGTGTAATGAGGTTGAAAGAGATTTTTTCAAAAATAACGGAACATTTCAAATATAAACAAAACCCAAGAAATAATTACAGAAATATTTATTCCTTCATAGTTTTTCAACCAATTACTAATTTTTGCCAATTTCCATTAGCTCACACACAAGTTTCCAACCATCTCACCCAGACACGGAAACGTTTCTCGGCATCACTCCCATCACCGCCACAGTCCTTCCGAACTCCCTGCAAAGCAAGATTGTAGTCACGAGTGGTCTCCTGCCTCGTCTGCAGGCCTCCATCCGACAGCTCAGTGATGATGCTAGAATGGCTTTTCCAGAAGGAAGTTTAAGAGAATTTGTAGCCAACCTAAATTTGTTGGAATATTTGGAAGGTGTTGAAAAAAACATTGGGTCTGGGGATGATGGTGATGGTGACAGTGGTGGTGATTGTGATGATGGTGATGGTGGCAGTGGTGGTGATTGTGATGATGGTGATGGTGGCAGTGGTGGTGATTGTGATGATGGTGATGGTGGCAGTGGTGGTGATTGTGATGATGGTGATAGTGAAAGTGGTGGTGATTATGATGATGGTGATGCTTTTGGTGGTAGTGGTGGTGGTGGTTATAGTAGTGATGAAAATGGTAGGGGTGGTGATAATGTTGTTGATAAGAATGGTGATAATGGCGGAAAGATACTCGGCATGAGCATGCAAGAATTTTTGGAGTTGAAAAGAAAAACCAAAGAAGCCTTGCTGATCGGTGAGTCATTAAAATTGATGCTTGGTGAGTCATAATGAATGATGCTTGGTGAGTCATAATGAATGATGCTTGGTGAGTCATGAAAACTGATGCTTGGTGAATTATGAAAATTGATGCTTGGTGAGTCATGAGAAATGATGCTTGGTGAATTATGAAAATTGATGCTTGGTGAGTCATGAGAAATGATGCTTGGTGAGTCATACGGATTTATGCTTGGTGAGTCATGAGGAATGATACTTGGTGAGTCATGAGGAATGATGCTTGGTGAGTCATAAGGAATGATGCTTGGTGAGTCATGAGGAATGATGCTTGGTGAGTCATAAGGAATGATGCTTGGTGAGTCATGAGGAATGATGCTTGGTGAGTCATAAGGAATGATGCTTGGTGAGTCATGAAGAATGATACTTGGTGAGTCATGAGGAATGATGCTTGGTGAGTCATAAGGAATGATGCTTGGTGAGTCATGAGGAATGATGCTTGGTGAGTCATGAAAATTGATGCTTGGTGAGTCATGAGAAATGATGCTTGGTGAGTCATAAGGATTTATGCTTGGTGAGTCATGAGGGATGATGCTTGGTGAGTCATGAGGGATGATGCTTGGTGAGTCATGAAAATTGATGCTTAGTGAATCATGAGGAATGATGCTTGGTGAGTCATGAGAAATGATGCTTGGTGAGTCATAAGGATTTATGCTTGGTGAGTCATGAGGGATGATGCTTGGTGAGTCATGAAAATTGATGCTTAGTGAATCATGAGGAATGATGCTTGGTGAGTCATGAGAAATGATGCTTGGTGAGTCATGAAAATTGATGCTTGGTGAGTCATGAGGAATGATGTTTGGTGAGTCATAAGGATTTATGCTTGGTGAGTCATGAGGGATGATGCTTGGTGAGTCATGAAAATTGATGCTTAGTGAATCATGAGGAATGATGCTTGGTGAGTCATGAGAAATGATGCTCGGTAAGTCATGAGGGATGATGCTTGGTAAGTCATGAAAATTGATGCTTAGTGAATCTTGAGGAATGATGTTTGGTGAGTCATGAGGATTTATGTTTGGTGAGTCATGAAAAATTGATGCTTGGTGAGTCATGAGGAATGATGCTTTGTGAGTCATGAGGAATGATGCTTGGTGAGTCATGAGGGTTGATGCTTGGTGATTCATAAAGAACAGTGAGTCATGAAGGTTTTCACTCCAAAGACATCACTGCAACCTCTTTTCTAACACCAACCCTTTTTCTACAACTCCCACAACAACCTCTTCCAAAACTTCCAGGTTACCAACGACATCTTACCTTCAGACAACGTGAAGGCTTGTACAGATCATTCGGGTCACTTGATCGGTCGATAAGCTATTCCTTGACCTCTTTCACCATTTCTTCATTTGTCAGAGCCTCTAAATTCATTCACATTGACCCAATTAATCTTGACCAATCAATGGGCTCTCTCGAAGACAAACAACTCGAAAGTGGCTGTTTCGCTCATGTTGGTGCATTGTTATAAACTTGTTAATTATGTTATTCCACTGTTGTGACATGCTTACTTTTGTTATTTAATGATGAAATGTTGTATCTCAAGTTTATACATATATACTACTCAATATCTCACGTTGGTACCTTCATTTGGCTTTGTATCTTAAGTTAATAAATCTGTTTAACCTTATATCTTGTTAATTCATCAATATGTTATCACCTTAATCAAGAACAAATTTTTCATAGAATCAGTTATTTTATTTCCATGTTATCTTAAGTTATTTTTTGATTTTTATTTCATTGTTACTCACTGGTGATATTTCATTGTAAACTTCTCAATGTTCCAACCTATCATCCACTATCATCTTCAATCGATTTCTTCTGATACTTCTCTGTTATCCTCGGTCATTACTTCCCCTTTTCTGGATTGCAGTCCGACCACGAACAAGCGTTGGAAAATTACGAAAGTGTCTTCCACGTTAATGACTTTCCTTACGTGTTAAGCATAAACATTTCACATGACCTCAACAAAAGTTTGTATCTATTTTTCTGTTGGTTTTTTCACTTTTTTGTTGGTTTTTTCACTTTTTTGTTGGTTTTAAATTTTTATTTTGTTTTTTTTTAACTTTTTTGTTAGTTCTGTCACTTTCTTTGTTGTCTTTTCATCCAACCACGTCCTTACACAGAGCTCATCACTGATCCCGTCAATCCATCATACTTCCATTATATTGCCCTTATTACTGCTTCCCTCAAACAAGCAAAAAGTCAGAAGGTAAAGAATGGATGATGAATGGATGATGAATGGATGATGAATGGATGATGAATAGATGATGAATGGATGAGGAATGGATGATGAATTAATGATGAATGGATGATGAATGGATGATGAATGGATTATGAATGGATGATGAATGGATGATGAATGGATGATGAATGGATGATGAATGGATGATGAATGGATGATGAATGGATGATGAATGGATGATGAATGGATGATGAATGGATGATGAATGGATGATGAATGGATGATGAATGGATGATGAATGGATGATGAATTGATGATGAATGGATGATGAATTAATGATGAATTGATGATGAATGGATGAGGAATGTATGATGAATGGATGATGAATGGATGATGAATGGATGAGGAATGGATGATGAATGGATGAGGAATGGATGATGAATGGATGATGAATGGATGATGAATGGATGAGGAATGGATGATGAATGGATGATGAATGGATGATG
>OX387250.1:3851179-3871179 GCA_947562095.1 Branchellion lobata
AAATCTATCGATTAAAAGATACACCGAATGCGAAAACAGCAAACGCCAAACAAACTTCACATAAAAAATAAACAAATACTTTGCATATGTCATACAAAAACCACAAAAAAACTACTGAATAAACACACAAAAAAGACAAAAAAACAACACAAACGACACACAAACGACACATAGACAGCAACAAGCTCACAATTGCACCACAGTATCTCGCAAGACATATAATCATGCATGATGCATCGACCATGGAGGTGATAATTCTCTCACCACTACCGCCACAACTAACATCGACAAAACTACTCCTACCGCAACTACTCCTACCACAACTACTCCTACCACAACTACTCCTACCACAACTACTCCTACCACAACTACTCCTACCACAACTACTCCTACCACAACTACTCCTACCACAACTACTCCTACCACAACTACTCCTACCACAACTACTCCTACCACAACTACTCCTACCACAACTACTCCTACCACAACTACTCCTACCACAACTACTCCTACCACAACTACTCCTACCACAACTACTCCTACCACAACTACTCCTACCACAACTACTCCTACCACAACTACTCCTACCACAACTACTCCTACCACAACTACTCCTACCACAACTACTCCTACCACAACTACTCCTACCACAACTACTCCTACCACAACTACTCTTACCACAACTATCTTCACAATTATTTCTACCACAACTTACATTACCACAACTACATAACATAGCTACTACACTACATCCACAACTATCACGATACCACTACCACAGCTACCACCACCATAAGTTCCACCCTAGCCACCACCATCACAGCTATCACAACCACCACTACCACCACCATACTTTTCAGTACCACCATAACTTCACCGATCATTGTATTGAATTATACTGCGGTTTCATGGTGCTGCTAAGCTTTTATAGAAATTTAAGATGCTTTTACAAGTTTTGAAACGTTGGGAAGTCAACATTTTTTATAGTTCATTCAGTTTTATACTGAACTGATTTTTAACATTTGAAGTCTTCAACTAATTAATTAATTAATTGAATGATCAGAATATTTTGATATTAATTACTTGATTAACAAGAATATTCTGTTATTTATTTATTAATTATTTAGCTTTTTTTGAGTTGATATTTTAAATTGAGTGAATCAATGTTGGCAAAAACATTACCATTCCAGGACACTTGACTTCATTATTTTTCAAAGAGCCCTGATTACCCTTCATTATTAATGACCCGCTGTCATATTTTATTCCTTTTTCCACATCTCCCCTCCCCGTTATTACTTTAGAACATCAAAAACCTCTGTCTTTAAAACATTACCTTTTGATAGTACATTTTTTCAAGCTTCTTCCATCCTACCATCCCCATGTATTAAGGTCCTCAAATCTAATCTAATCTAATTCAAATAATTTGTATAGCGTTGATTCCGCACTGCTCAAGGGGACTCGTTGTGCTCTTGAAGCACGCTCGCTACAAGTTAGTCTAATAGCATCTTGTTCAGGCAGGTTGTATTATAACCAGCAAATTTTTAATCTAATCGAATGAAATTCAATCAATGAATTTGTATAGCGCCTCGTAGGCAAGCGTTTAAAGATGCTCAAAGAAGAACAGCTCTTCAACAATCAGCCTCATGTAATTTTTTTGATTAAAATAATTTAATCTGATCAGAAAGATATTGAATAATGATCATTGATTATTAAAGTAAATTGAATTTTGTTGTATATTTGATTTAAATTGTAACTTTTGGAAACGCCTGCAACTTCTTCACTGGCGACTTATCCATCGAAGCATCTCTATTATTTATTCATAAAGACTTGAAAATTATCATGAGCACATGAGAATTATTATCCATTTCGAAAAAATGTTTTTTTACTTTTGTCATATTTTGAAATTATCATTGAAATTGTCGAATTTTGATCTTTCGAATAGGCCTCCGGTCATTGTTGTGTTTATTCACTCACTCATGCTCTGAATACTCGCTGTATCATTGCCAAAAAATGTCCAGCTTTTGCAAATTTATGCACAAACTATTTTTAAGAAATCCTGCTTCAGAATTTCTTTACAATCAAATAGCAACTCCAACAAGAAGAATAAAAAATGTAGAACCAGATTATTAGTAAGTTTAACATAAAAACGAAACATTCAAAAAATATAAATTTAATATATATTTTGTTTGAGTTTTTTTAAAAACTTTTTCAGTATTCACATGGTCGGTTTCTTGACTTTGATTTGATGTGATTTCCACACCTTTTTCACGCGCCTCATCTTTTGTCTGTCTTCTTCCACACCTCCTCTGATTCAAAACATGTGGGTTTTATTTTTTTTACAAGTTATTACGGTTAGTTTAAATTTGTATCATTTCAAAAAGTATTTTCAAAAAAATTTTTAATGCAGTTAAGACGTATTTAAAACAGCAAAAATAAATTAATATCGTATCTTTAAAAAACGCAAAAAACTACAATAATTTGCGAGGCTATTAAACTTGCAAATCACTTGAGGAAACTAAAGTTGCTATCACGTTTCCCCATCAATCGATGCATAGCGTGGTCAAGAGTCGTTTATTCAATTATTCACTTCTAATGCATTGTCTGTTCTTGCAAAGTACAACCTAAACACGACTGCGTTTATATAATGAAACACTGTTTGTTTGTTCATCTAAATAATTTTTTAAATGAATAAAACTTCATTATAACGATTATTCTGAATCTAGAAATAATTTTTTTTGGCTCACAATGAGTATAATATTTTAAATATTAATATGAGTAATTTGGGAACTTATAAGTTATAATATTTAATACATCGCAGTAATTAAAAAAGATGATAAGACTGGAATCGTGACTCATTTTTCATAACTTGAACTGATTTCTGCTCCATCTTCACCCTCATCATCGTCATCACCAGCTTCTCCATCATTATTATGAATAAACTGTACAAAAAATCATCATCAGCACCAATTTTCCATCCGTTTTAGATTCCTTTTCATGATGTGATTCCACAAGAAATAGACACATTTTGAAATTATTTTCAATAATTATGAAATAATCCTCCTAGTTGAAATAAAAATAATATTAACAGAATTTCACTCTCCTCAGAGGTAATCATCATCGACGTTGTTCACGCATAGCAGCTGCAGCAATGAAATCATTATTTCAAAGTTGGTGACGAATTAACCATGAAATTAACAGGAAGCCACAAAGCTGTAACCAACTGAAAGCAATAAGTAGGAAAAAAACAACCACGACACGACAGCTGCTATTTCAGTCAAGCTTCATGACCATTGCAACATTCTACCAAAATGGAAATATACCCTTACACCATCATTGCCCCTATTACCATCACTACCACCACCCCTACCTTCATCACCACCACCACCCCTACCCCCATCACTACTACCACACCTACCCCCATCACTACTACCACACCTACCCCCATCACTACTACCGCACCTACCCCCACCACTACCACTACAACTATAACCAAAACCTCTTCATTTGAAAGTTTTCTTGCAAACGAGCACAACCTCCTCCTTAACTTCTGTCCCATTATCATCCTCATAACTCTTCCATGTTTGAGAGATTATAACTGTTTAATCCTATTATAAACTCTCTAAAACTTTCAACTTTTAAAATAAAAATAAACGTTTATCACACATAGGACTACTTATTAAGAATCATCATCATTATTATTAAAATGATTATTTAAACGGTTATTTTAAACACCAGAAGAGTGAATAATGATGACATGATGAATATTTGAAGACATTTTGAGAGCATATTTAAAGTTATTTGAGAGACATACTTTAGAGACATTTGAAAGTTTGAAGTTAAAGGAAATTTTGAAGAACATTCCGATGTTGCGAATGACTTGAAGGCCATGAGGCGCCTTGGTGAAAAGTGAATTTAAAAAGTAGTCTAAACAAAATTGGAGTGTCCAATAAATAAAGAATGAATAGTGGTGAATTGAAGAATAGGAGCTTTAAGCCAGTGAGACGGTTGATGACGAATGGAAGGAATGAATGCGTGCATGGATGAGTCATTTGGGTGGAGGGGGTGCTTCGTGGGTGGTCATGCAATGGCTAAAGAAGTTGGGAGGGGGTTGGTTGGTGGGGGGGAGTTGTGACCCAGGTGGGAATTTGTTGTTGAAAGGAGCTTGCTTGTCCAGAGGTGAGTTGGATTGGAAGTTGTTGAGATTGAGTGGAGGTTGTTGTTGTGGAAATTGTAGACTTTGTTGCGAGTACAATTGTTGAGCTAGTTGCTTGTACAAAGCGCTGTACTGTTCGCTGAAGGAAGAGGTCGAAAATTGCTGGTTGTGGTCTGTGTTGCTTTTATCGCTGCTCTGGTTGTTGTTAGAATCTTTATGGTATTGGTAGTTCCAATTATTGTTCCCATCGTTTGTCTTCTTGTCTGCCTTCCTGTCCCTGCCGCCACTCCGCTTGTCCTTCCAGTTGTCATTGTACCTGTCACTCAAGTTGTATCTGTTGTCCTTATCTTTATTATTATTATTACCACTATTATAGTCATTTTTGTTGAACATTTCATTTACGAATCTATTATTAATATTATTATTGTTACTATCGTTGTTTCTATCATTTAGCCTGTCGTTATGGTTGTGTTGGTTAAATCCATAAGTACTTCTATTTTCACCTAAAGCGACACCAAAAGCCAGAGTATTATTATTATTGTTATTATTATTATTGGCATTATTGCTGAGTCGCTCTAGGAAATTCTTGGTGATACTTTCGACGCCAAAACCTGCATTGGTACCCTCTGCTGCCGAGCCTCTATCATTGAATTTGTTTTTTCGATTATTGAAATTATTATTCCTATTATTATAATTATTTTTTCTATTATCAGTACTGAAATCATTCCTTGATTGACTACGGTCTTCCCGATCACTGCCGAAGCTGCCCTTGTAGTCTCCATTCCTCTGTTCTCCTTGGAATCTGTCATCCCTTCTTTCATCTCTTCTATCATCTCTCCTATCCTCTCTCCTATCATCTCTCCTATCATCTCTCCTATCATCTCTCCTATCATCTCTCCTATCATCCCTTCTATCATCCCTTCTATCATCTCTTCTATAGCGACCATCACTCCGACCATAACCACCACTACTTCTGTTGTCTCTGAATCCACTCCTTCGCTCACCCCATCGATCTTTGTCCCTATCCCGACTCCTCGATCTTTTGCGAACATCTTGAGGCCTCCACTTGCCTCCTCCTCGACCACCCCTGCCCCTCCACCCTTTGTCATCCTTGTGTCCCTCTTCACCCTCCTCCTTGTTTTTCTCAGTGGCAGCCTTAAACTGGTTCATGATAATGCTCTGTATAGTCTCTTCCACCTTCGATGCGCAAGTGTTGTTGTAGTTCTCCAGTGTCGGAAGCGCTTGGAAGGGTGCCACACCTCCTCCCACACCCGCAACTTCTCCACCAACCATTCCTGCAACACCCGCTGCTCCAACGCCCACTCCTGCACCAACAACTTCTTCAACCCTTCCTCCCCCAACATCCATGTTTCCAGTAGCTACTCCTTCTCCATCTCCACCACCAGCCACCCCACCCCCATCATCCCCTTTACTTTCAGTTTCCTTAAAATCTTTTTTATCACAACTCCCCTCTTTCTCTTTATCATCGTTATGTCTTTCATGATCATCATCATCATCTCTTCCTGAGCCTCTTCTTTTTTTTCTTCTTCCTCCTCCCTTGTCCTCTCTGCTGCGGGACCTTGAACGACGCCACCTTGCACGTGCTGTTGTTGTTGTTGTTGCAGAGGTGGTGTCATTGAGGTGTGGTGGATGTTACATATAATTCACATGAAAAAACAACAATGAAAAAAAACTGAAAAAACAGCTAAAAAAATGATGATGATGATGATGATCGTTCTCACATCGTTCTCCGAACTTCTGCATGCCCAACAATCTCGGAGGTATTTTCTGTGCAGTGGAAAAACACATGAAAATTGCATTACCAAGTACCACACCACATCACACCACGCCACACTACAACACACCACACCATGATACACTACAACACACCACACCATGATACACTACAACACACCATACCACACCACACCACACCACACCACACCACACCACACCACACCACACCACACCACACCACACCACACCACACCACACCACACCACTCCACACCACACACACAAGCCCACACACCCATACACACCTGTTTAGCCTCCTTGAGCACATCAATGAGGTCCCGTGCTTTGTTGCGGTTAAGAGGCGTGAAGAAGGTGTAGGCAGTTCCCTTGTTGGAGGCTCTGCCTGTCCTTCCTGTGTGTGTGTGTGTGTGTGTGTGTGTGTGTGTGTGTGTGTGTGTGGTGTGTGTGTGTGTGTGTGTGTGTGTGTGTGTGTGTGTGTGTGTGTGTGTGTGTGTGTGTGTGTGTGTGTGTGTGTGTGTGTGTGCTTTATAACATAAATTTGCTGGTCTTTCTCAATTAACTACTACGCCTTTCAAAGTCGAGCTCTACGAATGACACACTTACACACACAGACCCACACACATACACTTACCGCAACAAAACAACAATATAGAAACAACAACAGCAAGACTCACCAATGCGGTGGATGTAGTCTTCAGAGCAGGTGGGATAATCGTAGTTGATCACCACTGTCACATCCTCAACGTCTGTGTGGTGTGATGATGACGATGATGATGGCGATGATGATGATGATGATGATGGTGATGTCAATGATGATGATAGCGGTTACTAACGCAGTCCTCTGGAAGCGACATCAGTTGCAATCAGAATGGGACATCTGCCCTCCTTGAACTCTGTGTCAGTTGTGTGGTTGGTTGTGTTTGTCTATTAGTTGTGTGGTTGGTTGTGTGTGGTTTTGATAGGCTGATTTACGGTTAATTTTAGTTAATAGGTATTATTTTGGAAAATAACAATTATATGAAAAAATTTTAGCAAAAAATTAGATGGAAGAACCTTGTTAAAAAATTAATTTTTTACAAAAGTTAATTAAAAAAATCGCAAATAACTTAAAAACGATGCAAATAAATGCAAAAAAAAATAATAGCAAAAACATAAGCAATTTGATAACACTAAAAGCAACAAGATAAAGAACAAAAAAATAACAACAATAACAGAAACACCAACCCTGCAACACCCACTCCCTGTCTTCTTGACACTTGTCTCCATGAATGGCTGTTGCATTGAAGCTGGTGTGGAAGAGGAAGATGATGAGTGAGAAGGGGAAGAGAAAGAAGATAAATGAAAGGAAAGTTGAGTTGAAAGTCAAAGCAGTGTAAGAAATGTTGAGAATTGGCATTTTCAATAAGCCACACTTTCAAACACTCCTTCAATTCCCTCCAAACACCCACCTATTTCCACATTTCACCCACCCACCCTTCCTTGTTGAGCCTTCGAGCCAGCATGTCTGCCTTCCTCTTCGTCTCGACAAAGATCAGGCACTTGAGGTTTGCATCAGCCATCAGCATGGTCAGCAACCTGTTGAGTCTGTTGTTGGGAGGATGGTGATGGAGTTTGATAAGGTGAAATGTAGTCAACCACTTAGAACAAGTGATTATTCTGATTCTGAAAATAATTGGAAAAGTGAAAAAAAATAGAACACCCCACCCTCTTTCCCACCCATTCACCCATACACAAACACTCACACACCCTCACACACAAAAACCATCAATCTCCATGAAACCAACTTGTAGGGCTTTTCCTCTTCTAGGCAGACCTGCACATCCTGCACAATGTTGTGGTTGGCAGAAAGGGTAAGAGCTCCAACGTTGATCTGGATGTAGTTCACCAGGTGACCTTCACCCAACTGCTGCACCTCCTTTGGCCATGTGGCACTCCACATGAGCGTCTGGCGATCCGTCTGTGTGTGTGGATGTGCGGGATGTAGTGGAAGAGATAAATTCCTTCCTTCCATTCTTCTTTCTTATTTCTTTCTTTTTTCCTTTTTCTAATCCACTTATCAATTTATCCATTCATTTTCTTTCTCTCTTTCAAACACCCATTCATTCATCTATCGCTTCTTTTTTAACCATCCATCTAGTCATTCCAACCAACCATCAATCCATTCATTCTAATTCACCCCCTCCTCCCATCCACCCATCCATCCACTTCACTCACCCTCAGCTGCTCCATGATCTTCTTGATCTGGGGTTCAAAACCCATATCAAGCATGCGATCAGCCTCATCCAGTACAAGGAATGTGGTGCGGATCAGTGTGGTCTGTAGAATGAGCCAATCATTATTCACTCCTTCAACATTGGTGGATTGGTAATGAAGAAAAATTAATACTAAAAATGGAGCTGTGAGTCGGTGTAAAAAAAAAAACTTTGAAAGAGTGAGTGAATGAGGAGTGAGAAGTAATGAAGCAAAGTGGGTGGGTGAAGGAGATGCAAATACGAGTGAATAAGAGTAGGAAAGAATGAGTGGAGCGAGAAATGAATAAGAGTGTGGAACCTGGAAGCAGTCAAGGAAGTCATTGAGGCGACCTGGAGTTGAAATGACCAACTGAGCTCCTGCAAGGTGGTATGATGGTGAAAAAGGTTGTGTTTGTGATTGATAAGACACTCTTAAATGGGTTGTTCAATTCTATCTTAATCAAAAGCTGTTATGCAAGTTTTCGACATACTAACAGATCAACCAGCCAGTCAGCTGACAAACTAACTCACCAGTTAAACAACACACCAAGCAACCAACCAACCCTGGTTGAGTTCAGCCAGCTGAGGTTGTTTGGGAGATCCTCCATACAGGCATGCAAACTTGATACCAGCTGGAATGCAGAAGAGACTGGCTACCTTGGCCACCTGCTGTGCCAACTCCCTCGTCGGAACTAACACCAGAGCCTTCATGGTGGTGTGGTGGAAGTGTAGTGTCATAAGATGATGAGGTATGATATAGTAGAATGTGGTGGATAAAAGTGAAGTGTGATGAGGTGAAGGTAAATAAATACACTGAAAAATGAAAATGTGGAAATGAAAATGAAAAAATGAAATTTAATGAAAGAACAAACAATGCATCCTTCGCCAAAAGAGAGAGGGGGCTGGTTGGAGATGTGGACAACTGCAGGCAAGATGAACTGTTGGGTGGAACGTTGGCGGTATACAATGGTGGCTGAGTGGTGCTGAGTTTGATGGAAATTATAATGTTATTGAGAATGGATTTGACAGTAGTGGAAGGCAGGAGTGTTTGTAAATGCAAGGATTGGCAAGTGTGTTGCAGGTATCAGATGGGTCGTTAGGATGGGCTGTTTTGTGGTGCATGGCTGAAAAAATGCTTAGTGAGGATTTGTGGAACATTCTGTGAAGGCTGAAATGACAAGAATTGATGCACAATTGAAGAATCTCAGATACTGGATAATCTTGTGGTGTTTGATGACTTTCCAAAAACAGAATTTTGCGATGCAGGGTGCAGTTTGTTACAGGTAAATAGGTGCAGAATTTATTCTGAAGAGACACCATGTGACAGTTTATCAAGTTAAGTATTATCATTAATTATAATTATTTTAATTGTATCAGATAACTTTACAAATTGTTTATTTATTTTATTAATTAATTTACATACTTTCAAATTATGTAGCTTTTGAACTAATAATGAAACCATCATTATCATCATCAGCAGCCTCAACAGAGTGGTTGTAATGATTTTGATCATTACATCTTTATGATTTTTCTTATTATTGTTATTATTATTAGTAGTAGTAGAAGAAAGATGATCATCATGTGATGGGGGTTCAGCAAATAGCTGCAAGCACTTACCGACATGGTTTTACCAGAACCGGTCTGTGCAATGCCCACCAAATCGCGACCACTGAGGGCAACAGGCCAACCCTGGCCTTGAATGGCGGTTGGTTTTTGCCATCCTTGCTGCTTAATCACTTCCATACAGTAGTCTGAGTAGTTATGCATTCATCATTACAATTTCAACATGGCAACTAACTCACCTCTTCCCCAGATGTTGCAACTTAGTTTTTTGCTAAACCCTTATGTGGCTATTCTTGACAATGTGCAGCTATATGGGTTGCATGTCATCGGGTGATGACGTATGACAGTTTGTGAAAAATTCAAAAAATAACCTGGAACATTAGCCTCTTCGAACTCGAAAATCGGCTTCATTAGGTCCACGCCTTTCACCCTCACCTGATTTTCTTTTCGATATTCTTCTATTTCTTCCTGAATACAATAGATTTTTCTTTACAAAATTGTTATGCAATAATGGTAATAAGTTCGTTTGATGCAACTTTGGTCAACTTACGTCCGATCGGGCTGTCACATTTGGATGTTCGGTATAGAAGCATTTTTGAACTTCTAGAAATTTGAAAGGAGTGAATTTGAACTTTTTTACTGGTTGCTTTAAAGGATCATCATATGGTGAATATGACGATGTCATTATAAACTTCTTCCAGAATATTTTTTTGTAAATAGTAAACGGAAAGTCGTTAACAGCGATTCGTTATACGAAAATGGCTGTATAAATGATAAATACTAAAAGCATTATTCTTCTGAAAAATTTTAATTTATTAATCAAATTTGATTTTTACATTGAGTTTTAAAAAAACAAACAAAATAATGTTTGCAATAAAAAAATTTTTAAACTCAAAAGTTACTAAACTGTGAAACAAAAATCAAGAATTTTCGTTTATCAATTACATCCGTCAAAAAGATTCAGTAAGTTTGGTCCAACGCGCGGTGGGTATTGAATAAATCAAAGAAAAAGATTGTATTTTGAATTCTTGACTAGAAAATTGACTGAGGACTAAAGTAAAGGCTAAAAATTTTAAATGGAATGTTTAATGCAAATGCTAAAGAAAACACATCTGTAAACTGAATTATTGAATGAATAGATGATATTATAATTTTTTTTTTCAAAAATGAAATGTATAGCTAAAATAATATCAAAGAAAAATCGGTGAATAGAAAAACTGAAAAATATAAAACAAAAAAACGAGATGCCACCGACAAGAACAAGGTAAAACGAATCACTGTGAATTGATTCATTTTAAATAAAGTTCCAAAATGAATTGACTTTTTTCAAAAAGTTAAACAATAGAGAAACGTAGGAAAACTCAAACACAGAACACCGAAATAATGCTGACTCATGGACTCGTGGAGGCTTATAACCAATCGTTGGGTGGTACCTGGACGCAGAATTATATATATGTAAAGTATATACATGTGATGATAAAGATGAAAAATGATTAATGACTGACGGAGATGTTGATAATGGTGATAAAGAGAATGATTAATAATAGTACGAATAACAATAATAATAATAGTAATAATAATAAATTCAATTAGTAGAGCGCCAAGGTAGTGAGGACATTGATGCTTCATATTACACGATACGAAGCTTCTTATCATATAGCTGCTGGTAGGTGGCGTCATTGTGACCTCTCTTTCTCTGTAGTGCTGCTGAAGACGCTGAGAAAGAGGAAGAGGAAGCAGAAGAAGATGCAAACATGAGATCTTGTTGGGATTGTTGCATGAAAGGCTTGACAGAGTGGTTGAGGTAGTTGAGAGAGTAATAATCCTGTTGTTGTTGCTGCTGCTGCTGTTGATGTTGCTGTTGTTGTTGAGGATTAAGATCGGGGGTTTGGTTGAAAGAGAGGATGGTGGCAATGTTGTGGTTGGCATTGGCGAGTTCCAAGAGGGAGTTGACGTCAAGGATGTTGTTTGTGTCAGAGCAGTAATAAAGAGCATCATTTGAAAGAAGGTTGAGAGAAGAAACGAGACCATCAGAGTTGTATGAAGGGTGGTTGTTGGAGGATGAGTTGTAGGAAGGATGGTTGTTGAGTTGGGAGGCTAGTTGGTGGTTGGAAGAGGAAAAGAGGTTATTGTTGCTGCTTAAGTGGATTGTCTGGAGAAGCTTGTGGTCGTCCACCATGTTGTCAAAGTATGGATCCATTGGTGTAGCACCCTGTGTGTCGAAGGTTAAAAGTGGAAAAATAAATAGAATTATTAAAAATAATTTTAATGTTGTTTGTTAGAAGAATCAACTGTTAAATTATAATATTTAATTATTGATTTAATTGTCTTATAAATTTGAATAAAACAAAAAAATTGAAAAAGATAATACAGTACAGCCAATTAAAAACGATTTAGAAAGTTATGAAATGAAAATGAAATTACTTCCACAAGTTAGAATAAAATGCAACAAAAGTTGAATATAAAAAAAAAGATTGAGAACTTCCCGCAACAATAACCTTGTTGTTGATGTTGTTGATGGCCTGTTGTAGTTTGGAGGGGGGCTCAGGGACACCTTTTGAGTTGATGAGGTTGATGGCTCTCTGGAGACGAAGGTTGTTGCTGATGTTGTTGGCAGATGTCACCATTTGTGACATCTCCGCATTTACCCTCTCCAACACTCTGTCATTCAACTGACCCCCTCTTCCCTCCTCCACTTTTCCTCCCTTCATTCCACCCACCCCCCTTACATCCATCTTGGCACCCCCTCCTCCATACACCACCACCCACATTGGAAGGATGTGCCGTGGTGTTATGACTGGACACATTTTGTCATCCAACTCATACAGGTAAACCTGGAATAATGGTGGAGTTGTTTGTCATATGATGCGGTGAAAAGAAAATGGTTTAATTAGTATTTTTTTTTTATATTGAATGATTTAAAAGAGATATTTGAAAAACATAACGTTTTAACCTAGTTTGATATTAAATTGATCAAGCCTCAATTAACTTTTTTTTAAATTATCAAAATGCAACCTGAGATCTGTCAAATTGGGTCTGTATGGAGTCTCTGGAGGAAGCAGGGATTGGGGAGATGTGGGAGGTGAAATTGGCAGTGGGTTCAATGAAGTCTCCCATGACAGCTGCTCTTGGAATTGCTGTTGTTGTTTTGCCTGTAACATACTGCAATGATGGGATGTTGAACAGTTGAATTTTTTAAAAAGAATAAAAAGATTTAATTAAATAAACGCTATATAAATGAGCACCTGGCAGACAATGATCTTGTAATGGTCAACTGACGCCATCTTGGCAAGGGCATGCTTCAAGCACACGTCCAAATGCTTGCACAAGTACACCCCCATGCAGTTGTACCCAATGGTGTTGTTGTCTGAGTCCCTGACACTCAGTCCATACTGCATCAGATCTGATATCGCCTTACCATCATTCTCCACTATGAATCCAATCCTGCTCTCCAGTTCAACATTGTTGCAACCACTCGCGACAAACTCGTTGATTTTATCTGATTTGTGAATTTTCCGTTTTGTTTTTATAATGTTTTTCAAAATATGTTTGTTGTACAAAATTTTATTTGTTTTAGAAACATACTTTTGAAGGAATCCTCAAGAACATTGTTGCAGATCTTGTATACTTTTAAAACTTCTAACTTATGAATTCCGTCAATGTCAAGTAGTGAGTTATTCAATTGTGAAAGGACTTGTTGCCATGCTATGTTGCATTTGTCAGGAATAATTTCTGAAATATTTTAATAAATTTTTAAAATGTTAAAATCTGCATAAATAAATGACTCATGAGTAGATAATCAAAACATACCTTCAATCGACATTGTTAACAATAGGATGTCCTAAAGGTTTTAATTATATGCGAGTAAAAATGCACCTAAAAGTGCAATTTGGTCTCGATTCTGTGTTTGGTTTAAAATAAAAATGACAAATTTTGGAGTTTATTGAAAAAATCATTAAATTTAGAAGCAATTGAACACAATTATTCATGATGAAAAATGTTTGAAAAAACATAAACTTCAATGAACATACTGGTGATTGTTAATTTTTTCTTAATTTTAATTTTTATAGCGTCTCGTTTCTTTTCTAAGGTACTTCCATGGAAACAGTTTCAGTCACTGTTGGTGACTTAGAAACTCTAGGAAGGTTTCTGTTACTTATTTGAGTTACCAATTGTTTTGATCGAAATTTGAGCTTAGCCGGGAATCGAACCCTGAACCGCGCATTTAAAAACGGGCTTGCTAACCATTGTGCTACAAGCGCAGATGTACCATCACTTAATATTAACGGTTGAAACAATTTGTGGACATTGATCAAACATCAGCAAACCAAGCCTTGCAATCTTTCGAGGGCTTTTCGTCGTACTGAAAATAAAAATTAATAAAATCAAAATTTCAAAAACACGTAGAAATTAAAATATGAAACACACTCAAACTATAAAACAGAGGTGTTTAAAATAATTTCCCCGACCATTTCTGTGATTTCATCGACACACGCCATTCTGATTCGTTCACAAGTGGCCGGAGCGTCTAGTCGGAAAGCTTTATTGGTGATATTTGAGTGTTTGCGAGCTGCCTGAATGGCGTGTTTGATGGCGAAGAAGACGGAGGTCGCTAGAAGCAGAGGTGGCTCGCCTACGCCCTGTTGTGATGATCAAATAAGTTCATTATAGCCACCAAAAATACCATCACAACCACTACAAACACCATCATAGCCACCATAAATACTCTCACAGCCACATATATAACCAAAACCAAAAATATTATCACCACAGCCACATATACAACCACCAATACAACCACCAGTTCAGTCAACAAAACAACCACCATAGCCCTTCTCAAAATCACGACCACAGCCAAATAAACCACCACCACAGACACCTTGGACGAGTAGACCGCCTTTTCGTTGGAGGACCCCTTGAGGATGGTCACATTAAAGTTCCTTGGAACGTCGTTCATGCTAGGAATCTGGGAAGAGTGAAGGAATTGGATGGATGTGAAAAGGGATGGACATAAATAGGGATGTGATGAAGTGAGGATTTACATTCATATTCCCTAGTCAGTTGCGCTAGAATACAATACAAGAAAATACAAACACGAATATTATTAAAGTGGCATTAACCCCGTAGAGTTTCGAGGCCACGCTAGAAATTTCGCGACGGTCAGCCAGATTGCTATAAATTCTTTAGTAGTTTTTTACGCAAATAGTACAATACAATACAATACAAAAACGAATATTATTATAGTGGCATTAAGTTTCGAGGCCACTCAAAAACGTCTATTATTAAAACTATTGTGAAAAATTAAAAATTAAATAAAAGAATTAAATAAATGAAAATAAAAATAAATTAAAAATAATAAAATGAATAACAATGATAATAACAAAATAAAAATACAATAATACTAGAAATTATATTTTTTATTTTAGTTTTTTACTGATAAATCTATTTTCTAAACCTTGTAAGCGCCAGGACCCTGTGTCAAAAGTCTTCCATTGGGGGAGTATTTAACATCCTCTATCGTCATCAGACCATAGCCTGTTGTATGGTATAATGTGATGTAGCGTGATGTATGAGGGCGGGATATATAGAGGGATGTGTAAAATTGTTGATAAGCCAAAGGATGTTATAAAGTAGTGGAACAATTTGTTCGTTGATTGGCTCAACAACTTAGAGATTGAATCCAACCAATTAAAAACTGAATCCAACCAATTAAAAACTGAATCCAACCAATTAAAAACTGAATCCAACCAATTAAAAACTGAATCCAACCAATTAAAAACTGAATCCAACCAATTAAAAACTGAATCCAACCAATTAAAAACTGAATCCAACCAATTAAAAACTGAATCCAACCAATTAAAAACTGAATCCAACCAATTAAAAACTGAAGCCAACCAATTAAAAACTGAATCCAACCAATTAAAAACTGAAGCCAACCAATTAAAAACTGCATCCAACCAATTTAAAACTGAATCCAACCAATTAAAAACGTAATACAACAAATTAAAAAATAAACCAATCAATTAGCGAATAAAATAAACCAATTAGTGACGATGTCACCTTGTATGAAGGCCCCCTCGATCTGACCAATGTCAATGGCAGGGTTCAAACTCTTTCCCACGTCCATCACTATGTCCGATCTCAGCAACTGGGCCGTTGTTAATTGAACTATTTAATTAAACTAATGATTAAACATCAGAAAATAAATTAAATAGAGTTTTTTTTTTGGATTATCTTGATAGCATGCTAGAGTGGATTAGTCACCTAGTATTCCAGCAGCGTGTAAAACCGTTTCTTCAAAAGCGCTTAACAAATGCTTTAGTTCAATTATTTTCAAAACATATATAAACAAAAGGTTTTTAAAATAACTTTCTTCCTTTTGCTATCCAATAATTCCTGAACTAATTAATCTATCTTTTACTACAGCAATCTTTCTTTTTACCTTTAAAAATATATTATTACACCAATAACTAAAAAATCCCCTCTAGATCCTTCTTCACCAACAAACTATAGGCCTATATCTAATCTCTCTTTTCTTTTTGAAATTCTGTGAAAGGTTGTGTATTTTCAGCTATTCCTTTTTTAAAGCTCAGAATCTGCTTTTTTTTACTCAGTCTGGTTTTTGTTTTTTTCACAGTTATGAAAACTCACTTTTGAAAATGTATTATAATTCTTCACCTTCCTGTGACAAGGGTGATATCTCTTTCCTTCTTTTCTTGGATTTTTTTTTGCTTTTGACACTGTCGACCACTCCTTACTACTTCAGCAACTTGAAACTTTTTTGGAATTTCTGGCTGTTGTCTTAAATGGATTTCCTCTTACTTCTCCAACAGGAGTTCTGTAGTTTCTATAAACAACACTCATTCTACTCCTTCTTCTTTCCCATTTGGTGTTCTCCAGGGTTCTGTTTTTGCTCCTCTTTTTTTTTAATTTTTTATTCTTTTGAACTTCCAAAAATATTTCATCTTTTTTTCTTCAGAGCCAACTTTATGCTGATGACTCTTACATCTTCACTTCATTTTCTAAATATGATTTAGCTTCTACTATTTCTATAAGTTCTTCTTGTATTGGTAAAATAATCTTTTGAGTGGTTCTATGTTCCTCAAACTCAGTCCCTCGAAATTTCATTTTATACATTTTAGCAGGTCTTCTAGACTTATTTTATCTCTTCCCTCAATTAATATTTCATTTTACCTTTCACTCGTCCCTTATTCCACCATTCATAGTTTAGGTTTCACCTTTGACTTTTCACTTTCTCTCATACCACAAAAAAAATTTGTAGTTAAATCATCTTTTATTCATCTTCGCCGTATCAAGCAACTGAAAGTTTTTTTAGACAATCCAACCTTCAAACTACTAGTTTCTTCGCTCATTTCGTCCGCTTTATATTATGGAATGCCAGGGACCACGCTACACCAACTCACTAAAGCTTTTAATAGCGCTGCCCGCTTAGTTTCTGGGCTCATAAATTCTCTCTTCAAACTCCTATCTTTATCTCTTTACGCTGGTTGTCTCTCAAAAAAAGATCAGTTTTCAAAATCTGCACTCTCATGTTCAATATAAATAATAATCACTCACCTAACTACTTAGCTGACCTTTTTAAGTTGCCTCCTCGTAAGGAACTAAGATCTTCTACTTTTTCTCATTTTTTGGGACACCTTACAATAGTACTTACAATACAATACAATACAATAATAACACAAATATTTGTATAGTGGCATTAATCTCGTAGAGTTTCGAGGCCACTCAAAACATCTCATTATTGAAACTATTGTGAAAAATTAAAAATATAATTAAATAAGTAAATGAATAAAATTAAAAATAAATTATTTCTAACAAAGATCAGTATTATTATTATGGTGGAAGGAATGATTTATTGGATAGGTAAGTCTTCAGAGATCGACAAAATGATTTTGTTGAACTTGAAGATTTTAAGCTGTTAGGCAGGTTGTTCCAGAACTTAGGTCCGCTGACGCTGAATCTTCTTAATCCTAATGATTTGAGCCTGTGCTTGTTGGGAACAACGTCCTTTGACTTAGCCGATCTCAATCTTTGTTTTTCCTGCAGACTAGCAACTGGGACTAGGTTACGTGTCAGATACGCAAAACCCTCGTTGGACAAGCACTTATACATCTGCAGAGCAATTTTATACTCGATCCTTTCATAAATTTTCAGCCAGTGAAGCTCCTTGAGTACAGGGGTAATGTGATCATATTTTCTTACTCCTGTAATGAGCCTGGCTGTTGTATTGATTATGGATTGAATACTCTGCGTTGCTACCTTAGGTAAGCTGACTAAAGCCATGTTGCCATAGTCAATACGACTTAAAACTAAGGCCGATGCAAGTGTTTTCAAAGAGTCCATTGTCAAACATCCCTTGATGGATCTTATTTGACGCAGAGAGGTAAAACACATCTGTATTGTTTTTGATATTTGCGTTGACATCGTGAGGTCTCTATCCATAGATATTCCTAAGTTCTTTACAGATTTTGATAGAAAGATGTTGCTTTCTAATACACGGACAGAATAGCTCGGAATATTTTTCAGATTTCGACGAGAAGAGAACCAGATCATCTCAGTCTTTTCACTGCTGAGCTTGAGGCAATTGGATCCCATCCAAGATGCGATTTCATCTACACATCTAGACATTCTCATCTGCAATTCTTCTGTACCTTCATTATTGCAGTGGCCATATATTTGAGTGTTATCAGCATAATTATGAAATCCCAGCTTGTATTTCATAACTATTCATTCAAGGTTTTCAGTGTATAGAGAAAACAACAATGGTCCAAGAACAGATCGTTGTGAGACACCCACTGAAGAGTCAACAAAATCCGATTTGTCCCACTGCAGCGTACATTGAAGGATCTGTCACTCAAGTAATTTTTGAACCATTTCAGTGTGAGACCATCGAAACCATATGTGCTTTCAAGCCGTTCTAATAAAATACTGTGATCAACTAAGTCAAAGGCAGCTGACAGATCTAACAGTATGAGGAGGGAGAGCTTACCATCATCGGCTGCACCAGGAATGTCTGAATACACTTTTGTGACAGCCGTTTCAGTGGAATGATGACGACGGTAAGCTGATTGGTGGATGGGGAGAAGATCTGAATTATTTAAATAGCTTATGACTGTTGAGAACAAGCCTCTCTGAGATCTTGGACAAAACAAGCAGATTAAAGATGGGTCTGTAGGATGAAGCAACGTTGTGATCAAGACTAAGCTTTTTCAAGTGGTGTAATCTGAGCCGATTTCCATGACTTTGGGACAATTCCCTCAGAAAAAGACTGATTGACTATACTTTTTACAAAAGGTTAAATCATTCCTGAAATCTTTTTCAAAAGCCAAGTGAGTATTGGATCAGACTCACACTGTTTGTTGAGAAGCCTCTGAATAGCCTTGAGAAGCTCATCCTAATCCACATCCTGGAGCCTACTGAGACCGCCTTCTTGTGCATATGCTAAATAAATGGGTTTTCCTCTGGCTCGGATTGAGTTCCTCGCTGACACAACTTTCTTCAACAGAAAAGATTGGAATTCAACAGGCTGAATTCCGTCAACAAAAGATCTCTTTCCTCGACCAGAGACACTATTAATGTGGCTCCAAATGTTAGCCGTTTTGTTTTTTGGATCACTGAGTTTATTATTCCAGTAATCTCTAGGCTTGTGTCTACACAGTCTTTTTTAGAGTTTCTTCTGACCCAGCCATGCAGCAAAATCATTCTCACTCTTGGTCCTCATGTAGATCCTTTCTAAACTCCTTTTCATACATTTCGAAGTACGACACTCTCGATCAAACCATGGATCAGAATGGATTCATGTATTCTAAAGGTCTTAAAAGGAATCATCTTGTCAAGGATCCTTGACAGAGTGGATTTATAAAGGTCAGAAGCTGAGTCCACATCAAGACTTGTGGCAGCTGAAAGCGGAGACAGCTTTAGTTCTGAAATAAACTTTTCAGTGTCCAAAAAATTCCAACGTCTAATTTGGAGCTGTCGATAGATGGGAGGTAGTTTGAGCATCTCACAACTACACAAAAGCAGCTTGTGATCATGTTAAATCTGTATTTTTCTACTGTGGCCCCCTTCTATGGAACACTTTTTCCCCCAATCTCACCTCTTTCACTTCTCTTCTTTTATTTCGTAAAAGCCTTAAAGATTTTTTTTCAAAACAGTTCGTAGCAAAGTGCTTCTGATTAGATTATGTTACAATTGTATGCACAAGTGTATACATGCTTTTACAATTTTATGCACAAGTTTATAATTAAGTGTACAATTGTATGCACAGGTGTATAA
>OX387250.1:3916179-3923679 GCA_947562095.1 Branchellion lobata
ATGTTAAATTTACTAATAGTAAAGCCCGTATTAACTTTCGCAAGTTGTCAGAGGTCCAAATCTGTTCATACGGCGTGACGTCACCTACCTTATACATGTTCACTTCTCTCACCTGCAAGGAAGAAGAATGATTTGAACAGTCTTTATATGAGTTTGATGAGTTCATTAAGGGATTAGATCGGAATGGATTGGAATATAATGTGAATTGAAAGAGGAGGGAGATAGGTATGAAGAAGATTTCATTTTATTGTTTTATACGATGATGAAAAAATAAATTAAATCCTTCTTTTTAAAGCGATATCACCACAACGAAGCCAGACCACGACTGAGATGCTACGCATCATAGCATCCAGGTATGTACCAGCCTTCTACATCGCAATCAGAACCTTGGTCTCATTTCATGATTAAGCCGTCAAGTTTTATTCCATTGTTTGAGTAATTTTTACTGAGAATTAATTATTCAATCGGTTATTTTTTAAGGCAATTCTTGACTGCTATAGGAATGAGATAAAATACTATAGATGAAATAAGATAGAGTTAAACAGATTAGAGGAGCGGTTTAGGATGAGTAAGAAGGAATGAGGTAGCATGAAATGGATTGAAGTTGATGGATTAGCTGGAATGGATAGATTGAGTCAGATAAAATGGGTCAGATAGGGTGAGATGAAAAAAGCACCAGATGGGGAGAGAGGTTGAAGAAATCGGAGATGTGTTCGATGATGTTTTCTGCCACGAAGATTCCTTGGGGATTTCCAAAGCCTCTAAAGGCGGTATTGGAAGGCAGGTTAGTGTGGCAAAGCTTGAGGTTAATGCGAATGTTCGCAACTTCATAGGAACCACTGGACTGCAACATGGCTCTGATCATCACCTGGTTGTAGGTGGTGTTTCTCGTGGTGTTTTGTGTGGTGTGTAAGATGCTTTGTATTGTGGTGGTAGGGTCAGCTGTCGTGGTGCTGGTGATGTCCGGTGTAGTTTTCACTATTTTGGTGCACGGTGTGGTGGTAGAAGAGAATTTAAATAAACAAAAACTATTCATATATAGTGATGAATAACGCTAACGTAGGGAGACAAGTCAGGACTGAAGCCACAGTTGGAGAAGAGATCCACTATAAGAGACTTGATGTTACTATCGTTGTTGAATCCCACCTTGGAAGACGGATCAACACAATGAACAAAAATGACTAAGAGAATGAATCGAGAGAACAGGCTAAGACTGAATTTTATCTCAAAAATCTGACCACTACTCCTACCATTCGTCATCAAACTTTCTAATCATTTGAAGAACACTAAGAAACTGATCAATTCTCAATTTTTATTTTTAATTATATTCAGAAGATTTATTTCTTCATTGTTGCTTAGAACATCACACTTAAGTTGTTTTTCTCAAAGTTTTATAAATAATTATTAGTTGTTTTCTTTTTTAGTTCGACTATTTTCCATGTTTTTGTAACATTTTCAGCGTATGTCTGGATTTGATCTAACAAAGACTATAATTATATTCTTCCTCTTAGATGTGTATTTATCTAGCCTTTCATTCCATCATTTTCACCTCATCCTTTCAATATCCCCTTTCCAACTTTTCCTCATCAACTCCTTCCTTTTCCTTCCATCCCTTCAGTCACCTTATACTTGGAATAGTAAGGATGTCTCCCTCCCGTCATCATCATATCCTCGTTCCTTTCCAACACACATCTCACCGGCCTCCCAAACCTGCACAACAACATTGACGTCTTTGAGTGTTTTATTTTTAATTTCATTAAAATTTATAAAAATATTGTTGGTATTTTATTTTTCACCATAATTATTAGTTCAATACCAATTATTAATAAGATTTGAATTAATTATTTCTTAATTATTTCTATAATTTTCATTTTATTATTCGTATTAATTAATTTAGAAAGTAATTTTTACAATCTTATTAATTAATTGCTTCATTATTTCTGCATTAATTTCATTTCTATTCGTCTCATTTCCATAGCACTCACTTGCCAGCCGCCACCACACACGCCACCACCACCATCGCAGTCCTCGTCTCCTTGCCTCCGAAGCCTCCTCCTGTAGACCAGTCAATCTTTCCATCAGTAATTCTTTTTTTTACTTTAATTATTATAATTATTTCCCATTTGCAATATTATTCATAATTATTTCTTTGTTATATTTTATTCGATTATCATCTTAAATTCTAAAGCAGGTTTTTAGACCTCATTCAATAGATCATTTTAATTATTTTTATTTCTTGTATCACCTTTCTTTGTATGATGATATCGTCATATCGTCATAAATATTTATGTTATATATAATATGACGTTGTACTAAATATGACGTCATTGTAATATCGTCATTGTATTTTGTTGAGCATCTTCACAAATCAGAATCATTCAATTCTATTAACACCCATGCAACACTCGAATTTAAAAACGAATCCACACCTAGACGGACGATTTGAGTTTCTACCCTGTTACTTTCAACACCAAGAACCTTTGCTGAAATCTCCTTGAGTGGCAATGAGAAGTATGGTAATTAAATTATTTTTTCTCTCTTTTCCTTCCTCTTTCTCAATCTTCCCCCCTCCATCTCTTTTTTACCCTTTTCTTCTACCTATTTCTTCTACTTCTTCTTACTCTTCCTCTTTCTTCTTCCTTTTCCTCCTTCTTACTCTTCCTCTTTCTTCTTCCTTTTCCTCCTTCTTCTCTTCCTCTTTCTTCTTCCTTTTCCTCCATCTTCTCTTCCTCTTTCTTCTTCCTTTTCCTCCTTCTTCTCTTCCTCTTTCTTCTTCCTTTTCCTCCTTCTCTTCCTCTTTCTTCTTCCTTTTCCTCCTTCTTCTCTTCCTCTTTCTTCTTCCTTTTCCTCCTTCTCTTCCTCTTTCTTCTTCCTTTTCCTCCTTCTTCTCTTCCTCTTTCTTCTTTCTTTTCCTCCTTTTTTTTCTCCTTTTCTTTCATTCACTTTTTTTACCACTTTCTTTTTTTTTCTTGCTCTTCTTTTGTTTACTTTTTTTTTTTTGTTTCTCTTTACTCTCTTTTCCTTCTATTCATTTTTTTCTCTTTCCTTTCCTCATTCTATTTTTGTCTTTCCCCTCTTTTTTTCCACCTGCATTTGAGGAGGGTTTTGGCTGTTGGAGGTCACGTGGCAACCACCATCTTCCCTAGGAACCACAATACACACATTCGTTTCCATGTAAAAGTGCTCTTGTCCCCCTATTGACACCTGATGTGGAGTGGTGTGGTGTGGTGTGACGTGGCGTGGTTTGGTGTGGTTGGCTGTGGTATGGTGTAGTGTGGTGTAGTGTGGTGTAGTGTGGTGCGGTGTGGTGTGATGTATTATGGTGTGGTGTGATATGGGCTCGTGTGGTTTGGTATGGTGTGGTGTGGCTTGGTGTGGTCGGGTGTGGTGTGATTTGGTGTGGTGTGATGTAGTATGGTGCGGTGTGGTATGGTGTGGTGTGGTGTGGTATGGTGTGGTGTGGTGTGTTTTGGCGTGATGTGATGCGGTGTGGTGTGACGTGGCGTGGCTTGGTGTTGTGGGCTGTGGTGTGGTGTGGTGTGGTTTGGTGTAGTATGGTGCGGTGTGGTGTGATGTAGTATGGTGTGATGTGATGTGGTGTGATATGTGCTGGTGTGGTCTGCTGTGGTGTGGTGTGGCTTGGTGTAGTCGGATGTGTTGTGTTGTAGAGTAGTATGGTTTGATGTGGTGTGGTGTGGTGTGGTGCGATGAGGTGTGGCGTGGTGTGGTGGGGTGTGGTTTGGTGTGGTGTGGTGTGGTGTGGTGTGTAGTGGTGTGAAGTGGTGGGCTGTGGTGTGGTGGAGTGTGGTGGGGTGTGGTGTGGTGTTGTGTGATGTGGTGTGGTGTGGTGTGGCTTGGTGTGACTTGGCGTGGCTTGGTGTGGTGGAGTATGGTGGGGTGTGGTGTGGTGTAGTATGGTGCGGTGTGGTGTGATGTGGTGTGGTTTGGTGTGGTGTGGTGGGGCTTGGTGTGGTCGAGTGTCTTGTGTTGTAGAGTAGTATAGTTTGATGTGTTGTGATGTGGTTTGGTGTGATGTGATGTGTCGTGGTGTGGTGTGATGTGGTGTGATGTGATGGGCTGTATTGTGGTGTGGTGTGGTGTGGTGTGATATGGTATGGTGTGGTGTGGTGTGGTGTGATGTGGTATGGTGTGGTGTGGTGTGATATGGTATGGTGTGGTGTGGTATGGTATGGTGTGGTGTGGTGTGGTGTGATATGGTGTGATGCGATGGGCTGTATTGTGGTGGGGTGTGGTGTGGTGTGATATGGTATGGTGTGGTGTGGTGTGGTGTGACGTAGCGTGGCGTGGCTTGGTTTAGTGGGCTGTGGTGTGGTGTGGTGTGGTGTGGGGTGGTGAAGTATGGTGCGGTGTGGTGTGGTGTGGTGTGATATATCCTCATGTGGTTTAGTGTGGTGTGGTGCGGCTTGGTTTGGTCGGGTGTGATGTGATATGGTGTGGTGTGATGTGATGTGGTGTGGTGTGGTGTGGTGTGACGTGGTGTAATGTGGCGTGGTGTGATATGGTGTGGTGTGGTGTGACGTCGCGTGGCTTGGTGTAGTGAGTTGTGGTGTGGTGTGGTGTGGGGTGGTGTAGTATGGCGCGGTGTGGTGTGGTGTGGTGTGATATAGGCTCGTGTGGTTTAGTGTAGTGTGGTTTGGCTTGGTTTGGTCGGGTGTAATGTGATATGGTGTGGTGTGATGTGATGTGGTGTGGTGTTGTATGGTGTGACGTGGCGTGGCTTGGTGTAGTAGGCTGTAGTGTGGTGTAGTATGGTGCGGTGTGGTGTGATGTAGTATGGTGTGATGTGATGTGGTGTGGTGTGATGTGCTGGTGTGGTTTGGTGTGGTGTGGTGTGGCTTGGTGTGGTCGGGTGTGTAGTGTTGTGGAGTAGTATGGTTTTATGTGGTGTGGTGTGGTGTGGTGTGATGTAGTATGGTGTTGTGTGATATGGTGTGGTATGGTGTTGTGTGGTGAGGTGTGATATGGTGTGGTGTGGTGTAGTGTGGTGTGGTGTGGGGTGGTGTGGTCTGGTATGGAGTGGTGTGATGTGGTAGGCTATGGTGTGGTGTGGTGTGATGTAACATGGTGCGGTGTGGTGTGATGTAGTATGGTGTGGTGTGGTGTAATCTAATCTGGTGTAGTTTGGTGTGATGTGGTGTGGCTTGGTGTGGTCGGGTGTGGTTTGATATGGTGCAGTGTGGTGTGGTGTGGTGTGGTGTGGTTTGATGTGGTGTGGTGTGATATGTGGTGGTTTGGTATGGTATGGTGTGGTGTGGTGTAGTGTGATGTGGTGTGGTGTGACGTGGTGCGGTGTGATATGGTGTGGTGTGGTGTGGTGTGGTGTGGTGTGGTGTGGCGTGGTGTGGTGTGGTGTGGTGTTGTGTGATGTGGTGTGGTGTTGTGTGATGTGGTGTGGTGTGGTGTGGCGCGGTGTGACGTGGCGTGGCTTGGTGTGGTGGAGTGTGGTTGGGTGTGCTTTGGTGTAGTATGGTGCGATGCAGTGTGATGTAGTATGGTGTGGTGTGATGTAGTATGGTGTGATGTGATGTGGTGTGGTGTGATGTGCTGGTGTGGTTTGGTGTGGTGTGGTGTGGCTTGGTGTGGTCGGGTGTGTAGTGTTGTGGAGTAGTGTGGTTTTATGTGGTGTGGTGTGGTGTGGTGTGATGTAGTATGGTGTTGTGTGATATGGTGTGGTATGGTGTTGTGTGGTGTGGTGTGATATGGTGTGGTGTGGTGTAGTGTGGTGTGGTGTGGTGTGGTGTGGTCTGGTGTGGAGTGGTGTGATGTGGTGGGCTATGGTGTGGTGTGGTGTGATGTAACATGGTGCGGTGTGGTGTGATGTAGTATGCTGTGGTGTGGTGTGATCTAATCTGGTGTAGTTTGGTGTGATGTGGTGTGGCTTGGTGTGGTCGGGTGTGGTTTGATATGGTGCAGTGTGGTGTGGTGTGGTGTGGTGTGGTTTGATGTGGTGTGGTGTGATATGGGGTGGTTTGGTATGGTATGGTGTGATGTGGTGTGGTGTGATGTGGTGTGGTGTGACGTGGTGCGGTGTGATATGGTGTGGTGTGGTGTGGTGTGGTGTGGTGTGGTGTGGCTTGGTGTGTTGTGGTGTGGTGTTGTGTGATGTGGTGTGGTGTTGTGTGATGTGGTGTGGTTTGGTGTGGCGCGGTGTGACGTGGCGTGGCTTGGTGTGGTGGAGTGTGGTTGGGTGTGCTTCGGTGTAGTATGGTGCGATGCAGTGTGATCTAGTATGGTGTGGTGTGATGTAGTATGGTGTGGTGTGATGTTGTGTGGTGTGATATGTGCTGTTGTGGTTTGGTGTGGTGTAGTGTGGCTTGGTTTGGATGGGTGTGTTGTGTTGTAGAATAGTATGGTTCGAGGTGGTGTAGTGTGGTCTACTATGATGTGGTGTGGTGTGGTGTGATGTGATTTGATGCTGTGGGCTGTGGTGTGGTGTGGTGTGGTGGGGTGTGGTGTGGTGTGGTGTGGTTTGGAGTAGTGTGATGTGGAGAGCTGTAATGGGGTGTGGTGTGATATGGGGTGGTTTGGTATGGTGTGGTGTGGTGTGGTGTGGTGTGGTGTGGTGTGATGTGTTGTAGTGTGATATTGTGTGGTGTGGTGGGGTGTGGTGTGGTGTGGCGTGGTGTAGTGTGGTGTGGTGTGGTGTGGTGTGGTGGGGTGTTGTGTGATGTGGTGTGGTGTGGTGTGGTGAGACGCGGTGTGACGTGGCGTGGCTTAGTGTGGTGGAGTGTGGTGGGGTGTGGTGTGGTGTAGTATGGTGCGATGCGGTGTGATGTAGTATAGTGTGGTGTGATGTGTTGTGGTGTGATATGTGCTGTTGTGGTATGGTGTGGTGTAGTGTAGCTTGGTGTGGTCGAGTGTGTTGTGTTGTAGAGTTGTATAGTTTGATATGGTGTGGTTTGGTGTAGTATGATGTGGTGTGGCGTGGTGTGATGGGGTGTGATGTAGTGGGCTGGGGTGTGGTATAGTGTGGTGTGATGTGGTGTGTTGTGATGTGGTGTGGTTTGATATGGTGTGTTCTGGTGTGGTGAGGTGTAGTGTGGTGTGGTGTGGTGTGTTGTGGTGTGGTTTAGAGTGGTGTGATGTGGTGGGCTGTGGTGTGGTGTGGTCTAGTGTATTATGGTGCAGTGTGGTTTGATGTAGTTTTATCAGTGGGAGTATGTTTCACAATTTCACCCACCTCCCCTTCAAGCACGTGGTCACACAGCTGCATCGCCTCCTTTGGTTGACCACTTGAGTAGAAGGGCAAGCCACTGAAAAAGGAAGAGGCTTCGATTGCCTCCTGTGGTGGTGTGGTAGAATTAGGTTTTTTCGATAATTAAGAGTAGATTAACTTTGGTTCTTTTAGATTAAGAAGAATTAGATCAGACCAACATAGACTAGCTTATATTTAACTAAATGGCCTAACTGATATTGAATAAGTTTGTATTGAAAATACCGGGATTGTGATGATTGGTTTGAGTTCTTCATACTCAACCT
>OX387250.1:3936179-3953679 GCA_947562095.1 Branchellion lobata
TCATCATCATCATCATCATCATCATCATCATCATCATCATCATCATCATCATCATCATCATCATCATCATCATCATCATCATCATCATCATCATCATCATCATCATCATCATCATCATCATCATCATCATCATCATCATCATCATCATCATCATCATCATCATCATCATCATCATCATCATCATCATCATCATCATCATCATCATCATCATCATCATCATCATCATCATCATCATCATCATCATCATCATCATCATCATCATCATCATCATCATCATCATCATCATCATCATCATCATCATCATCATCATCATCATCCTCAGAACGGTTATCACAATCACAGCAACAACTGCACCAACAGGGTGTTGCAGTTCGAGGTGAGCAGCCACTTCTGTGAAGAACTTGAAGAAGAAGGATGTTGCCAAGGAACTCCTGTAGGCCTCCATGCCTCCTGGTGAACCTTGCGCCACTTTCAACTCCCCCCTCAACACCCCCATAGCCCTTTTCAACCCCTCCTCATTCCATCTTCTGCCATTCGTTGGTGATTGATGTGACTTCTAAAACTTTCGCCTTGTTCCAATCTATTTTAGAGCATTCCACTCATCCTTAGTAAGCCATAATTGATATCTTTGTATACAATCCAAAAGGTTTAAATATATTTCCTGTAATAATCCATAATTTTTAATGCGATTTTCAGATAAAATTGAAAATGCAAAAGTCAATTTTTTGATAGAATTCTATAATTTTTCATAACATTAAATTGATATTTTATTAAAACTTGTTAGAAATACATACTGTTCTGTGACCAACTTGTTGCTGCCTTCTACACCAACAAATGTTGGACAAGAGTTGAGACCTTCACGTGGTGTCCAACGAGATGCCGCCAAGTGGCGACATTCGAACCCAACCAACCCATCGACCAAGCTGCGCTGTGGAAGGCGCAAACTACAAACCCCCTCCATTCCCACCTCCCTTTTTTCAATAGCCGAAGGTGCACATCCCGCCCTGTACCTCCGGTCTCTCCTCTTGAGGGCGGGCGACGTCGAGGTAAATCCCGGGCCAGTGTGCCGGGGATGCACTAAGACAATCAGACGTGACATCACCCCCATCACTTTTTCAAGCTGCAGCCAGCCATACCACAGAACTTGCTCTGGCCTTACTCGAAACAAAAAGAGAACTCAAGGCTTCATCTGCAGGCCCTGCGCTAGACTCGCGACTTCAACCACAACAATCACGCAGGCGATGGGAACAAATAAACAATGCTGCGGCTGCAATACAAAAATGAGACTAAACAGCATTGCCATCAGGTGTCATAGTTGCGGTGGCACCTCCCATAGGAAATGTGCTAATGTCTCCCGCTATGCACCACACGTAAATTGGTGCTGTCACGTCTGTTACCATAACAACTACAACACTAATGGCAAACACACAACCAATAATAATAATAATAATAAAAATAATAATAATAATAATAATAATAATAATAATAATAATAATAATAATAATAATAATAATAATAATAATAAAAATAAATAAAATAATAATAATAATAATAATAATAATAATAATAATAATAATAATAATAATAATAATAATAATAATAATAATAATAATAATAATAATAATAATAATAATAATAATAATAATAATAAAAATAATAATAATAATAATAATAATAATAATAATAATAATAATAATAATAATAATAATAATAATAATAAGAATAATAATGATAATAATAATAATAATAATAATAATAATAATAATAATAATAATAATAATAATAATAATAATAATAATAATAATAATAATAATAATAATAATAATAATAATAATAATAATAATAATAATAATAATAATAATAATAATAATAATAATAATAATAATAATAATAATAATAATAATAATAATAATAATAATAATAATAATAATAATAATAATAATAATAATAATAATAATAATAATAATAATAATAATAATAATAATAATAATAATAATAATAATAATAATAATAATAATAATAATAATAATAATAATAATAATAATAATAATAATAATAATAATAATAATAATAATAATAATAATAATAATAATAATAATAATAATAATAATAATAATAATAATAATAATAATAATAATAATAATAATAATAATAATAATAATAATAATAATAATAATAATAATAATAATAATAATAATAATAATAATAATAATAATAATAATAATAATAATAATAATAATAATAATAATAATAATAATAATAATAATAATAATAATAATAATAATAATAATAATAATAATAATAATAATAATAATAATAATAATAATAATAATAATAATAATAATAATAATAATAATAATAATAATAATAATAATAATAATAATAATAATAATAATAATAATAATAATAATAATAATAATAATAATAATAATAATAATAATAATAATAATAATAATAATAATAATAATAATAATAATAATAATAATAAAAATAATAATAATAATAATAATAATAATAATAATAATAATAATAATAGTAATAATAATAATAATAACAACAATAATAATAACCACACATCCAACAAGAAGAAACCAAAAAATACAATGTGCCCAACATGTCGTGGCCGGCTGGCTAACTATAGGGCCCCACTTGAGTGCTCCGAATGCAAGAGAGGATTCCACCTCAAATGTGCTCCACAAACAAGGCCTGCCTTGGAGCATCTTCGAAGCACCCACAGCTGGACCTTCCAGACCTGTCTTTCCGCCGATAACAGTGGGACAACCCAACAGTCGAGCGGAGCACCATAGAAGCCTCGAAACACCTTTAAAAGGCTGACCGTAATGCAATGGAATTGCGATTACCTGGCAACGAAGATCCCCGAACTCCGAGTGGTCATAAAGAAGTACGCAGTGGACATCATTCTGCTACAAGAAACCAAGCTTGGTTTGGAGGACCCTACCCTTCTACTGGAAGGTTTTGATGCTATCAGAACGGACAGAAAGGGTAGTGGAACTCACACATCACTTACATCAAAAAAGGCCTCCAATACTCGGTGCCCCAGTGCCTCGCAGTAATCCCCTTAGAACAGCAGTGCATACTTCTACCAACCTCGAGTAGATGTTCCATCTCCATCACAAACGTCTATATCCCACCGGAGAGCTCAACACACACGAGGGACTTTTCAAACTCGTTGCCAGTCTACCATCAGTCTACCGCAGGGTTTGATCTGCGGTGATTCCAATGCACATCATCCCGTCTGGGATGATGTTGCACGGTCCGACGAGCGTGGAACAGCACTGTTACAATGAGCGGAAGACAACTTCAAGCTGGTCCTCAACGATGGCACTCCCACTCGAGCTTCTCGCAACAACCAAGGTCCAGGCTTCAGCTCCCCGGATATCACCCTGGTAGATGCTGATGCGGCAAAGAGTTTTGATTGGTCAGTTCTGAACGAGCTAAACTCTGATTACTTCCCGGTGCTGATAAAGTGGAACCAGGGAGTTGGTTATGAAAACCAAAGGACTAAAACTCTTCCAAACTACCACAAAGCTAACTGGGCCAGGTTTCAAGAAATTGTCATGGAGTCTCTCACTGAGCTGGCTGCTGAAGAGGTTCCCTCGAAGAAGCTCTTCATCTTCACAGAAGCTTTGAAGAATGCAGCCTCAATGACCATACCGCTCAGAGTTCTCAAGACAAATGAAACTCCTTACATGAATGACGAAATCAAGTGTCTCATGAAAGAGCGCAATCGACTTCGTCGCAACCTGGCTTTGAACCGCACATCATGGTTGCAGAAATCCAAAGAAGTGGCAGAAAAGGCGAAAGAAGCAAAGCGCATGTCCTGGCGCAACCACCTTGAAAATATAAAAGCGGGAAAAGGCGCGAGGTTAGTGTGGCGGACAGTTCGGGGCCTCAAGAATAAAGAGCAACAGCCAACAGGAAAGGCTTTGCAATGTAAAGGCCGACTGTACCACCGTGATCAGGCCAAAGCGAACGCTTTTATACAAGAGTATGCCAACGTTAGTAGCAGGACTAGCGACCGAGTGAGCAGACTGGCAGTCAAGCAACATCGACAGGATATGCAATCCCTGTTGAGATGCCCTAGACGTACCCCAGAACAGGCTTTCCACCAGGGCGAGTTCCAGAGTGCCCTTAAACAGATCAAAGTGGGAAAAGCGGCGGGTCCAGATGAAATAGCACCAGACCTTCTCAAGCACCTTCCAGCCGACGTGGAGGTAGAACTACTCAAAAATCTTAACCACAGTTGGCTCGAAGGCTGGTGCCCTCAGTCTTGGCGGGATGCGGTCATCATCCCGTTTCTCAAAAAAGATAAGGACCCACAGTCGGTAGACAGTTACCGGCCCATTGCCCTCACATCAACGATCTGCAAGCTACTTGAAAAAATGATCGTAAATCGTCTCTCATGGTGGCTTGAAGAGCATTCCTTGCTGAGTCCATGGCAAGCCGGGTTCCGGAAGGGTCGAAGCACAGTGGACCGATGCCTCCGCGTATCACAACACATCTCCGACGGATTTCAGTCGTCGGAGAGGCTACGGACAGGAATGACCCTGTTCGACTTCAGCAAAGCCTATGATAGGGTCTGGAGAACAGGTCTGCTGCAAAAGATGCACCTTCTAGGTATCCCGGCTCGCTTCCTGGTGTGGATCAGTTCGTGGCTGACGAACCGACAAGCCCGCGTCAGGGTCAATGCCAAGGTTGGGCGATCGAGAACATTCAAGGAAGGTCTCCCACAAGAATCAGTTTTGTCCCCTTTGCTCTTCGTCATATATATTAATGATCTCCTCATGCAATTTGAAGATACAACCCTCGTGAGTGCCTATGCCGATGACCTGGCGATTGCATGCAGCGGAAGGAGTAAAATAGATATGACAAAGAAGCTCCAAAATGAAGTTGACAAGGTAGTGAAGTGGAGTGATGATGCCCGTCTCACACTTAATACAAACAAGTGTGAGGTCTCTTTCTTCAGCCTATGCACAGCTGAAACGTCATGGCAGCCGCATATTACAACCAGAGGATTACCCCTTTCCTTCAACGCGGCTCCTACCTTTTTAGGCGTTCAATACGACCGACAGCTCACTTTCAGCGAGCACGCTAAAAATGTATGCCAGGCTGTGACCAAGAGGACGAATATTCTCCGTGCCCTTGGGGATGGCGACCAGCAGAGTTGAGAACAATCTACATCGCCATTCAAAGATCTTTGGCCGAATATGGTTCACAGGCCTGGGTTCCCTGGTTATCGAAAGTTGAACGCAGCTAGAGCCATCACTGGTCACCTAAGATCAGCCCCTGAAGAATTCGTTCTAAAAGAGGCACATCTCACTCCACTGGAAGCAAGATACAAGACCCTGTCACTTCTTAAGGCGGATAGTTGGCTACAACAGGCTGACACTGACCCCCGGAGACTGACCTTGGACCGACAAGCTCCTCAAAGACTGGTAAAAAAAGATTGGCGGGGATTGACCACGCCGGTTTTAAGGGAACTTAATTTGTTCTCTCAACACCAAACCGGCGAAGCGAGGCTCCCACCCCCTTGGGACCGCCCACCCCCAGCCCCCATCTACATGACACCAGCGAGCAAGTCGATGCCTCAAATCGTCCAACTGGAAAAAGCCCAACGAACCATCAAGGAAATAGATCATAGCGACCTCCAGATCTACACTGATGGTTCTACAACAGATGGCACCAGAAACGGTGGAGCTGGCATGATCATAGCCAGAGACAAAAAAGTCTTCCACCGATGGCACGCACCTAGAGGGGTGCGCAGCAGTTCCTAATCGGCGGAGAAAGCAGCGCTAGAAGCTGCTTTGAAGTGGCTAGAGAGTGAGAATGATTGGCACAAGGCGGTCATTGTCTGTGACTGCAAATCCCTAGTGGAAGCCACTAGCAACCCACACCAAACCGACCCGATCATCGTCACCTATCAACGCTCCATCGCCAGAATAACTCGTTCCAAAGAATTACTCATTGTCTGGGCCCCCGGACACTGTAACCTTTGGGGCAATGAGCTGGCGGACTCAGAAGCCAAGCGGGGATCCACTTTACCACAACCGGCCAAGCGGAACTTAGACCAAAAGACCAGGAAAGCGATGATTCATCGAGAAGACAGACCACTCTCGAGCAGCCATCACCGTTTCTTGGACTTACACAGCACCAACACAAACCAAATCAAGGAGAACACCCTTAACAAGGTAGAACTGACGGATCTGGTCAGGTTCCGAAGCGGACACCACCCAAGTCTCCGCCGATGGCTGCACCTCACAAGAAAAGCAGATTCAGACCTCTGTCGACTCTGTGAGGAAAAGGTCGAATCAGCCGAACACCTCTGGCTCAATTGCCCAGCTTTCGCAAGGGCCCGCTTCTGCCACAACATCGGGACCTCCTATGATGAACTTGTGCGCCTTCCACAACCAGCTTTAGCGCATCTGAGGACTATCCTCAGGCGCTTAAGATAAACAACAACAACAACAACAAATAGATTAACAAAATCAACACAATCATTAAAAAAGATGCTTCGCATGTCGTGTTCTTTTTCCGTTCAGTTTTTCGGATTCTAAGTAACTTTTAAATTTGAAATTTGAAAACCAAAATAAAAACACTTACTTTCCAACCAGCACATCTCTGGTTTTCATGGCCACGACCACGGTGGCGGACAACCCTCCGTAAACGAGTCTCAAGTCCTCGATGACATCATGTCTATTTTTTTCGAAGGTGACTGTCATGGCTGCATTGACAATGCTGATGTCATCTTCTCTCCTCCGAGACGTCTTGAAACACGAAAAGTACTGCCTCTGTGGTGGTGGAGGTGGTGAAGGTGGTGGTGGTGGTGGTGGTGGTGGTGGTGGTGGTGGTGGTGGTGGTGGTGGCGGTGGTGGTGGTGGTGGTGGTGGTAGTGGTGGTGGTGGTGGTGGTGGTGGTGGTGGTGGTGGTGGTGGTGGTGGTGGTGGTGGTGGTGGTGGTGGTGGTGGTGGTGATGGTGGTGGTGGTGGTGGTGGTGGTGGTGGTGGTGGTAGTGGTGGTGGTGGTGGTAGTGGTGGTGGTGGTGGTGGTGGTGGTGGTGGTGGTGGTGGTGGTGGTGGTGGTGGTGGTGGTGGTGTTGGTGGTGGAGGTGGTGGTGGTGGTAGTGGTGGTGAAGAGAAGAATGAGGACGAAAAGATGGAAAAGGAAAAGAAGGGGTAAAGAGAAAATAAACGAGGAAAAGGAGAAGGAACAGAAAGAAAAAAAAGAAAAAAAAGGAAAATAAGACAATGGAAATGATGAATAGCATGATTGATTATTTGAATTATAATTTGAAAAAAAAATCTGAAACTCTATTTATAATTAAGTTTGCCTGCCACCCCTGCTAACCTTATTGGAAAGTACAAGCGCTATAACTTGAGAATTAACAAAGATATACATTATCAACAAAAAATAAAAAAAGTTCCGTCTATGAATAATTTAAAACAATAAAAAGACTTGTGAGGAGTAAGGCAGTGTTATGTCAAGCAGCACGTCTTGCTTGAGTGCTGTTGTCCTGTAGCCCGTGAAAAAGCTTTCGTCAATTCTCTTCGTTATGACACCTCCTGTGGGGGTGTAGAGAGAAAAGGGATAGAAGGAAACTGATGAAAAAATTTAAATATTCAAAAAAAAACTTTTAAACGATTTTATCATCTGTGAATGAGTAAAATAATTCGTTTATTTATTTGTTGTTTGATTCGGTGTTGCGCTGCTTGGATGATTGAGTACTCGATTGATTGGTTGAGTAGTCAATGAATTACTATTTTCTTAATTAAAATGTTATCATGTTGACAAATAAATTAGTTAACTAATCAGTTCATTATTTTATCAATTAGTTTTAAAGTGTTTTATTTGTTGGTTGATAGATTGGTTGATTATATTGATACCTTGCAAAGAAAGCACACTGATTGGACAGCGGGCGCAGAGGAGGAGTGGGTTGAGATCCGAGATAGGACTGGCTGTCATCACGTTGCCTCCCAGTGACTGTGGAGATGGTGGTTGTCATGATGGTTGTCATGGTGGTTGTCATGGTGGTTGTCATGGTGGTTGTCATGGTGGTTGTAATGGTGGTTGTCATTGTGGTTGTCATGGGGGTTGTTATGGTAGTTGTCATGGTAGTTGTCATGGTGGTTTTCATGGTAGTTGTGATTTTGATTGAGAACCTATTTTATGGTGTTTTCAAAATTATTCAATTTGAATTTAATGGATAATTGGGAATGATTGAATCCGTCAGAAAGCATTGAGTTTATTGAATAAATAAATAAATTTATTTATTAATTAAAAAAACAAAAACTATTACGGCTACGTTTCGGATCTGCCTGCTGGCAAACATTTTTAACATTTGCAACATTGCCTTCAGAAACCTCACTTGGTGTTCTATTGGAGAAGAGGTGATGGAAGAAAGAGAAGAAATTTAAGAGGAAATAATGTAAGAAAAAGAGAAAATAAAATTAAGAAGTAAAAAGAAAGTGATGAAGAAGAAGAAGAAGAAGAAAAAAAAAACTTCAAAGTTGAATTTTTGAAACACTTGATTGCATTTTTAAAATTCAAACTGATAGAAAATGGTTGCGAGTAAAAATGATGAAAAAATCTAAAAAAATAAAAAGATAAGAATGATTGAAATATTTGATAAAAAATAAGATAAAGGCTTCAAAATTTTACGAGGTTAATGCCACTATGATGATAATCTTATTTGTATTGTATTGTATTGTATTGTATTGTATAAAAAATATGAAGAGAAAGATGCTCAAACAATTAGGGAGAACATTTTTTAAAAAGCGATAAATAACGAATAACAAAGAATTATCTGAAATTGAAAGTTTTTCCAGCATTTTTCCACACTCACCTGCTCTGCCATCCACCTCCTTCTTCAACGCCTCCTCCATTTCACTCAGACTGCACGAAACACCCACCTTCAACCCACCCACCCCTTTTATTCCTCCAACTCTATCACACCTCTTCTCTTTACCAATTTTTTCTGCTTTCTTCTTAACGCCATTTTCAATCACCTCTACTAACGTCATACACGCGATGTGTGACGTAGCGATGAGCACCGGATATCGAATCTTCCGGAACTTGTTTTCGATTCCGACTTCCGTGTTTCCCACCACCAACATTGCATTTGGATGTTTATTTTTCAACTCTAACAACCTATCCAGTGTCTTTGGTCTGTACCACGTGACCCTCTTAGACCAGAAGCACAGTTCCTGGCAATCGTACTCTTCCGTTTCCTCCTTTTTGATGGATTTAATGACATTTTTGAACTTTGTTTTTGAAATACTTCATTTTTTATTATGCTCATAAAGTTGCTTGTTTTGACAAGAAACTAACAAGGAAGCTGAATACAAACGAAAACAACACACCACGAGGCCACATGCACAAACCTTCAAGCTTGCTAGCTTCTGCAGATCTATTCCATTGCATTCAACTCCCTGTGGAAGTGGTCATCATTCACAATATCCAGTTATTTTCTTCCCAAACCTCCACTTTCTTTTCTCATCATCCACCTCTTTAGCTAACTATTTCAATCACCTTCCCTCCATCCAAGCTTCTTCTATCCACCTCCTCAATCAACATTGCATTCAACTTCTACCATCTGCCCCTTCTATCGACCTCATACATTAATTTTTTCCTTCTACCTCCATCCAACCACCTTGGAGAACAAAGCATACCCTTGAAGAATGGGTCTATATCCTGTACATCTGCAAAGATTGCCTGAGAGGAAAAACAGAAAATCAGTGGAATGGGGAAAATGGAATATTGGAAAAAGAGAGTAGAGTGAAGAAGAAAACTTTATTTTTTTAAATTGAAATAAAACTTGAAAAAAAATATGATAAAAGTAAATAAAATATTGAAATAAAAACAAAAAAAGGAAAAAAAGAAAAAAAAACGCATAGAAGGTAGTTAGAAACTCAAGCAAAAGTAAGATTGATGGGCACCTTGGAAGGCTTCTTCGATGTCGCTGAGCTGGGGACGAGGAACGTTGCAGACCAATCCAAACATAGACATCACAAAGCCTGGAGTGCAAAAGCCACACTGCGTCCCATGGGAGGATGCCAGTATGCTCTGGAGAAATGAGAGAAGGAAGAGGAAAAAAAAGGAAAAAGAATAAAATAAAGGAGAAGAAGAAGAAGAAGAAGAAGAAGAAGAAGAAGAAGAAGAAGAAGAAGAAGAAGAAGAAGAAGAAGAAGAAGAAGAAGAAGAAAAAGAAGAAGAAGAAGAAGAAGAAGAAGAAAAAAAAAAAAAAGAAGAAAAAGAAGAAGAAGAAGAAGAAGAAGAAGAAGAAGAAGAAGAAGAAGAAGAAGAAGAAGAAAAAGAAGAAGAAGAAGAAGAAGAAGAAGAAGAAGAAGAAGAAGAAGAAGAAGAAGAAGAAGAAGAAGAAGAAGAAGAAAAAGAAGAAGAAGAAGAAGAAGAAGAAGAAGAAGAAGAAGAAGAAGAAGAAGAAGAAGAAGAAGAAGAAGAAGAAGAAGAAGAAGAAGAAGAAGAAGAAGAAGAAGAAGAAGAAGAAGAAGAAGAAGAAGAAGAAGAAGAAGAAGAAGAAGAAGAAGAGGAAGATGATGATGAAGAAGAAGAAGAAGAAAAAAAAGAAAAAAAAGAAAAAAGAAGATAAAGAGGAAGAAGAAGAGGAAAAAGAGGAAGATAAAAAGGAAGAAACAGAAAAAAAAGAGGAAGATGAAGAGAGATAGGAAAAAAAAGAAAAATAGAAGAAATAAGAGAAGGAGGAGGAGGAGGAGAAGAAGGAAAAGAGGAACAAGAAGAGGAAGAAGAAGAGGTTTAAAAAAAGGGGGGAAAAAGAGTAATTTTTGATGAGCCTAAAAAGAATCAGTCAAATTAACATCTAAAAACAAAATAACATCAGCAATTATTTCAACAGCAATAACAGTTAAAATACCAGCAATAACAATAAAAACAATAGCGAAATAAAGATCTGTAACAATACCAAAAAAAGATTCAACAACAACCGCTACAACATCAGCTGCAACAACAACTTCCTACTTGCACGGGATGGACATTGTCTTCTTTCAAACTTCCCACCCCCTCCACTGTTGTTATGGCAACTCCGTGTAGTGAGGTCAACAGCGCCAAACAGGAGTTTATGGTGAAATGTCTGTGTTGTGTGTGTGTGTGTGTGTGTGTGTGTGTGTGTGTGTGTGTGTGTGTGTGTGTGTGTGTGTGTGTGTGTGTGTGTGTGTGTGTGTGCGTGTGTGTGTGCGTGTGTGTGTGCGTGCATGAGCGTTTTTGTGTGCTCAAATAAGAACATGTAGTTCAAATAAGCTGAAAAAACATTAAAAAATAGGCCTATATTGTTATAAGTATTCTTTTTATTGTTAATATTATCGTTCTAATTTTCTTTTTATTTTTTTATTTTTTTATTTTCTTTTTCAATTCCAATTCTGATTTTTTAAACTATGAAGCTAATTGAAAACAATTTTAATATTCAATTAAAAAATTGTTTTGTATTTTTATTTTTCAAGTAATAAACTTATATTTTGAATATATATTTATCGCATTAGCTGATACTTTATTAGTTCAATAAGCTATCCACTATTGTTTCTAGTGTAATAATTCGCTTTTATTTTTGAATAATTAAATTTTTCTTCTTCATATTTTATGTTTTACACTAAGAAACATAAAAAGAGTGTCCAACTTGACAGAGCTCTCGCAGAACTTAGTGAGAAGGATGGTGCAAGCGCCACATCCACCTTCCCCACATCCACACTTCGTTCCTTTCAGCAACTCTGGCGTCGTGGTGGTTGTTGAAAAATCGTTGTGGTTATTGGGAGATAGTGATGGTTGTTAGTGATGGTGGTAGTGGTTAAAAGGTGGTTGTTGGAAGATGGCTAGTTACTTTAGTGGTGTGGTTTCTGGCTCATGGTAGTGTACGAATGGTTAAATTTGTCTATTAAAGGCGTATTAACAATGCCTATTATAAATTCTCATTCTTTCAAAATATCTAACCGATTTCAAACTAAACAATTAGAAATGCACTCAAACCACACGCAACTCACGTTCCTCTCTTAAGTAAGTCAAAAGAGTCATTTCTGGGTCAGGTTGCTTAATGCGCACCTTGCGGTAGTTCAAGTAGAACACTAGCTCATCCATCATCTTCTTCTTTTTCCTTCTTTTTACAAAGCAATTGAGTTTTTTTTATAATTGGTAAACGTTTCTTGGTTTAATTTTTATCTATTTATTTTTTAAATATTTTTATTTTTGAATTTTAAAACTTTTTTTTTCTTATTTATATCTGCCTAGTTCCGTCAATTTCAAGGAGTAGATATGGAAAGTCCTTTTAGTTTCACTTCGATATAATTATCTTGTTGTATAAATAATGTTTTTTTCACCTTTCGAATGTTCAGTTATATTATTCAAAACCTAGTTTGAAAAAAAAAATTTATATAGATATTTATCTAGTTTTTTTTATCTTATAATTCTTTGTTAAACTACCTTATCAGCGGTCCCTTAACCCGCGCTGGTTTAATTCTATAAAGATATCCGCAGTGGTAGATTTTCAGCAACACTTTATTTTTCGAATCTTCATTAAACAACAACACTTAGAATAAATTTAATTTAATCAGTTCAAAAAATATTTATGAAACTTTAGGAGAGATTTGTTAGCTAATAAAGCACAAAAGTTATCGATAGGTTGAACGGACGATGGCCGGTGCAAGTGACAAATTGCGAAGTGCGCACTAAATTTAAAGACACTTTTCGAGTGTTTCTAAGAGATCAGCTGTTGACTTATGGACTTCTCGAGAGACCATCATAAGATTAGCTTTTCTGATAAACAATTCGTTTCTTCAACTCCCTGTCAAACCTTTTCCGACTCGCTAATCGTTTTGGCAACTCTGTTGAAAAAAATAGTTTTAAAAATCATCGTTCAGCTAAATTTCAAATTCGAAACCTTTTTTTTCAAAGTTTAAAACGAAATAAAACCACTAAAATTACAAAGCATATAACCACAACTTGATCTAGTCTAATTAATGCGTTGACAGCGCCTCTCATACAGGGGTTGGAGAAACTCTCAAAAGAACCGCTACGCCAGCATATTGTTTTATTTTCTTAACTTCTTTTTTTCTTCTATGTATAGAGCTGGCCTTTAACAGAGCGTAATTAGCTCAGCTCGCTATGCTAAACAGAAGTCGGATCGTAAGCGGAAATCGAAATCGGAGCTTCATGGATTACCACACTACGCTATCCAGCTAACATATACAAAGATTTAGACTTAAATTTTAACCTAAAAATGAAATTTACACCAGTAGTCAAAGTTTCCAAAATTTTTATAAAATCCAAAATTTCTTATAATTTTATTTTTATTTGGTCTGCGTTGCCAGCGTGTTGCCAGTTATTGGCGCTGAGTTTTCATTCCTCAAATTTCACTATTTTAATAATTTTTTTCAAATTTTTTGATCGATTTATTGTTTTAAATTAATATTTATTGACTTTAATATTTTTTCAACTTTTTCTCTCGCGATTTGTTCATTTCGTAGGTTCAATGCCGACTTTTATGACTTGATAACATTCTGTTCTCGTATATTCCAATGTTTTCATTTTTAGTTCAACTATTCGCTGTGTTTTTGTAACTTTTCCAGCGTATTTTTGGACTTGATCTAATGAAGACTATAAATTTCTTATTGCTAAAAGTTACTATGTGAAAAATGCTTTTCACAATCTTCAGTGGCAAGCTTCTTACCACTTTTAGCGTATGTCTGAACTTGAATAAAAAAGTGAGAAAAAAGTTTTTGCTATGAAAAAAATCCCACTATAAAAATTTTTTTTAAATAATTTTTCCTATAAAGGAATTTTCCCCATGAAGAAATTTTCACTGATAAAATTTCCACCATTGATGTTCACTATAAGAAATTTGACTATGAAAAAAATTTCCCACTAAAAATAATTTCACATTCAAAACCTATTATTATAGAAACTGTGAAACCCTGATAAAATAAAAATCCACTATGAAAAATCATTGTTATAAAAAATGAATTTTCATTTCTTTCACTAGTTCACCATTGATTAAGGTCTCGCTTACTTGCTTTTGCCATACTTTCAAAAATTGAAAATTTAATTTTTTAATTGTTCAAAAAAGACAAGATATGATTTGTCATTCCAGATCCAAAGTTGATCGTTCAAGCCTTCGAAACACCAATATTTGAATTATTGTCCAAAACCGAAACAAGGGTTCCAAACTCAAAGCTGAGATTAGTAACACATACAGCCCTGGTTTCCGGAAAAACTCCAATGAACTAATAAAAATAAAAGAAATAATCAGTATAACGCCAATGCTATGAAGAAGTAACGAGATTATAAATGAGAACAATACATCGATAATGTGTCCCGGGCTTAGTGACTTCAAATAAGTGTAACACCAAGCTGAACACCACTCAAGCACACCTATTATACTTTTCTTCCTCCACTTCTTTTCAATTTTTATATTTTTTTCTTTTTTTTTCTTTTCTCATTTTTTTCTCTTTCTTCATCTTTCTCTACCTTCTTATCATTTTCCCTATGAATCCTCATTTTCACTCTTTTTCTCATTCTTCATATCCTCCTCTTCTTCCTCTTTTTTTGAATTCTTCATAAAGCAAGTGTTTTTCTTCCAAGTAAGTGTTTTTTATCAAGTGAAAATAGTCTTGAGTAAAAAATTGAAGCTTTATTTGAAGGTCGGGGATAAGTTTTTGTTCAAACCACTACAAACTGGATGGGAGTGTATCGTTTAACTGCGCTATAAAACTTGGCTTCACAGAAGACCATGTGGATAGGCGTGAAATAGTTTTCATCTTGAATTTGCTTCTCCCAGCTTTTTTTTTTAATTTTTCTTACATCTTTCTCTTTTATTTTTTTTCTTCATTTTTATTTTTCAGTTTCTTCTTCATTTTCTTCTCAAAAGCCTTTTTTGACGTAGGCCTGTAATTGTAAAAGTTATTAATAAACATGTAATATTCAATTAAAAACTGAAAATACAATCAAATAAAAAGTTGAAAAGATTTATAAAAAAAGCTTAATATATTTAGCTTAAAAAATTAAAAAAATTGATTGTAACTAGTAAAAATATTAAAAATCCTCAAAAAAAAGATTATCTATCTAGATAAGCTAGTTCGAGGAGACTGCTTAGTTGTGGCGGGGTTAATGGCGATGGCGTAAAACCAATATGACTAATCTAATTTTCTACTTCTTTTTTTCCATTATTTTTCTTGCTTCTTATTTTCTTCTTCTTTTTTCTTTTTTTTCTTTCTTGTTCTTCTTCGTCTTCTTTTTCTTTTTTTTCTTTTTCCATATCTGAGCCTCTTATAGAGCCTAGTTAGCTCAGTGAAACAATATTTCAGCTTAATCTGATCTAATATAATCTATTCAAAAAGGCTGTATATTGTTGATTATTCACTGATCAGTCATTCAACATTGAAGACCACCTGAGGAGCGGTGACTCTGGTTGGTGGAGTAATCACCTCTTTGCCACCATCGAAAAAATGTGCGTCTTTGTACTCTGCGTTGTTGTTTGCATAGTTGTGAGTATTGTTGTAAGTTTGGTTGTCTGTGTGGTTGCTGGTTGAGTAATTAAGCCAACTGTTGTTAGCAACACAGAGGGATGTCAGTTTGTTACGGCGAGAGCTGTCAAATGGATAGTTGTACGTCTCTTTGTGTATATCTCTGTCTTTGTGTATGTACACTTCTGAGTATCTCCTCGGTTGAACGTGATAAAGATTAGAAGCCAGTGGTGTTTGTGGAGTGTTGTAAGACAGGGTGTTTGGAGACGAGTGCTGTTTGAAATAGACCTTCTTGTGCTGGAAAGGCATGGAGGACGAGTCTTCTGTCTTTTGGGTGACGTTCTTCACTGTGTGGATGTGACGATGGCTCAAATCGGTCGAAGGACTGCTTTGGAGCCTGAGAGGCTGTCTTAGTGCAATGCTGTGTGTTGAAACGTGCTGTGGTTGGTTATGTTGTAGAGTTGTAGAAAGTGTTAGGTTGTGGTGCTGATGAAGTGTGGTGGTTTTTGTGGGTTTACGTTGGTTGGCGTATCTTTTTTGCAGCACTTCACTTATAAAGGAAGAAGAAGGGTGATCAAAAAGAGGACTATTTTGGAAAGGTTGGTAGTTGGAGGGGTAGTTTGGAGTGGTTCTGCAATGTGAGTGAGACCGAAAATTGTCACTGGTCAGAGAGCTGCCTTGGTTGTGTGTGGTATAAAAGTCAGTTTGATAAGGGGAGATATGAGAAGTGAACAATGAAGGTCTCCTAATTTTCTGAGGCAAGAAAGTCTGATGGGTGTGTGGAGTATGATAGAAGTAGGGACTGTTAGGGAGGTCTTTCTTGACCAAAACGTGGCTCCCCTTATCAATGTCGAAAATCTTTTGAGAAGATGAGTAACTGCGTGACCTGGCGGGAAAATGGAAAGAGAAGTAGGAAGGGTGATAGTCCAAAGCCACAACGGGTCTGTGGGGCGTGGAAAAAGGAAGATATGGAGTGGCTTCGGGCAATGATGATCTGCTTCTAGTGCTAGTTGAGAGGAGGCTCTGTTGGAGCTTTGTAGAAACTTCGGTGTAAGTATCATGAGGGTTGTTGGTGTAGTTTGTGCTGCTTGGTTGGTAGAAAGAAAATTCTTTACTGCTTGCAGAGAAACTAAATGTTTTCTGAGGTACGTGAGTGCTTTGGGTTTTAGAGTGGTAAGGGGAGTTAGAGTGGAGGGGTGGTAGAGAGTGGGTAGAATAAGATACAGCACAGTTGTTGGGTTTGTAAGTTGCAGTATTGGAAGCTCCAACAGTGTGGCGGACCTCTTTAAAGGTTGAGACATTGTCATAACAACCATACACGTCTGTCAAGTGGTTTTTCACTCCCTTCATAGTCCCTTTCCCGCTCTCCAGCTTAAACTCATCAACCCCATACAGTCTTTTGTCTATTGTTCCTTGCGAGCACACTCTGTGTTTATTTTTGGCTGAGTGGCCAAAAGAGGAAGAAGAGGAAGAAGAAGATGATGAGGGGTGGTTGATGGACACTGATATTTTGCCCAGCTTGGGAGACTGACTGCTTCTTCGCATGTCTGGTGTTTCAAATGACTGGGGTAATAGCGAAGATAGTAGTGAATATGATAGTGCAGGTGAAGATGAAGGTGAAAAGGATGGCGGAATTTGGAAAAATAATAGTGACGTTGGTGAAAGTAAGAGTAAATTTCTGGGATGATCTTCATAGAACCCACCGTTTTATATGTTATTGCATTGCATTTCATTAGAATATTTTTTGTTGTAGCGTGTTTCTGTGTTTTAGTGTGTTGTATGCATCGTATTTTAATAGAATTTATTTTAACCATTCTTATTAAATTGTATTATATTCAAATGTTTTGTAATTATATAATTTTTGTAATCTTTATTTCGTATTTTAGTTTTTTTCAAATTGTTTTGTGTTTTATTATATTTTATTGTATTTAATTATATTTTATTGAAGTTAATTATTTTTTATTGTATTCAATTGTACTGTATTTTATCAAAATATAATGTTA
>OX387250.1:3963679-3983679 GCA_947562095.1 Branchellion lobata
CGATGTTTTCTTTTTTATTTCGACTATTTGCCGTGTTTTTGTAACATTTCCAGCGTATGTCTGGACTTGATCTAATGAAGAGCATGAAAAAAGAAAAAAAAGGGGATGAGAAGGGATTTTGATGAATTTGAAAAGAGATATCAGATATACGATAATCAAAATTTAGATAGTCACCTTTATTAAATTTTATCTGTATTCAATTCTTAAAGCAGAAGAAGATAGTTTGAATGAAAAAATTGAAGTGGTAGTTCTTCCCAAAAGGTGGAAGATTCACTATATTATAAATCAAACTTTCATAGTTGGTCAACAGTAAATCTAAACCATCGGAATTTTGGCTTACCTTGAACCTTGTCGGTTGGTGAATTATTTGTTTCATAAAATTATAGTATATGCAATTTATAAAGTTTATATTGAATGAAATATTAATAAAACTCGAATAGGTAGACCCATTTACAATTGGTTGCTTAAAACCTACTAAAATAATTTTAAAGTCTGAAAAAAAAACAAAGATTTAATTGGAGACAAAAATAGAATATCCTTTTTAAATCATGAAAAACTTCTATAAATAAAAATTAGATGTGAACTGGGTTTAATAAGTTTTAAGCATATACATTGAATGGCATATTTTAATTAATCTTTATCGCATTATAACATCCTTTTAAATATAAACAAATACCTCTAAATCAGAGATAAAAAGGTTCAAGCTGAATAAATTGTGTGTGCTTTTTTCAATTTCGTTTTAGTCTATGGAGAAAATATTATGTTTTGGGCTAGTCTCAAAACTACTATTAGAGAATAATTTTTCAGTTTGGAAAATATTGGTATTTCATTTATTTAGTTCAAAATGGAATCAATTTTAGAGTAAATAATTTTGAAGTTGTTAATTTTTTTATATTTTAATTTTAATCATTGATTAAATATTGATTATTAGAATTTTTCACAGCTTGGTGAAGTTTGGATGTGAAGACTGGAAAATTTCTTCGTATAAGTATTTTTTTTGGTGTTGGGGGAAGATTGTTACAGATCATAATGTTGTTGTTGTCGTTTTTCTTCAAATTTATTTTTATCGCAATTTTCTCTGTCTTTCTATATCACATTTATATTTAAAATAAGGTTAAATTTTAGGTATACTTCCTTTTTCATTTTCATCATTTTTCTTGTTTCTGTTGTCATTGTCAGCGTCATTGAGCCTAACATTCAAATTATTACAAAAGTTCTTTCAACAGTTCCCACACCGGCTTTTTGCATTATGATCTTCTTCGCCATTAATGTTGTTTTGTTTCAATATTTTTGATAATAGTATTTTTTATATTGTTATCTTTATTACATTTACTGTTTATTGTTTTGTCATATTTGAGTTTTTGTTTATCCATTGATATCATCATTTTCAATTTAAATTATATTTTTATTTCCTTCTATTGTCCCTGAATTGATTTTTTTGGATTTTTTTCTCTCATTTTCTTTTTCGTTCTTTATATACAACTTCTTTTCATTTTCCATTTGGTGTTTTTCAGGGTTCATGGTTCTCTCTTTTAATTCTCTATACTTCTAAACTTCCAAGATTTCATAATTTACTCTTCCGAGTGAACTTTATGCTGATATATACATCCTTACCTCATTTCCTAAATATAAATTATCTTCTATTTCTAAAATCTTTTCTTGTATTGGTAAAATAATCTCTTGGAGTGATTTTATGCTCTTCAAACTCGATCCCTCGAAACTTGATCTTTTATATTTTAGCAAGTCTTCTCGACTTATTAAATCTCTTACCTCAATTGATATTCCATCAAAACTTTTACTCGTCCCTTCTCCCATCATTAATAGTTTAGGATTTACCTTTGACTCTTCACGTTCTCTCATACCACCAATAAAATCTGTAGCTAAACCATATTTTTTCATCTCTGCCGTATCAAGCAACTGAAACATTTCCTAGACAATCCAACCCTCAAACTTCTTGTTCCTCCGCTTATTCTGTCCCGCTTTGACTATTGTAACTCTATATTATGCGCTCCCAGAAACCACGCTACACCCTCTCACCAAAGCTTCTAATAGCGCTGCCTGCTTAGTTTTTGGCACTCATAATTTTTCTCGTCCAACTCCTACCATTATCTCTTTACACAAGTTGCTTCTTAAAAAAAGATCAGTTTTCAAAATTTACACTCTCATGTTTAATATAAAAAATAATCACTCACCTAACTACTTAGCTGACATTTTTGAGTTTCATCCTCATAAGGGACTGAAATCTTCTACTTATTCTCATTTTTAGGATACTTTCCAATTTTTTGGAAGAAGGAAAAGAAACTACAAAACAGAAGATTTTGGTTTGTGACTTTGGTTGGACGAGGTTGCGTGTGCGACTGGTACTGCCGCTGGAGCTTCGAAAGAAACAATGAAACATCTGCTACTGTTCTTCCTTGCACCAGAAGGCAATAAAGCTGTTGAAAATACCCAAAAAAAACAATACTTAAAAAAATATTACAAAAGTGGATTTAACCCCAAAACATATCCAAAGCCTTTTGAAATTGCGCGAAGGCGTGTATAGCCGCTACTTTAAGTTACCTTGTTTAAACTATTTTTATTAACTATTTAAATTATAAATTTAAAAACATTTAGTACATAAAAGTTAATTAATCTGAGAATTATAGAGCTTGTTGATTGCGATGATGTTGGAAAAATTTCTAAAAATTTTCAAATTCACAGATTTCTCGTTTGAAATACAGACACTGCAGTGAAATCGTCAACCAATGCTTACATAAAACCGTTTGCCAACTTACTCACAAGGAAGTAAACAACTGATAAAAGCATTTCAAAAAATTGTGGTATCCAGACAGTGAATATAAAAAATGGCTGGAGAGGAAAAAGGCATTGCAGTAAAATCGTCAACCAATCGGCTAAAAGAATGCGGTTTGCCAACTTAAAGAACAAGCAAGTTAAGCGAATGTTGAAAACTTTGCAAGGAATTGTGGTATCCACACAGACTTCCTGGTGAATATGAGAAATGGTTAAAAAAGAAAATAGAAAAAAAATACTAACCTGAATAACTTTCCAACAGTTATATTATGTGGTTTTAGGTTATGATTCAATTCCTTATTTGCAAAACTCCTTAATTTGATTTAATAGACAATTTTGCTTTCGAATTTTTTATAATCCTTTCAACATCCCAATTTTGGTTAATTTGATGAAACATTTTTCAATAGTTATTTAATTGAAAATTTTTGACATTCATGAAAATGATTCTATAGTCAATTTTTAACCTTTTGCAATAGACAATTGACAGTTTTCGTGACATTCAGTTATTGTTGATTTAAATTGTTTTTTTTTATTTTGATTTTTCATCATTTTGTGACATTTCCAGCGTTTGTCTGGAATTAATACAAGAAAGATCTTAAAAAAACATAAAAAGCTTTCAAAATTAGAAAAAAAAAAGTTATAACATTTTTATGTCCAAAAAAATATTTTTTAAATGTTATGCATAACATAAATAATATTGGGCTTATTATTAACATTGTTACACTGAGCATCAATCCCAGCTGCCTTTCTTAAATTCCTTTCACTGCTTCAAACAAAAAAAAACAAAAATGAAAATAATATTTGTTCTTTTCAACTGTTCGTATTTTTTTTTTAAATATTTTATTGTTGTTTTTAGTAATTAACTTTGTTTTATTGTCACGTTATTTTAGTTTCATTTTTATATATTTAGTCTCTCCAGTCCTTTTATAATGTCACGTTATTTTTGTTTCATTTTTATATATTTAGTCTTTCCAGTCCTTTAATATTGTCAAGTTATTTTTGTTTCATTTTTATATATTTAGTCTATCCAGTCCTTTTATATTTTCAAGTTATTTTTGTTTCATTTTTATATATTTAGTCTCTCCAGTCCTTTTATATTGTCACGTTGTTTTTGTTTCATTTTTATATATTTAGTCTATCCAGTACTTTTATATTTTCACGTATTTTTGTTTCATTTTTATATATTTAGTCTTTCCAGTCCTTTTATACTGTCAGGTTATTTTTGTTTCATTTTTATATATTTAGTCTATCCAGTCCTTTTATATATTCAAATTTTTTTGTTTCATTTTTTATATATTTAGTCTATCCAGTACTTTTATATTGTCAGCTTAATTTTGTTTCATTTTTATATATTTAGTCTCTCCAGTCCTTTTATATTGTCAGTTTATTTTTGTTTCATTTTTATATACTTAGTCTATCCAGTCCTTTTATATTGTCAGGTTAATTTTGTTTCATTTTTATATATTTAGTCTATCCAGTCCTTTTATATTGTCACGTTGTTTTTATTTCATTTTTATGTAATAAGACTATACAGTCCTTTTATATTGTCAGGTTATTTTTGTTTCATTTTATATATTTATTCTCTCCAGTCCTTTTATATTGTCAGGTTAATTTTGTTTCATTTTTATATATTTATTCTATCCAGTCATTTCATATTGTCACGTTGTTTTTGTTTCATTTTTATATATTTCGTCTCTCCAGTCCTTTTATATTGTCAGCTTATTTTTGTTTCATTTTTGAATATTTGGTCTCTCCAGTCCTTTCATGCTGTCAGGTTATTTTTGTTTTTCTTTTATATACTTAGTCTATCCAGTCCTTTTGTATTGTCACGTTTTTGTGTTTCATTTTTATATCTTTAGTCTTTCCAGTCCTTTTATATTGTCAGGTTATTTTTGTTTCATTTTTGAATATTTGGTCTTTCCAGTCCTTTTATATTGTCAGGTTATTTTTTTTCATTTTTATATATTTAGTCTCTCCAGTCCTTTTATATTGTGACGTTGTTTTGTTTCATTTTTATATATTTAGGCTCTCCAGTCTTTTCATATTGTCAGGTTATTTTTGTTTCATTTTTATATATTTAGTCTATCCAGTCCGTTTATATTGTCAGGTTATTTTTGTTTCATTTTTATATATTTGGTCTATCCAGTCCTTTTATATTCTCACAAAATTTTTGTTTCATTTTTATATATTTAGTCTATCCAGTCCTTTTATATTGTCACGTCTTTTTTGTTTCGTTTTTATATATTTAGTTTCTCCAGTCCTTTTATATTGTCAGGTTATTTTGTTTCATTTTTATATATTCAGTCTATCCAGTCCTTTATCTTTTCAATTTTTTTTATTTCTTTTTTAAATATTTAGTCTATCCAGTACTTTTATATTGTCAGGTTATCTTTGTTTCATTTTTATATATTTCGTCTCTCCAGTACTTTTATATTGTCAGGTTATTTTTGTTTCATTTTTGAATATTTGGTCTTTCCAGTCCTTTTATATTGTCAGGTTATTTTTGTTTCATTTTTATTTATTTAGTCTATCCAGTACTTTTATATTGTCACGTTTTTGTGTTTCATTTTTATATATTTAGTCTCTCCAGTCCTTTTATATTGTCAGGTTATTTTTGTTTCCTTTTTATATATTTATTCTCTCCAGTCCTTTTATATTGTCAGGTTATTTTTGTTTCATTTTTATATAATTGGTCTATCCAGTCGTTTTATACTGTCAGGTTATTTTTTTTCATTTTTATATATTTGGTCTTTCCAGTCCTTTTTTATTGTCCGGTTACGTTTGTTTCATTTTTATATATTTAGTCTCTCCAGTCCTTTTATATTTTCAGGTCATTTTGTTTCATTTTTATATTTTTAGTCTTTCCAGTCCTTTTATTTTGTCAGGTTTTTTTTGTTTCATTTTTATATATTTATTCTATCCAGTCCTTTTATATTGTCAGGTTTTTTTTGTTTCATTATTATATATTTATTTTATCCAGTCCTTATATATTGTCTCGTTGTTTTTGTTTGATTTTTATATATTTAGTCTATCCAGTACTTTTATATTGCCACGTTTTTGTGTTTCATTTTTATATATTTAGTCTATCCAGTACTTTTATATTGTCACATTTTTGTGTTTCATTTTTATAAATTTAGTCTATCCAGTCCTTTTATTTTGTCAGGTTATTTTTGTTTCATTTTTATAAATTTAGTCTATCCAGTACTTTTATATTGTCACGTTTTTGTGTTTCATTTTTATATATTTAGTCTTTCCAGTCCTTTTATATTGTCAGGTTCTTTTTGTTTCATTTTTGAATATTTGGTCTTTCCAGTCCTTTTATATTGTCAGGTTATTTTTGTTTCATTTTTATATATTTAGTCTTTCCTGTCCTTTTATATTGTCACGTTGTTTTGTTTCATTTTTATATATTTAAGCTCTCCAGTCTTTTCAGATTGTCAGGTTATTTTTGTTTCATTTTTATATGTTTAGTCTCTCCAGTCCTTTTATATTGTCAGGTTATATTTGTTTCATTTTTATATATTTAGTCTCTCCAGTCCTTTTATATTGTCACGTATTTTTGTTTCATTTTTATATATTTAGTCTATCCAGTCCTTTTATATTGTCACGTTTTTTGTGTTTCATTTTTATATATTTAGTCTATCCAGTCCTTTTATATATTCAAGTTTATTTGTTTCATTTTTATATATTTAGTCTATCCAGTACTTTTATATTGTCAGGTTAATTTTGTTTCATTTTCATATATTTAGTCTATCCAGTCCTTTTCTATTGTCAGGTTATTTTTGTTTCCTTTTTATATATTTAGTCTATTTTGTCTTTTTATATTGTCACGTATTTTTTTTTCATTTTTATATATTTAGTCTATTCAGTACTTTTATATTGTCACGTTGTTTTTGTTTCATTTTCATATAATTAGACTATACAGTCCTTTTATAATGTCAGGTTATTTTTGTTTCATTTTTATATATTTGGTCTTTCCGGTCCTTTCATATTATCAGGTTTTTTTTGTTTCATTTTTATATATTTAGTCTCTCCAGTCCTTTTATATTGTCAAGTTAATTTTGTTTCGTTTTTATATATTCAGTCTATCCAGTCCTTTATATTTTCAACTTTTTATTGTTTCATTTTTATATATTTAGTCTATCCAGTCCTTTTCTAATGTCAAGTTATTTTTGTTTCATTTTTATATATTTTTTCTATCCAGTCCTTTTATATTGTCACGTATTTTTGTTTCATTTTTATATATTTAGTCTATTCAGTACTTTTATATAGTCACGTTGTTTTTGTTTCATTTTTATATTATTAGACTATACAGTCCTTTTATATTGTCACATTATTTTTGTTTCATTTTATCTATTCATTCTCTCCAGTCCTTTTATATTGTCAGGTTAATTTTGTTTCTTTATTATATATTTAGTCTTTCCAGTCTTTTCATATTGTCAGGTTATTTTTGTTTCATTTTTATCTATTTAGTCTATCCAGTTCTTTTATATTGTTAGTTTATATTTGTTTCATTTTTACATATTTGGTCTATCCAGTCCTTTTATTTTGTCAGGTTATTTTTGTTTCATTTTTATAAATTTAGTCTATCCAGTACTTTTATATTGTCACGTTTTTGTGTTTCATTTTTATATCTTTAGTCTTTCCAGTCTTTTTATATTGTCAGGTTCTTTTTGTTTCATTTTTGAATATTTGGTCTTTCCAGTCCTTTTATATTGTCACGTATTTTTGTTTCATTTTTATATATTTAGGCTCTCCAGTCTTTTCATATTGTCAGGTTATTTTTGTTTCATTTTTATATATTTAGTCTATCCAGTCTTTTTATATTGTCAGGTTGTTTTTGTTTCATTTTTAAATATTTGGTCCATCCAGTCCTTTTATATTGTCAGGTTATATTTGTTTTACTTTTTTATATTTAGTCTCTCCAGTCCTTTTATATTGTAGGGTTATTTTTGTTTCATTTTTATATGTTTAGTCTTTCCAGTCCTTTTATATTGTCACGTATTTTTGTTTCATTTTTATAAATTTAGTCTATCCAGTCCTTTTATATTGTCACGTATTTTTGTTTCATTTTTATATATTTAGTCTATTCAGTACTTTTATATTGTCACGTTGTTTTTGTTTCATTTTTATATAATTAGACTATACAGTCCTTTTATATTGTCAGGTTATTTTTGTTTCATTTTATCTATTTATTCTCTCCAGTCCTTTTATATTGTCAGGTTATTTTTGTTTCATTTTTATATATTTATTCTATCCAGTCCTTTTATATTGTCACGATTTTGTGTTTCATTTTTATATATTTGGTCTTTCCAGTCCTTTAATATTTTCAGGTTATTTTTGTTTTTTTTATATATTTGGTCTCTCCAGTCCTTTTATAATGTCAGGTTATTTTTGTTTTATTTTTGTATACTTAGTCTATCCAGTCCTTTTATATTGTCACGATTTTGTGTTTCATTTTTATATATTTAGTCTATCCAGTCCTTTTATATATTCAAGTTTTTTTGTTTCATTTTTATATATTTAGTCTATCCAGTACTTTTATATTGTCAGGTTAATTTTGTTTCATTTTCATATATTTAGTCTATCCAGTCCTTTTCTATTGTCAGGCTATTTTTGTTTCATTTTTATATATTTAGTCTATTTTGTCCTTTTATATTGTCACGTATTTTTTTTTCATTTTTATATATTTAGTCTATTCAGTACTTTTATATTGTCACGTTGTTTTTGTTTCATTTTCATATAATTAGACTATACAGTCCTTTTATAATGTCAGGTTATTTTTGTATCATTTTTATATATTTGGTCTTTCCAGTCCTTTCATATTGTCAGGTTTTTTTTGTTTCATTTTTATATATTTAGTCTCTCCAGTCCTTTTATATTGTCAAGTTAATTTTGTTTCGTTTTTATATATTCAGTCTATCCAGTCTTTTATATTTTCAACTTTTTATTGTTTCATTTTTATATATTTAGTCTATCCAGTCCTTTTCTATTGTCAGGTTATTTTTGTTTCATTTTTATATATTTAGTCTATCCAGTCCTTTTGTATTGTCACGTATTTTTGTTTCATTTTTATATATTTATTCTATCCAGTCCTTTCATATTGTCATGTTGTTTTTGTCTTATTTTTATATATTTAGTCTCTCCAGTCCTTTTTTATTGTCACGTTATCTTGTTTCATTTTTATATATTTAGTATTTCCAGTCTTTTCATATTGTCAGGTTATTTTTGTTTCATTTTTATCTATATAGTCTTTCTAGTCCTTTTATATTGTCAGTTTATATTTGTTTCATTTTTACATATTTGGTCTTCCAGTCCTTTTATTTTGTCAGGTTATGTTTGTTTCTTTTTTATAAATTTAGTCTATCCAGTACTTTTATATTGTCACGTTTTTGTGTTTCATTTTTATAAATTTAGTCTCTCCAGTCCTTTTATATTGTCAGTTTATTTTTGTTTCATTTTTGAATATTTGGTCTTTCCAGTCCTTTTATATTGTCAGGTTATATTTGTTTCATTTTTATATATTTAGTCTTTCCTGTCCTTTTATATTGTCACGTTGTTTTGTTTCATTTTTATATATTTAGGCTCTCCAGTCTTTTCATATTGTCAGGTTATTTTTGTTTCTATTTTTTATATTTGGTCTATCCAGTCCTTTTATATTGTCAGGTTCTATATGTTTTATTTTTTTATATTTAGTCTCTCCAGTCCTTTTATATTGTTACGTTATTTTTGTTTCATTTTTATATATTTAGTCAATCCAGTCCTTTATATTGTCAGGTTATATTTGTTTCATTTTTATATATTTAGTCTATCTAGTCCTTTCATATTGTCACGTTGTTTTGTTTCATTTTAATATATTTATCTCTCCAGTCCTTTTTTATTGTCACTTTATTTTGTTTCATTTTTACATATTTGGTCTCTCCAGTCCTCTTATATTTTCAGGTTATTTTTGTTTCATTGTTATAAAATTTAGTCTATCCAGTCCTTTTATTTTGTCACGTCTTTTTTGTTTCATTTTTATATATTTAGTCTTTCCAGTCCTTTTATATTGTCAGGTTATTTTTGTTTCATTTTTGAATATTTGGTCTTTCCAGTCCTTTTATATTGTCAGGTTATTTTTGTTTCATTTTTATATATTTAGTCTCTCCTGTCCTTTTATATTGTCACGTTGTTTTGTTTCATTTTTATATATTTGGGCTCTCCAGTCTTTTCATATTGTCAGGTTATTTTTGTTTCATTTTTATATATTTATTCTATCCAGTCTTTTTATATTGTCAGGTTGTTTTTGTTTCATTTTTATATATTTGGTCCATCCAGTCCTTTTATATTGTCAGGTTATATTTGTTTTACTTTTTTATATTTAGTCTCTCCAGTCCTTTTATACTGTAGGGTTATTTTTGTTTCATTTTTATATGTTTAGTCTCTCCAGTCCTTTTATATTGTCACGTATTTTTGTTTCATTTTTATAATTTTAGTCTATCCAGTCCTTTTATATTGTCACGTATTTTTGTTTCATTTTTATATATTTAGTCTATTCAGTACTTTTATATTGTCACGTTGTATTTGTTTCCTTTTTATATAATTAGATTATACAGTCCTTTTATATTGTCAGGTTGTTTTTGTTTCATTTTATCTATTTATTCTCTCCAGTCTTTTATATTGTCAGGTTAATTTTGTTTCTTTATTATATATTTATTCTATCCAGTCCTTTCATATTGTCACGTTGTTTTTGTCTTATTTTTATATATTTAGTCTCTCCAGTCCTTTTATATTGTCAGGTTATATTTGTTTCATTTTTATATATTTAGTCTATCTAGTCCTTTTATATTTTCAGGTTTATTTTGTTTCATTCTCATATATTTGGTCTCTCCAGTCCTTTTATAATGTCAGGTTATTTTTGTTTTTTTTTTGTATACTTAGTCTATCCAGTCCTTTTATATTGTCACGTTTTTGTGTTTCATTTTTATATATTTAGTCTATCCAGTCCTTTTATATATTCAAGTTTTTTTGTTTCATTTTTATATATTTAGTCTATCCAGTCCTTTTCTATTGTCAGGTTATTTTTGTTTCATTTTTATATATTTAGTCTATTTTGTCCTTTTATATTGTCAGGTTATTTTTGTTTCATTTTTATATATTTAGTCTATTCAGTACTTTTATATTGACACGTTGTTTTTGTTTCATTTTTATATAATTAGACTATACAGTCCTTTTATAATGTCAGGTTATTTTTGTTTCATTTTTATATATTTGGTCTTTCCAGTCCTTTCATATTGTCAGGTTTTTTTGTTTCATCTTTATATATTTAGTCTCTCCAGTCCTTTTATATTGTCACGTATTTTTGTTTCATTTTTATATATTTAGTCTATCCAGTCCTTTCATATTGTCACGTTGTTTTTGTCTTATTTTTATATATTTAGTCTCTCCAGTCCTTTTTTATTGTCACGTTATTTTGTTTCATTTTTATATATTTAGTCTTTCCAGTCTTTTCATATTGTCAGGTTATTTTTGTTTCATTTTCATCTATTTAGTCTATCCAGTCCTTTTATATTGTCAGTTTATATTTGTTTCATTTTTACATATTTGGTCTTCCAGTCCTTTTATTTTGTCAGGTTATTTTTGTTTCATTTTTATAAATTTAGTCTATCCAGTACTTTTATATTGTCACGTTTTTGTGTTTCATTTTTATATCTTTAGTTTTTCCGGTCCTTTTATATTGTCAGGTTCTTTTTGTTTCATTTGTCTATATTTAGTCTCTCCAGTCCTTTTATATTGTCACGTATTTTTGTCTCATTTTTATATATTAAGTCTATCCAGTACTTTCATATTGTCACGTTTTTGTGTTTCATTTTTATAAATTTAGTCTCTCCAGTCCTTTTATATTGTCAGGTTATTTTTGTTTCATTTTTGAATATTTAGTCTTTCCAGTCCTATTATATTGTCAGGTTATTTTTGTTTCATTTTTATATATTTAGTCTATCCAGTCCTTTTATATTCTCACAAAATTTTTGTTTCATTTTTATATATTTAGTCTATCCAGTACTTTCATATTGTCACGTTTTTGTGTTTCATTTTTATATATTTAGTCTTTCCTGTCCTTTCATATTGTCACGTTGTTTTGTTTCATTTTTATATATTTAGGCTCTCCAGTCTTTTCATATTGTCAGGTTATTTTTGTTTCATTTTTATATATTTAGTCTATCCAGTTCTTTTATATTATCAGGTTGTTTTTGTTTTATTTTTTTATATTTAGTCTCTCCAGTCCTTTTATATTGTTACGTTATTTTTGTTTCATTTTTATATATTTAGTCAATCCAGTCCTTTATATTGTCAGGTTATTTTTGTTTCATTTTTATATATTTAGTCTATCCAGTCCTTTTATATTCTCACAAAATTTTTGTTTCATTTTTATATCTTTAGTCAATCCAGTCCTTTTATATTGTCACGTCTTTTTTGTTTCATTTTTATATATTTATTCTATCCAGTCCTTTAATATTGTCAGGTTATTTTTATTTCATTTTTTTATATTTAGTCTATCCAGTCCTTTTATATTGTCAGGTCATTTTTGTTTCCTTTTTAGATATTTAGTCTATCCAGTCTTTTAATATTGTCAGATTATTTTTGTTTCATTTTTATATATTTAATCTATCCAGTCCTTTTATATTGTCAGGTTATTTTTGTTTCATTTTTGAATATTTGGTCTCTCAAGTCCTTTTATACTGTCAGGTTATTTTTGTTTTAGTTTTATATACTTAGTGTATCCAGTTCTTTTATATTGTCACGATTTTGTGTTTCATTTTTATATATATAGTCTCTCCAGTCCTTTTATATTGTCAAGTTATTTTTGTTTCATTTTTGAATATTTGGTCTTTCCAGTCCTTTTATATTGTCAGGGTATTTTTGTTTCATTTTTATGTATTTAGTCTATCCAGTCCTTTTATATTGTCAGGTTATTTTTGTTTCATTTTTATATATTTATTCTATCAAGTCCTTTTTTATTGTCACGTTGTTTTTGTTTCATTTTTATTTATTTAGTCTGTCCAGTCCTTTTATATTGTCAGTTTATATTTGTTTCATTTTTACATATTTGGTCTATCCAGTCCTTTTATATTGTCAGGTTATTTTTGTTTCATTTTTATATATTTAGTCTATCCCGTACTTTTATAGTGTCACGTTTTTGTATTTCATTTTTATATATTTAGTCTTTCCAGTCCTTTTATATTGTTAGGTTATTTTAGTTTCAATTTAATATCTTTAGTCTATCCAGTCCTTTTATATTGTCACGTCTTTTTTGTTTCATTTTTATATATTTATTCTATCCAGTCCTTTAATATTGTCAGGTTATTTTATTTCATTTTTTTATATTTAGTCTATCCAGTCCTTTTATATTGTCACGTATTTTTGTTTCATTTTTATATATTTAGTCTCTCCTGTCCTTTTATATTGTCACGTATTTTTTTTTCATTTTTATATATTTAGTCTATCCAGTACTTTTATATTGTCACGTTGATTTCTCATTTTTATATATTCAGTCTATACAATCCTTTTATATTGTCAAGTTATTTTTGTTTCATTTTTACATATTTCTTCTCTCCAGTCCTTTTATATTTTCAGGTTATTTTTGTTTCATTTTTATCTATTTAGTCTATCCAGTCCTTTTATATTGTCAGTTTATATTTGTTTCATTTATACATATTTGGTCTATCCAGTCCTTTTATATTGTCAGGTTATTTTTGTTTCATTTTTATATATTCAGTCTATCCAGTCCTTTATATTTTCAAGTTTTTTTTGTTTCATTTTTATCAATTTAATCTATCCAATACGTTTATATTGTCACGTTTTTGTGTTTCATTTTTATATATTCAGTCTCTTCAGTTTTTTTTATTGTCAGGTTATTTTTGTTTCATTTTTATATATTTAGTCTACCCAGTCTTTTTATATTGTCACAATACTTTTGTTTCATTTTTATATATTTATTCTATCCAGTCCTTTAATATTGTCAGGTTATTTTATTTCATTTTTTTATATTTAGTCTATCCAGTCCTTTTATATTGTCACGTATTTTTGTTTCATTTTTATATATTTAGTCTCTCCTGTCCTTTTATATTGTCACGTATTTTTTTTTCATTTTTATATATTTAGTCTATCCAGTACTTTTATATTGTCACGTTGATTTCTCATTTTTATATATTCAGTCTATACAATCCTTTTATATTGTCAAGTTATTTTTGTTTCATTTTTACATATTTCTTCTCTCCAGTCCTTTTATATTTTCAGGTTATTTTTGTTTCATTTTTATCTATTTAGTCTATCCAGTCCTTTTATATTGTCAGTTTATATTTGTTTCATTTATACATATTTGGTCTATCCAGTCCTTTTATATTGTCAGGTTATTTTTGTTTCATTTTTATATATTCAGTCTATCCAGTCCTTTATATTTTCAAGTTTTTTTTGTTTCATTTTTATCAATTTAATCTATCCAGTACGTTTATATTGTCACGTTTTTGTGTTTCATTTTTATATATTCAGTCTCTTCAGTTATTTTTATTGTCAGGTTATTTTTGTTTCATTTTTATATATTTAGTCTACCCAGTCTTTTTATATTGTCACAATACTTTTGTTTCATTTTTATATATTTAGTCTATCCAGTCCTTTTATATTGTCACGTCTTTTTTGTTTCCTTTTTATATATTTAGTCTCTCCAGTCCTTTTATATTGTCAGGTTATTTTTGTTTCATTTTTATATATTCAGTCTATCCAGTCCTTTATATTTTCAAGTTTTTTTTATTTCATTTTTATATATTTAGTTTATCCAGTAATTTTATATTGTCACGTTTTTGTGTTTCATTTTTATATATTTAGTCTTCCCAGTCTTTTTATATTGTCACGTTTGTGTGTTTCATTTTTATATATTTAGCCTATCCAGTACTTTTATATTGTCACGTTTGTGTGTTTCATTTTTATAAAATGAGTCTATCCAGTCCTTTTATTTTGTCAGGTTCTTCTTGTTTCATTTTTATATATTTAGTCTCTCCAGTCCTTTTATATTGTCACGTATTTTTGTTTCATTTTTATATATTGAGTCTATCCAGTACTTTTATATTGTCACGTTGTTTTTGTTTCATTTTTATATATTTAGTCTATCCAGTCATTTTATTTTGTCAGGTTATTCTCGTTTCATTTTTATATATTCAGTCTATCCAGTCCTTTTATATTGTCACGTTGTTTTTGTTTCATTTTTATATATTTAGTCTCTCCGGTCTTTTCATATTGTCAGGTCATTTTTGTTTCATTTTTATCTATTTAGTCTATCCAGTATTTTTATTTTGTCAGGTTATTTTTGTTTCATTTTTATATATTCACTCTATCCAGTCCTTTTATATTGTCACGTTGTTTTTGTTTCATTTTTAATGATTTTGTCTATCCAGTCCTTTTATATTGTCATGTTTTTGTGTTTCATTTTTTTAAATTTAGTCTTTCCAGTCTTTTTATATTGTCACGTATTTTTGTTTCATTTTTTATATTTAGTCTATCCAGTCCTTTTGTATTGTCAGGTTATTTTTGTTTCATTTTTTTATATTTATTGTCTCCAGTCCTTTTCCATTGTCAGGTTATTTTTGTTTCATTTTTATCTAATTAGTCTATCCAGTCCTTTTATATTGTGAGTTTATATTTGTTTCATTTTTACATATTTGGTCTATCCAGTCCTTTCATATTGTCAGGTTATATTTGTTTCTTTTTTATATATTCAGTCTATCCAGTAATTTTATATTGTCACGTTTTTGTGTTTCAATTTTATAACTTTAGTCTATCCAGTCTTTTTATATTGTCAGGTTATTTTTGTTTCATTTTTATATATTCAGTCTATCCAGTCCTTTATATTTTCAAGTTTTTTTAATTTCATTTTTATATATTTAGTCTATCCAGTACTTTTATATTGTCACGTTTTTGTGTTTCATTTTTATATATTTAGTCTTCCCAGTCTTTTTATATTGTCAAGTTTGTGTGTTTCCTTTTTATATATTTAGTCTATCCAGTACTTTTATATTGTCACGTTTGTGTGTTTCATTTTTATAAAATGAGTCTATCCAGTCCTTTTATTTTGTCAGGTTCTTTTTGTTTCATTTTTATATATTTAGTCTCTCCAGTCCTTTTATATTGTCACGTATTTTTGTTTCATTTTTATATATTGAGTCTCTCCAGTACTTTTATATTGTCACGTTGTTTTTGTTTCATTTTTATATATTTAGTCTATACAGTCCTTTTATATTGTCAGGTTCTTTTTGTTTCATTTTTATATATTTCTTCTCTCCAGTCCATTTATATTGTCAGGTTATTTTTGTTTCATTTTTATCTATTTAGTCTCTCCAGTCCTTTTATATTGTCAGGTTAATTTTGTTTCCTTTTTATATATTTAGTCTCTCCAGTCTTTTTATATTGTCAGATTTTTTTTGTTTCATTTTTATATACTTAGTCTATCCAGTCCTTTTATATTGTCACGTTGTTTTTGTTTCATTTTTATGTATTTATTCTCTCCAGTCCTTTTTTATTGTCACGTTGTTTTGTTTAATTTTTATATATTTAGTCTCTCCAGTCTTTTTATATTGTCAGGTTTTTTTGGTTTCATTTTTTTATATTTAGTCTATCCAGTCCTTTTATATTGTCACGTTGTTTTTGTTTCATTTTTATATATTTTGTCTATTCAGTCCTTTCATATTGTCACCTTGTTTTTGTTTCATTTTTATATATTTAGTCGTTCCAGTCCTTTTTTATTGTCACGTTATTTTGTTTCATTTTTATATATTTTGTCTCTCCAGTCTTTTCATATTGTCAGGTTAGTTTTGTTTCATTTTTATCTATTTAGTCTATCCAGTCCTTTTATATTGTCAGTTTATATTTTTTTCATTTTTACATAGTTGGTCTATCCAGTCCTTTTATATTGTCAGGTTATTTTTGTTTCATTTTCATTTATTTATTCTTTCCAGTCCTTTTATATTGTCACGTATTTTTGTTTCATTTTTATATATTTATTTTATCCAGTACATTCATATTGTCAGGTTATATTTGTTTCATTTTTATATATTTAGTCTTTCCAGTCTTTTTATATTGTCAGATTATTTTTGTTTCATTTTTATATATTTATTCTCTCCAGTCCTTTTATATTGTCAGGTTATTTTTGTTTCATTTTTATATATTTAGTCTTTCCAGACTTTTTATATTGTCAGATTATTTTTGTTTCATTTTTATATATTTGGTCTATCCAGTCCTTTTATATTGTCACGTTGTTTTTGTTTCATTTTTATATATTTTGTCTATCCAGTCCTTTCATATTGTTACGTCTTTTTTCTTTTATTTTTATATATTAAGTCTTTCCAGTCCTTTTTTATTATCAGGTTTTTTTTTTTCATTTTTATACATTCAGTCTATCCAGTCCTTTTATATTATCAAGTTTTTTTTGTCACGTTGTTTTTGTTTCATTTTTGTATATTTAGTTTTTCAATTCCTTTTCTATTGTCAGAGTATTTTTGTTTCATTTTTATATATTAAGTCTATCCAGTTTTTTTATAATGTCAGGTTATATTTGTTTCATTTCTATATATTCAGTCTATCCAGTCATTTTATATTATCAGGTTATTTTTGTTTCATTTTTAAATATTTAGTCTATTCAGTCCTTTTATATTGTCAGGTTATTTTTGTTTCTTTTTTATATATTCAGTCTATCCAGTAATTTTATATTGTCACGTTTTTGTGTTTCAATTTTATAACTTTAGTCTATCCAGTCTTTTTATATTGTCAGGTTATTTTTGTTTCATTTTTATATATTCAGTCTATCCAGTCCTTTATATTTTCAAGTTTTTTTTATTTCATTTTTATATATTTAGTCTATCCAGTACTTTTATATTGTCACGTTTTTGTGTTTCATTTTTATATATTTAGTCTTCCCAGTCTTTTTATATTGTCAAGTTTGTGTGTTTCATTTTTATATATTTAGTCTATCCAGTACTTTTATATTGTCACGTTTGTGTGTTTCATTTTTATAAAATGAGTCTATCCAGTCCTTTTATTTTGTCAGGTTCTTTTTGTTTCATTTTTATATATTTAGTCTCTCCAGTCCTTTTATATTGTCACGTATTTTTGTTTCATTTTTATATATTGAGTCTATCCAGTACTTTTATATTGTCACGTTGTTTTTGTTTCATTTTTATATATTTAGTCTATACAGTCCTTTTATATTGTCAGGTTCTTTTTGTTTCATTTTTATATATTTCTTCTCTCCAGTCCATTTATATTGTCAGGTTATTTTTGTTTCATTTTTATCTATTTAGTCTCTCCAGTCCTTTTATATTGTCAGGTTAATTTTGTTTCCTTTTTATATATTTAGTCTCTCCAGTCTTTTTATATTGTCAGATTTTTTTTGTTTCATTTTTATATACTTAGTCTATCCAGTCCTTTTATATTGTCACGTTGTTTTTGTTTCATTTTTATGTATTTATTCTCTCCAGTCCTTTTTTATTGTCACGTTGTTTTGTTTAATTTTTATATATTTAGTCTCTCCAGTCTTTTTATATTGTCAGGTTTTTTTGGTTTCATTTTTATATATTTAGTCTATCCAGTCCTTTTATATTGTCACGTTGTTTTTGTTTCATTTTTATATATTTTGTCTATTCAGTCCTTTCATTTTGTCACGTCTTTTTTCTTTTATTTTTATATATTAAGTCTTTCCAGTCTTTTTATATTGTCAGGTTATTCTTGTTTCATTTTTATATATTTAGTCTATCCAGTCCTTTTCTATTATCAGGTTATTTTTGTTTCATTTTTATATATTCAGTCTATCCAGTCCTTTTATATTGTCACGTTTTTTTGTTTCATTTTTATATATTTAGTCTATCCAGTACTTTTATATTGTCACGTTGTTTTTGTTTCATTTTTATATAATTAGTCTATACAGTCCTTTCATATTGTCAGGTTATTTTTGTTTCATTTTTATATATTTATTCTCTCCAGTTCTTTTATATTGTCAGGTTATTTTTGTTTCATTTTTATATATTTAGTCTATCCAGTCCTTTCATATTGTCACCTTGTTTTTGTTTCATTTTTATATATTTAGTCGTTCCAGTCCTTTTTTATTCTCACGTTTTTTTGTTTCATTTTTATATATTTAGTCTATCCAGTACTTTTATATTGTCACGTTATTTTTGTTTCATTTTTATATATTTAGTCTTTCCAGTCTTTTTATATTGTCAGATTATTTTTGTTTCATTTTTATATATTTATTCTCTCCAGTCCTTTTATATTGTCAGGTTATTTTTGTTTCATTTTTATATATTTAGTCTTTCCAGACTTTTTATATTGTCAGATTATTTTTGTTTCATTTTTATATATTTGGTCTATCCAGTCCTTTTATATTGTCACGTTGTTTTTGTTTCATTTTTATATATTTTGTCTATCCAGTCCTTTCATATTGTTACGTCTTTTTTCTTTTATTTTTATATATTAAGTCTTTCCAGTCCTTTTTTATTGTCAGGTTTTTTTTTTTCATTTTTATACATTCAGTCTATCCAGTCCTTTTATATTATCAAGTTTTTTTTGTCACGTTGTTTTTGTTTCATTTTTGTATATTTAGTTTTTCAATTCCTTTTCTATTGTCAGAGTATTTTTGTTTCATTTTTATATATTAAGTCTATCCAGTTTTTTTATAATGTCAGGTTATATTTGTTTCATTTCTATATATTCAGTCTATCCAGTCATTTTATATTATCAGGTTATTTTTGTTTCATTTTTAAATATTTAGTCTATTCAGTCCTTTTATATTGTCAGGTTATTTTTGTTTCATTTTTATATATTTATTCTATCCAGTCGTTTTATATTGTCAGGTTATTTTTGTTTTATTTTTATATATTTAGTCTTTCCAGTCCTTCAAGATTGTCAGGTTATTTTTGTTTCATTTTTATATATTTATTCTCTCCAGTCCTTTTCTATTATCAGATTATTTTTGTTTCATTTTTATATATTTATTCTTTCCATTCCTTTTATATTGTCACGTTAATTTTATCCAGTCCTTTAATATTAACAGGTTATTTTTGTTTCATTTTTATATATTTCGTCTCTCCACTCCTTATATACTGTCACGTTATTTTGATTCATTTTTATATATTTATTCTCTCCAGTTCTTTTGAATTGTCACGTTATTTTTGTTTCATTTTTATATA
>OX387250.1:4117171-4119671 GCA_947562095.1 Branchellion lobata
AACACCTTGGGTATTCTAGCCACATACAATGAAGAGGTTTTGATTCTGGGTGATTTCAATTTTCACTTGGAGCAGTCTGACAACACAGATGCACAAACATTTCTCAACATTTTAAGGTCCCATGGTTTTGATTCGTCCACAAACCAACCCACCCATAACCAAGAAGGATGGCTTGATGTGATAGCATCCAGAAAGAGTGTCAACATCAACTATATTGATAGTGGCATTTCTGATCACAAGCTGCTTTTGTGCAGTTGTGAGATGCTCAAACCACCTCCCAGCTATCGACAGCTCCAAAATAGACGTTGGAATTTTTTGGACACTGAAAAGTTTTTTCAGAACTAAAGCTGTCTCCGCTTTCAGCTGCCACAAATCTTGATGTGGACTCAGCTTCTGACTTTTATAATTCCACTCTGTCAGGGATCCTTGACAAGATGATTCCTTTTAAGAACATAAGAATACATGAAAGACCTTCTGATCCATGGTTTGATCGGGAGTGTCGTACTTCGAAATGTCTGAAAAGGAGTTTAGAAAGGATCTACATGAGGACCAAGAGTGAGAATGATTTTTGGCCGCATGGATGGGTCAGAAGAAACTCTACAAAAGACTGTTTAGACACAAGCGTAGAGATTACTGGAATAATAAACTCAGTGATCCAAAAAACAAAACGGCTAACATTTGGAGCCACATTAATAGTGTCTCTGGTCGAGGAAAGAGATTTTCTGTTGACGGAATTCAGCCTGTTGAATTCCAATCTTTTCCCTTGAAGAAAGTTGAGTCAGCGAGGAACTCAATCCAAGCCAGAAAAACCTTATTTATTTAGCTTATGCACAAGAAGGTGGTCTCAGTAGGTTCCAGGATGTGGATGAAGATGAGCTTCTCAAGGCTATTCAGAGGCTTCCCAATAAACAGTGTGCGTCTGATCCAATACCCACTTGGCTTTTGAAAAAGATTTCAGGAATGATTCTACCTTTTGTAAAAAGTATGGTCAATCAGTCTCTTTCTAAAGGAATTGTCCCAAAGTCTTGGAAATCGGCTCAGGTTACACCACTGTTGAAAAAGCCTAGTCTTGATCACAACGTTGCCGCATCCTACAGACCCATCTCTAATCTGCCTGTTTTGTCCAAGCTCTCAGAAAGGCTTGTTCTCAACAGTCATGAGCTATTTAAATAATTCAAATCTTCTCTCCACCCACCAATCAGCTTACCGTCGTCATCATTCCACTGAAACGGCTGTCACAAAAGTGTATTCAGACATTCTTGGTGCAGCCGATGATGGTAAGCTCTCCCTCCTTATACTGTTAGACTTGTCAGCTGCCTTTGACTTAGTTGATCACAGTATTTTGTTGAAACGGCTAGAAAGCACATATGGTTTTGATGGTCTCACACTGGAATGGTTCAAAAATTACTTGAGTGACAGATCCTTCAATGTACGCTGCAGTGGGACAAAATCAGAATTTGTTGACTCTTCAGTGGGTGTCCCACAAGGATCTGTTCTTGGACCATTGTTGTTTTCTCTATACACTGGAGACCTTGAAAGAATAGTTTTGAAAGACAAGCTGGGATTTCATCAAAATGCCGATGACACTCAAATATATGGCCACTGCAATAATGAAGGCACAGAAGAAATGCAGATAAGAGTGTCTGAGTGTGTAGATGAAATCGCATCTTGAATGGGAGCCAATTGTCTCAAGCTCAACAGTGAAAAGACTGAGGTGATCTGGTTCTCTTCTCGTCGGAATCTGAAAAATATTCCGAGCTATTCTGTCCGTGTATTAGAAAGCAACATCTTTCCATCAAAATCTGTGAGGAACTTGGGAATATCTATGGATAGAGACTTCACGATGTCAACGCAGATATAAAAAACAATACAGATGTGTTTTACCTCTCTGCGTCAAATAAGATCCATCAAGGGATGTTTGACAATGGACACCTTGAAAAAACTTGCATCGGCCTTAGTTTTAAGTCGTATTGACTACTGTAATGAGACTGGCTGTTGTATTGATTATGGATTGAATACTCTGCGTTGCTACCTTAGGTAAGCTGATTACAGCCATGTTGTCATCTACATGGCTGTAGTCAGCTTACCTAAGGTAGCAACGCAGAGTATTCAATCCATAATTAATACAACAGCCAGTCTCATTACAGTAGTAAGAAATTATGATCACATTACCCCTGTACTCAAGGAGTTTCACTGGCTGAAAATTGATGAAAGGATCGAGTAGAAAGTTGCTCTGCAGATGTATAAGTGCTTGTTCAACGAGGGTACTGCGTATCTGACACGTGACCTAGTTCAAGTTGCTAGTCTGCCGGAAAAACAGAGACTGAGATCGGCTAAGTCAAAGGACGTTGTTCCCAACAAGCACAAGCTAAAATCATTAGGATTAAGAAGGTTCAGCGTCAGCGGACCTAAATTGTGGAACAACCTCCCTACAGCTTAAAATCTTCAAGTTCAACAAAATCATTTTGTAGATCTCTGAAGACTTACCTATTCAATAAAT
>OX387250.1:4124671-4167171 GCA_947562095.1 Branchellion lobata
AAAAAAAACGTGGAAAAAAGTTATCAAATGTGTTAATAAAAAATGTTTTTATCCTTTATGTATTTTTATGTAAAATAATATAAAAACTCATGTTAAATAAAAATCGGATTTGAATCTAAAATATTTTTTGGTGAAATTGGCAAAAAGATCGTTCTATTTTATGAGGGTTACTAACGAAAAGGTTGAATTTGTTGCGTGATGTTTTCGCTTCGGGCAGTGTAGTAAAGTTCTTGTAGGTCATCTGAGGGTGGTGTGGTTGTTGTGTGGCATGGTGTGGTGTGGTTGTTTTGTGGCATGGTGTGGTATGGTTGTAGTGTGGCATGGTGTGGTATGGTTGTAGTGTGGCATGGTGTGGTGGGGTTGTTGTGTGGCATGGTGTGGTTTAGTTTTTGTGTGGCATGGTGTGGTGTGGTTGTTGTGTGGCATGATGTGGTATGGTTGTAGTGTGGCATGGTGTGGTGTGGTTGTTGTGTGGCATGATGTGGTATGGTTGTAGTGTGGCATGGTGTGGTGTGGTTGTTGTGAGGCATGGTGTGGTGTGGTTGTTGTGTGGCATGGTGTGGTGTGGTTGTTGTGTGGCACGGTGTGATATGGTTGTAGTGTGGCATGGTGTATTGTGGTAGTTATGCGGCATGGTGTGGTTTAGTTTTTGTGTGGCATGGTGTGGTGTGGTTGTTGTGTGGCATGGTGTGGTGTAGTTTTTGTGTAGCATGGTGTGGTGTGGTGTTGTTTGGCATGATGTGGTGTTGTGTGGCATTGTGTGGTGTGGTGTTGTGCTAGAGTTGTGTGGTTTTGTGGTTTGATTTTAGTTTAAAATGGTTTGTTGGTTGTGGTGTGGTGTGGTGTGATGTAGTGTGGTGTGATGTGGTGTGGTGTGGTGTGGTGTGGTGTGGTGTGGTATGGTGTGGTGTAGTGTGGTGTAGTGTGGTGTGGTGTGGTGTGGTGTGGTGTGGTGTGGTGTGGTGCGGTGAAGTGTGGTGTGTTGTGGTGTGGTGTGGTGTGGTGTGGTGTGGCGCGGTATGGTGTGGTGTGATGTGATTTAATTTTGGTTTGATGTGGTGTGATGGTTGTGGTATAGTGTGGTCTAATGTAGTGTAGTGTGGTGTGGTGTGTTGGTTGTGGTGTAATGTGGTGTAGTGAGATGTGGTGTAGCGTGGTGTGATTTTAATTTGATGTGGTGTGTAGGTTGTAATGTGTTGTGGTGTGGTGTGGTGTAGTGTGATATGTAATATGGTCGTTGTGGTGAGGTTTTATTATGGTGGTAGTGGTGATGATACGGAGTGGTGTATCTTAATTTCAAAAAAGTCAATAATTCAAAAATGCTCTGTGTTTTAATTTCCTCGAGGCAGCTTACAAAAACATGGAACAAAAAAATTATTTCAAAATTTTTGAAAAAGATTGAATAAATGTATTATAAAAAACTAATTTAAGGTCGTTGCTCAAAATAACCATTCAACAAATTGTATAAAAAATTAATAGTTTACCATAATTTGATATAAAATAATTATGAATTGTTAAAAAAGTAAACTAATAAGTTATTTCGATTAGAAATTTAAGTCACATTTGAACATCCGGCTTTCAGAAGTTCAAAGAGGGACGTTGAATGGCAATGCAGTCAGAGAAGGATGATGAAGTTCCAAAATTAATTTCCAATTTCAAAAGTAAATGAAAACTGAAAAAGAATTTTTTAAATATTTTCTTTGGCGAATTTTTCCGTGAGTGAATAAAACTTTTTCTCAACTATTGCAACTTATTGAGTGGCTTCGAAACTCTACGTGGTTAATGCCACTATGATAATATTCGTGTTTGTATTGTTTTGTATTGCATACAACTCAAATGTGACAGAGACGATGTAAAATAAATATATGATTGTGGTTAAACTTTAAAGAAAATTGAATTGAAATAACTTTACTTAGTTCATATAAGGTAGGTTTGCAAACGTAACTACAATGAACCCTTCAGCGTTGTTCCAAAGGCCGTCAGAGAGATTTTTAGTTCATTTCAAACTATCAAGTTTCTAAAAAAGACATGAAAGCACAATCTTTTATGACATCATCTAATAACGCTTTTCCATGATATAATCTCATGACATCCCCTTAACACCAGCCCATGATAGAATCTATAACACCCCTTCATAATACCACCCGTGACTATCACCCATGACTTTCACTCACGATTTTGACACTCAAGAAAGCACTCTTTCTGTACGCCTTTAGGTCATTCATCTCATCAGTGTTCGTTTCCCTCTTCTTTCTTCCCACCTCCGTTCTCTGCATTGCCATGTACTCTGCATATAAAAGGTATAATTAAAATGATGAGAACAAATTGAAATGAAAGAACAAAAACTAAAAAAAGCATAGTAAAAAAACTCCACAAATCCAAACTTCACACATTTGAAGTCCACATACACGAATCTTTCAAAAATAAACCTCACAGACACAGATATAAAATCACAGCCTACTTGAATAGTTGAATGTAGTCGGGTCTTCGTCTTCATAGTTAAGAGACTCTGAAAAAAGATCGGAATTTGCACCAATGGCGGATGATCCAGCAATTCGATTCTTTGCAGCATCCACTTGGTCTTCAGTATCGTACTGTTCGTCCCAGGGTTCGAAAAGCATGTGGAAGGGAAAGTCTGAGTAGATATTGTAGAAGACCAACCACACATACTCTTCTGCGTTCGTCATTCCCATGTCTTGGGCCTTGAAGATGATGTCTCTCATTACAGTGAGGTTGCTGTGGCAGAGGATGATTACTGAGGGTTGTTGTGGTTTGAAAAAGTAATTGGTGGTGGTTAGAGTGGTGTGGAAGTAATAAAGTGGTGGTTGGAGTGGTGTGGATGAAATGCAGGGGCGGTTGGAGTGGCGTGAAAGAATTACAGTTGTGGTTTGAAGGGTGTGGAATTATAACGGTAGTGGTTGGAGGGGTGTGGACAAGTTATGTAATGGTTGAAAAAAATTTTCGAAATTTTTTTGAAAGCTGAGATAATTTTTGTAAAAACTTTTTGTGGAGTTTAGTATAAAAAACTGATGAAAGATTTTGTAGGGTGTTGTAGAGTATTTTGGATCGTAGTACAAAAAACAGAAAACAGGTGTTGTGTAAAGACCTGTGTTAGTTTTCTTGCGGTAGAAGTTTTTCTAAAAGTGAAAAAAACAGACAGAGGCACAGGATGACCTCATAAAATCACCAACACTTCGAATACGGGACCAGATTGATGTAATGAGATAAAAAATACAAAAACACAAAATGCCAATGGCAGCTGAAAAATAACTTTCTAAAACTCGTAAAAACTTCAAATAAATGCTTTCAATAAAATAAAATTATTTGAATAGAAATTTATGGCTTTGTTCGATGCGATTAGTGTTTACGACACTTTCTGCCGAATTTTTAAAGTATTTTGGTTTTTTACTAGAATATTCGATATTCAACTTAGTTACTTTTCAATGTATATTTTCCAAACATATGAAAATTGATATACTTGTGTGTTGTTTGAAAATGACAAGTCTGATACATAATTGGAAACATGAGTGGCAGACGACAAAAAGTTGAAACTCTGAGATATACTTTCGAACGAAAATGTTGTTTGTTGCAGTGGTGAGTCCTTGTTTGCGTATATGAAAAATAATTTATTGAAAAACCAATTATTGGAAAAGAATTATTAAAAAAAAACGTAGATTATTACAAATAAATTTTATAAAAGAAATGACTAAAAAATAATTAATCAAAAAATTAATTACCAAAAACAAATTATTTAAAAATGAAGTATTTAAAAATTGGGTATATTGAATTTAATTATTTGTGTATAAAAGTCAATTTATTTTCTTACTTTGATCACTTGGTTATTTAACAAACCAATTTTATCGGACATAATCATATGATATTATAAACAAAAAATAGTATCAACTTGAACAAATTCAATTTTGAAGAAAAAAGCTCATTTATATTTGAAAATAACAGAAAATGTACAAATTTTGTTGTCGAGGTGTTTAGTAATGCTTCGCTTTTACTTTTCCTTTTTTGAACTTTTACAAAAGACCGGTTTAGAAACTGTATTTGAGGCATTCATGCCCTCAACTCTCCCTTCTTTTCCAACGGGAGTTCAAGGAAAACAAAGAAAGAATTTAGGAAATTGTCCGTAAATTTAGTTGCGGCTTATAAAAATTGAAAAAGTTATTTTTTATTCTATCCAAAAACCACAGTCACAGCACCTTCATTGTTTCATGGGATCAAAGCTGGAAAACTAAAAAACATAGTGGTATTAAAACTTTTTGGGGTTTATCCCACTATATTATTATTGGTATTTGTATTGCACTCTGTTGTGTTGTATTGTATGATGTTCCTGTTTACTTTTTTCCACAATAGCCGCAAACTAAATTGCATTGAAGTATGCTCGGAAAAGTGAAATTTGACTTAAAAATAAAAAAAACTCGGTAATTAAACTTATTTTATTGAAAATTCAACTCACTTCTAGCGGCCCGTTTGAGCTTTTCAAGAGCCAGGATTTCACTGCCGTCAAGGACCTTGGGCAGTTCGAGGTAGTTGTAGATGGCAATTTGCTGCTCCCTGAACCTCTTGCGAATAGCTGTGATGCCGAAAGAGCAAAAGCCAGTATTGCCTGGGGTATTTTTTGGCTCTTGTTGATGTTTGTGCTTATTCATATTTGTTTATAATGATTCGTATTTGTTTATAATAGTTCATATTGGTTTATAAATTTTTGTTTATAATGGTTAATTTTTGGGTTCATGGTTGTTTGTAAGGGTTTATGGTTGCTTGTAAGGAGTATTGATTTTTTGTAACGGTTCATGATTGTTTGTAGGAAGTCATGGTTGTTTGTGAGGATTCATAATTGTTTGTAATGGTTCATCGTTGTTTGAATGGATTCGTGGTTGTTTGTAAAGGTTCATGGTTTGTAAGGATTCGTGGTTGTTTGTAGGGGTTCATGACGGTTCAAAGGGTTCATAGAGGTTTCTGATATTTCAGTCTCAGATCATTTCTCTGGATTAAAAACACTCAGAAATATTATTTGAAAAATCAGAACTTTTTTTTACCATTTTTTAAATTATAACCAATCTTCTAACAATTTTTCTATGCATCCTGGATTTTCATTTACCAACCCACCATCGGTCAGAACCGCAGCAAGTCCCCAGTTGTAATGCATGAAGAGAGTTCTGAAAGCTGATCCAAAAGCTGTGAGTGAGCCAAAAATTCGAATGACTGTGGTGTAGATGGAGGAATCATCCATGGTGGAGTCGAAGCAGTTGAGAGGGAAGTAGGATAGCTTCCAGTAGTCCGCCGCCTGAGAAGTGGCCTTACAACCTTTGGGTAGAGTGTGGTGGGGTGTGCTGCTGGAATGTAGTAGAGTGTGGTGGGGTGAAGTGTGGTGTAGTGGAGTGTGGTTGAAAGATATTTGGTGTGATGAAGTATGGTGCGATGGAGTGTGGTGAAATGAGGTGTGGTGGATGATGAACTGCGAAAGAGCATAGAAATTAATAAATAAAAGAATGTAGGATGGAAGAATGTTTGATGAAATATGTTGAAAAATTTGGTATAGTGGAAGAGTGGAGAATTATAAGAAAAACTTGGTACGTAAAAATGAAAAATTGTTGACTAGAGACTGCTGGAAGGAAGATTGGCGTCTGGAAAATGCTGGAAGGTAGATTGATAGGTTGATGTTTAATCGATTCATGGTAATGAATGATTGCAAGTTGAAGCTATGAGGTTTGCTAAGTGTGCGAAAAATCTATCAGAAAACATCATCTTGCTAACCATTTTTTGTTGTTGTTTTTGAAACATTTTTTTTTGTTGAAATATGGTTTGTTGTTTTCGCTGTTGTATTGTTTGTATATATTGCATTATATCTTAGCATAGAATGAACTATAGATATTCATATTTTTTTAATTTTTGGGTTTATGATCTTCGTGTAGAATTTACAAGTAGTGAAATGATTTATGTTGAAAATATTTTTTTCTCATTACCGTACAATTATTTCAGTTCCTATACTTTCCGGCTTATACTTCATGACATTTCATCGTTTTTTTTTCAATTATTTTGATCATTTTTTGTAACATTTTCACAAGTTATATGAAATAAATTCAGTAAAAGCTATTTCTAAAACCGGAGAAACACTTAACTTTTACTAGTAACAGAGATCAAGATGGTTAAAAAAGCAAATCAATCGAAAAAGAAATGTGATTATTGATATTTAACTTAATGGGGTTTGTTTCCACAAAGAAAGTTGATTTAAACATTCGTTTTTTTGAGTTCCATTTTAACAATAGTTTTTATATATTCATTTCAGCAGCGATGCCTGAAACGGCACGGCGTATTTTAAGGTCTTACAGGTGTGTTGTGTCTAATTCAGGTTCTTTTATTGAAATCAACGAGAATTTTTAGTGAATTTTTTGCATTTTTAAAGTTTTGAAAGAAAGAAAATGAAATATTTATCAATGTTGCTTTTGGAATTTTCTAGGACTTGGTTTCACTATAATGAAATTGGTAATTGTTTTGTATTTTAATGTATTTTAACTGCCGAAGACAGTTAATTAAAAGCTTCAAAATATACAAAAGTGTATTGAACAGAGATTCAATAAAAGAAATGGAAGTTTAGTTAGTTGATCTTGTTGCAACGATAAGTTTGTATCGGTGACAGGACGCCATAAAGTAAGCACTAGAGAGTTTTCTTTCAAACAGCCAATAGACTAATTAACTTGTGACCTACAAAAGATGCATTGAGCAATGAATTAGAATAGATCCTTTGATTGTTTTGTAAGAAAAATCAATAAAAACCTTTAAAAAAACTTCAATTTTGCCTTGACTCATTTTTTAAAGCTTCTGATGTTGTATTAATCAAACTAGAATTTTTAGTTCAATTAATTTATTTGATCTCATTATGAAAAAAAACAATAGAAGCAATGTTCTTAAAAGCTACCGTCCTTTTGAAAACATTCATTGTTGTAATGCACTTCTTTGCGTGAGTATTTATTTAACATATAATCACAGACTCTATTCAAAGGAATTTAACCCCAAACACCGTAGTTGAAAACATCAGCCCTTTTCTTCCGAACAAATCCTTTGAAAGCCACTTCCTTTCTATGCAAGATCTCATCAAAGCACGTTCAGGCTTTATCATCAAATCGGTAGCTACAATATCAATCTCTTCATCGCTCCATTCTTCATCACTCTTCCTACTATATACAACCACTCAATTCTATTCTGTAATTTCCCTTGTTTTTCATGATATCCTTTCTTTTTCATACAATTCCTTCCATGAAAATTTTTCTTTTCCACAGAACCCTACAACATTCATACAAAATTTCCTATAGCAATCAAACAATTCACCATAGATCATTTGAATATAATTTGTTATGTAATTTATTCAACTTAAAGTTAGTCACTCCACACAACCAAATCATTTTAACATAGCTTTTCATTTTCCCACACCACTCTTCCATCCACACCACTCTTCCATCCACACCACTCTTCCATCCACACCACTCTTTCATCCACACCACTCTTCCATCCACACCACTCTTCCATCCACACCACTTTTCCATCCACACCACTCTTCCATCCACACCACTCTTTCATCCACACCACTCTTCCATCCACACCACTCTTCCATCCACACCACTCTTCCATCCACACCACTCTTCCATCCACACCACTCTTCCATCCACACAGACGCCTCACTGTCTGAGCAGAGCCCTCCGAAGATGACGTTTACAGACTGGTTGAGGATCAAGTTGAGACCTTCCCTCATTCCTGCCATACCGTTACACTGCTTCACTGGCCGCATGGAAATGCTGAAAAGGGGTGGTGATGGTGATGAGGGTCTTATGATTTGATGGTGGTTTAGTGGAAGACATATTGATTTGATAGTATACATAATGGTTTTGATTGTGCTGTCTTTGTAGTTTGGTGGTGTAATCTTTTGGTGGTGGCTTTACAAAAAGAATTGAGGTTTGGTGAGTTGAAGGCTTATAAAAGATACTGGTAATTAAGAAATGGAAATTCTATGAAGATGTTGGTGGAAGAGATTGCAGTTTTCAGTTGAACACAAATAAATATAAACATACAAGAGATTATTTATTTTTAGTAATACATGAATTAATGTTTATATGCTCATTTGATCCTATAACTGATTTTCAATTTTTTCATTCATATTGATAAATGAAATGTTGTAGGAATACAGGCACCTGTACGACTCCACACTGAGGTTGTTCTTGATGGCCATCATCACTCCATCGTGAATCCTTTTGCGAGCATTTTTCGCCTGTTGTGTGTGTGTGTGTGTTTGATTGTGTTTTTTTGTTTGTTTGGTTATGCATGTGTCTTTGGGTTTGTGTTTGTGAAAAAAGTGCTTATGTTCAACATTTGTCATACGAGTGTTTCGGCATAAACGCCATTATTCCATCCACCTCTCGCATTCTATTTCAAGATAATCCACACCAAAGGCGATCAGCATATCACAACGATTCGTATTAGACACGCTAATAAATATATTTTATTATAGAAAGTTTCTTTTATATCTAATTTACTTCACAATTTAGTTTCAATTTACTTTCTTCATTTTTTCGTAAATTCTTTGCATAGAATGGGAGATTTTACATCAACGCTATTATTACTTTTACTATAAAAACTGGTGAAGAAGTGCTCAATTTCAAAAAAGATATTTCTGAAACTAATGGAATGGTGTCAAAACTTGAAACCTGTTTGAAAGCATCAATTTTTTGTTGTGAATTATTCCATGCTTTGGTGCTTTATACCTTCATTATCTTTTTTACACATGCTGAAAATTGAAAACTTCTTCACTAATATTATCTTTTTTTCCCAATTAAAATACAATTTGAAACTCCAAATTTTTTATTAAGTTTTAGAACACATTGTTGAGACTGCTGTTAACTTCGTGTGCTTCAGTGGAAAGTACTTTGAAAAAAAATTCCATACAAAAAGAAGAGTGTGATGAAAATAGTTTTACTCAAAAATCAGAGAAAAAAACTCTATCAGTTTAAAAAATTGAAATTTTTTGAATGGTCCTTAAAAATTCAAAGAAAAGCATCACTCAAAACTATTAGTCATTTTTGCTTTGTTTGACATTCATTACTCTCTCATTCACGTAATCATTCATTTATTCATCCACTAGTTCATTCACTAGCCAACTTGATTACCCATTTATACTCATTAATTCACTCATTCACATTTTCATCATCCATTACTTATACATCACTCTTCCACTAATATAGCACTCTTGCCTACTCATCCACACTCATTCACTCATTCATCCACTCATTTGTTCACCCAACCTGGTTGATATTGGTGATAAGGCCGATACGGAGAGTAAAAGCAGGAGGAAGGAAAGTGGAGAAGAGAAAGAAGACGACGATGATGGTAGTAGGAATGTCGGGGTTTATTGAAGACTTCATGGAGGCTGCTGAGTCGATCGAGTTTGTTGATGTCGGTGGAGTGGCTGGATTTATTGGAAGAAGAAGATAGCTTCAAGTTTTTCAATTTATTGGAAAGGTTTGGGTTTTTGAAAAAAAGGTTGATTCACTGAAGAAAGCTGAGTGTTTGAAGGAGGGTTTTGAGAGAAGCAAAAAAATTAATAGTCTTTAAACTTCTTCAAAAATAATGTTTCTGAATTTTTTTGCTTGAGGGTTTGTATGCTTGTCTGTGTTTGTTTGAATAGACGGCTAATATTGAAAAAAAATATTTTCACACAAAAGTATCTAGCACAAGATGTTCGCGTGCCATCAACTTCTCAAAGCAACAAAAATAATTCCAAAATTTTTCTACTTCTGAAAAATTTTTTGAATAATTTTTCATTCAGAAACAACTTTTAAAAAATGTATTTTTTCGATTTTAACGAGCCCATCACTTGAGAAGCAGGCGATAAAAAGCCGACGAATGCTTCGTCACCTCCCGCTATAAGCACTTCATCGCCTTTTATATTCTCCAGCTTTTTGTTTTTTGTTCTATTTGTGCAGTTTTTTTATATTTTTTTTTAAATAATTTTTAACTTTATTTTTCTCAAAGTTTTCATTTTTATAAATCGTTTTTCCCCTTTTTTTTCACTTCTTTTTTCAGTTGTTTCCATTTTTAGTTGATTTTTTTTGTTTTAATGTTTATCTTTTTTTCAAATATTTTCTTTATTTTTCAATTCAATTTTTAATCTTTTTTTAATAATTTTTTTCAATCTATTTTTATCAATTTTTCATTTTTATTTCAATAATTTTTCATTTTTATTTCAATAATTTTTCATTTTTATTTCAATAATTTTTCATTTTTATTTCAATAATTTTTCATTTTTATTTCAATAATTTTTCATTTTTATTTCAATAATTTTTCATTTTTATTTCAATAATTTTTCATTTTTATTTCAATAATTTTTCATTTTTATTTCAATAATTTTTCATTTTTATTTTAATAATTTTTCACTTGTTTTATAATTTTATAATTTTTATTTCAATAATTTTTCATTTATTTTGTTTTTGTAATTTTTAAGATTATTCTCCCATTATTTCATGAAATTTATCAAACGCTCCATTTATTTTTGTTTGTTTCTTTTATTAAACAATTTCATTTTTTTTTGCATTTTTTATTCATTATATCCACAAAAATATTCTTTCCTAAAAAGATGTTTTTTTTCCTTTTTAATCAAAACAGACTTTCAATTTTTCCAGTTAATCAAATTGTTTTTACCTGAAAATATTTTAATCAAAATAAAAAAAACTTAATTAGATGGAAAATCAATTTGATGCTTTCAAAAGTAACATTCGAAAATGCTTCATTTTTTGCATGTTACGTAGAGTTTAATTAGCAAGCTTCCAATCACGTAGTCTTTTATTACGTGATTGTGGTCACGAAACCTTCATATTGAAAATTTATTTACGTCTCGACTTTAAGAAAAGAGCAACTTCGCAAAAACGGAAAGTGGGAAAATGATTGCTAATGACGGATGTGTGGAAAGTGAAGATGGGAAAAGGATGAATGAGTGGATAGTGGTGATGAGAGGATGACGAATTGGTGGATGGTGGCGATAGGAGATGATGAATGTGTGAATGGTTAAGATGGGAAGATAAGAAATTTGTGGATGGTAGAGATGGGAGAATGATGAGTGAGAAGATGGAGAAGATGGGGGGATGATGAATGTGTAGATGGTGAAGATGGGAGGATGATGAATGTGTGGATGGTAGGGATAGAAAATGATGAATGTATGACTGTTGGAGATGAGAAAACGATGAATGTGTAGAGAGCAGAGATGAGAGGATGATAAAAGTGTGGATGGTGGAGATGGGTGGATGACGAACTTGTAGATGATGGAGATGGAAGGATTATGAAAGAGTGGATGGTGAAGATGAGAAGATGATGAATGTAGAGATGGTGAAGATAGAAGGATGATGAATGTGTGGGGGGTGAAGATGGGAATGTGATGAATTTGTGGAAAATGGAGATAGGCGATAGATGAATGTGTGGATGTTGGAGATGAGAAAATGATAAAGTGTGGATAGTGGGGATGGAAGAATGACCAAATTGTGCATGATGGAGATAGGAGTATGTTAGAGATGGGAAGATGATGAATGGGGAGATGGGGAAGATGAGGGTAAGTTGAATGTAAGAATGGTGGAGATGGGAGAATGATGAAGGTGTGGATGGTGGAGATGGGAGGATGCTGAACCTTTGAATGGTGGAAATGAAAAAAGGATAAATGTGTAGATGGTAGAGATGGAAAAATGACAGATGTGTAGATGGTGGAAAAAAGGAGATGATGAATGTATGGATGTTGGAGATGGGGAAATGATGCAGGTATGGAAAGTGGAGATAGAAAGATGATGAAAGTGTGGATGGTGGAAATGGTTGGATGACAAATTTGGAGATGATGGAGATGTGAGAAATAGAACTGTGTGGATGGTGAAGATGAGAGGATGAAGATTAGGGAGATGGTTGAGAAGGGAGAATGACGAATGTGAGGATGGAAGAGAACGGAATATGATGAATGTGTTGAAAATGAAAATAGGAGGATGACGAAGGTGTGGAGGATGGAAGAAGGAGGATGACGAAGTTGTGGATAATGGAGATAAGAGAGTGATAGAGATGGGAGGATGATGAATAGAGAGATGGTGGGGCTAAAGGTATGATAAATGTGTGGATGTTATAGATGAGAGAATGATGAAGGTGTGGATGGTAGAGATGGGAGAATGAAAAATGTGTAGCTGGTGGAGAAAGGAGATGATGAATGTATGCATGTTGAATATGGGGAAATGATGAATGCGTGTGAGGTGGAAATAGAAAGATGATGAAAGGGTGGATGGTGGAGATGGTGGGTGGAAAATTTGGGGATGATGGAGATGTGAGAATTATGAATGTGTGGATGGTGAAGATGGGAGAATGATGAAGAGGAAGGTGGTTAAGATGGGAGAATGATGAAGAGGGAGATGGTTAAGATGGGAGAATGACGAATATGAAGATGGTGGAGAAAGGAAGAGGATGAATGTGTGGGAAGTACAGATGGGAGGATGATGAATGTGTGGACTGTGGAGGAAGAAGGATGACAAATTTGTGAATAGTGAGGATAGGAGGATGGTAGAGATGGAGAGATGATGAATGTGGAGATGGTGGAGATGAAGGTGCGTGGATCGTGGAGATGGGAAAATGATGAAGGTGTGGATGGTGGATATGGGAAGATGATGAACGTTTTGATGGTGGAGATGAGAGGAGGATAAATGTGTAAATTAGAGAGATGGGACAATGACGAATGTGTGGATGGTGGAAAAAGGAGATGATGAATGTATGGATGTTGGTAATGGGGAAATGATGAATGCGTGTAAAGTGGAGTTAGAAGGATGATGAAAGGGTCGATGGTGGAAATGGTAGGTGGAAAATTTGGGGTTGATGGAGATGTGAGGATTATACATGAGTGGATGATAGAGATAGGAAGATGATGAATAGGGAGATGGTAAAGATGGAAGAATGACGAATGTGAGGATAGTGGAGATAGGAGAATGATGAATGTGCGTGAACTCTAGACGGGAGGATGATGAATGTGTGGATGGTGGAGAAGGGAGGATGACGAATTTGTGGATAGTGAAGATGGGAGGACGGTAAGGATGAGAGGATTATAAATGGAAAATGGTGGAGATGAGGTTATGATAAAGGTGTGGGTGGTGGAGAGGGGAAAACGATGAAGATGTGGATTGTGGAGATGGGAGGATTATGAATGTTTGGATGGTGGAGAAGAGAAGAGGATAAAGGTGTAGATGGTAGAAATTGGAGAATAACGAAAGTGTAGAGGGTGGAGAAAGGAGATGATGGATATATGGAGGTTGAAAATGGGGAAATGGTGAATGTTTGTAAAGTGAAGATAGAAAGATAATGAAAATGTGGATGGTGGAGAAGAAAGGATGACAAATTTTGGCATTATGGAGATGTGAGAATTATAAATGTGTGGATGGTGAAGATGGGAGGATGATGAATAAGGAAAGAGTTGAGATGGCAGAATGACTTATGTGGAGATGGTAGATAGAGAATGACGATGAATGTGTATGAAATGGAGATGGGAGGCTGAAGTATGTATGTAGGGCAAAAAAGGGAGAATGACGAATTTGTGGATGGTGGAGATAGGAGGATGGTATAGATGGGAGGATGATGAATGGGAAGATAGTGGAGATGAGGGTATGATAATTGTGTGGTTGGTGGAGATGGAAGGATGGTGAATGTTTGGATGGTGGAGATGAAAAGAGGATTAAGGTTTAGATGGTTGAAATTGGAGAATGACGAATGTGTAGATGGTGGAGAAAGAAGATGATGAATGTATGCATGTTGTAAATGCGGAAATGATAAATATGTGGAGAGTGAAGATAGAAAGATAATGAAAATGTGGATGGTGGAGATGGAAGGATGACAAACTTGGGGATGAGTGAGATCTGAGGATTATGAATGTGTGGATGGTGAATGTGGTAGAATGATGACAGGGGAGATGGTAGAGATGGGAGAATGACGAATGTGATGATGGTGGAGATAGGAGAACGATGAATGTGTTAGAAGTCGAGATGGGAGGATAAGGAATGTGTGGATGGTTGAGGACGGAGGATGACGAAGTTGTGGATGGTGGAGATTGGAGGGCGGTTAAGATGAGATGATCATAAATGGAAGATGGCGGAGATGTGGTTGTGATAAATGTGTGGGTGGTGGAGATGGGAAAATGATGAAGATGTGGATTGTGGAGATGAGAGGATTATGAATGTTTGGATGGTGGAGAAGAGAAAAGGATAAAGGTGTAGATGGTAGAAATTGGAGAATAACGAAAGTGTAGAGAGTGGAAAAAGGAGATGATAATTATATTTTTGTTGAAAATGGGGAAATGATGAATGTTCGTAAAGTGAAGATTGAAAGATAATGAAAATGTGGATGGTGGAGATGGTAGGATGACAAATTCAAGGATGAGTGAGATCTGAGGATTATAAATGTGTGAATGTTGAATATGGGAGATTGATGAATAGGAAGATGGTAGAGATGGGAAAATGACGAATGTGAGAAGGGATTAGGACGAATGTGTAGAGGGTGGAGAGAGAAGATGATGAATATATGTATGTGGAAAATAGGTAAATGGTGGATGTTTGTAAAGTGAAGATTGAAAGATAATGAAAATGTGGATGGTGGACAAGAAAGGATGACAAATTCGGGCATGATGGAGATGTGAGAATTGTAAATGTGTGGAAGGTGAATATGGGAGGATGATGAATAAAAAGATGGTTGAAATGGGAGAATGGCAAAAGTGGGGATGGTGGAGATGAGAAGATGATGAATATGTGTAAAGCCGAGATGGGAGAATGACTTATGTGAAGATGGTAGAGAGAGAATGATGATGAATGTGTATGATATAAAGATGGGAGGCTAATGTATGTGTGGAAGGTGGAAAAGGGAGAATGACGTGTTTGTGGATGGTGGAGATAGGAGGATGGTAGAGATGGGAAGATGATAAATGGGAAGATAGTGAGGATGAGGGTATGATTTTTGTGTGGAAGGTGGAGATGGGAGGATTGTGAATGTTTGGATGGTGGAGACGAAAAGAGGATGAAGGTTTAGATGGTAGAGATAGGAGAATGACGAATGTGTAGATGGTGGAGAAAGGAGATGATGAATGTATGCATGTTGAAGATGGGGAAATGATAAATGTGTGGAAAATGAAGATAGAAAAATAATGAAAATGTGGATGGTGGAGATGGTAGGATGATAAATTTGGGGATGATTGAGATCTGAGGATTATGAATGTGTGGATGGTGAATATGGGAGGCTGATGAATAGGGAGATGGTTGAGATGGGAGAATGGCGAAAGTGAGGATGATGGAGAAGAGAGATGATGACTGTGTGTAAATCGAGATGGGAGAATAATGGAGATGTGAGGAATGTAATTGTGTGGATGGTGAAGATGGGAGGATGATGAATAAAAAATTGTTGAGATGGAAAAATGACTTATGTGAAGATGGTATAGAGAGACTGATGATGAATGTGTATGAAATGGAGATGGGAGGCTGATGTTTGTGTGGAGGGTAAAAAAGGGTGAATGACGAATTTGTGGATGGTGGAGATATGAGGATGGTAGAGATGGGAGAATGACGAATGTGAGGATGGTGGAGATAGGAGAATGATAAATGTGTGTATGGTGGAGATTGGAGAACGGTAAAGATGAGAGAATTATAAATGGAAGATGGCGGAGATGAGGTTATGATAAATGTGTGGGTGGTGGAAATGAGAAAATGATGAAGTTTTGGATAGTGGAGATAGGAGGATTATGAATGTTTGGATGGTGGAGAAAAGAAGAGGATGAAGGTGTAGATGGTAGAAATTGGAGAATAACGAATGTGTAGAGGGTGAAGAAAGGAGATGATGGATATATGGAGGTTGAAAATGGGGAAATGGTGAATGTTTGTAAAGTGAAGATAGAAAGATAATGAAAATGTGGATGGTGGAGAAGAAAGGATGACAAATTCGGGCATGATGGAGATGTGAGAATTATAAATGTGTGGAAGGTGAATATGGGAGGATGATGAATAAGGAGATGGTTGAGATGGGAGATTGGCGAAAGTGAGGATGATGGAGATGAGAGGATGATGAACATGTGTAAAATCGTGATGGGAGGATGATGGAGAGGGAGATGTGAGGATTGTATATGTGTGGATGGTGAATATGGAAGGATGATGAATGGGGAGATGGTAGAGATGGGAGAATGACGAATGTGAAGATGGTAAAGAAGGAATGATGATGAATGTGTTGGAAAAGGCGATGGGAGGCTGATGTATGTGTGGAGTGTGGAAAATGGGGAATGACGAATTTGTGGTTGGTGGAGATAGGAGGATGGTATAGATGGTAATATGATATATTGTAAGATGGTGGAGATGAGGGTATTATAAATGTGTGTATGGTTGAGATTGGAGAATATTGAAGGTGTGGCTGGTGAAGATGGAAGGATGTTGAATGTATGGATTGTGGAGATAGGAGGATTGTATAGATGGGAGGATGATGAATGGGAAGATAGTGGAGATGAGGGTATGATAATTGTATGGATGGTGGAGATGGAAGGATGGGGAATTTTTGGATGGTGGAGATGAAAAGAGGATTAAGGTTTAGATGGTTGAAATTGGAGAATGACGAATGTGTAGATGGTGGAGAAAGAAGATGATGAATGTATGCATGTTGAAGATGGGGAAATGATGAAAGTGTTGAAAGTGAAAATAGTAAGATAATGATAATGTGGATGGTGGAGATGGTAGGATGAAAAAGTTGGGGATGAGTGAGGTGTGGGATTATAAATGTGTCGACGCTGAATATGGGAGGATGATGAATAGGGAGAAGGTAGAGATTTGAGAATGACGAATGTGAGGATGGTGGAGACAGGAACATGATGAATGAGTGTGAAGTCAAGATGGGAGGATGATGGAGATGTGAGGATTATAATTGTGTGGATGGTGAAGATGGGAGGATTATTAATAAAGAAATGATTGAGATTGGAAAATGACGAAAGTGAGAATGGTGGAGATAGGAGGATGATGAATATGTGTATATTTGAGATGGGAGAATGATGAAGGTGTGGTTAGTGGAGATAGGAGGATGATGAATATGTGTATATTTGAGATGGGAGAATGATGAAGGTGTGGTTAGTGGAGATAGGAGGCTGATGAAGATGGGAGGATGATGAGGGAAGAGTTGGTGGAGATGGAAAAATAATGAATGTGTGGAATGTGAAAAAGGAAACATGATGAAATTGTGTAAGGTGGAAATATAAAAATGATGAAAGTGTGGATGATAGAAATGGGAGGATGATGAATGGAGAGATGGTGCAGATGGGAGAATAAGGAATGTGTGGGTGGTGGAGATAGGAGAGAGATGAATGTGTGTATGGTGGAGACGAGAGGATGAAGAATTTGTGGATTGTGGAAATAAGAGATAATGAAAATATGGATGTTGGAAACAAGAAAATGATAAATGTGTGGAAAGTTGAGATGGGAGAAGGATGAAAGTGTGGATGGTGGAGATGAAAGAATGACGAAGTTGTGGATGATGGAGATGAAGGGATTAAGATTGTGTGGATGGTGAAGATGGGAAAATGACGAATTTTTTGATGATTGAGTAAGAGGATATTGAATGTGTGGATGATGAAGATGGGAAGATGATGAATGGATTTGTGGTGGAGATAGGAAGATGATGAATGTGTAGATGGTGGAGTTAGGAGGATGATGAACGGGGAGATGGTAGATTTGGGGATGATTAATCTGTCGATGGTGGAGATGGAAAATAATGAATGTGTGGATGGTGGCAATGAGAGATCGACGAGTGTGTAGATGGTTGAGATGGAAAGATGACGAATTTTTGGAGGATGGAGATGGGAGGAAAATAAATGTGTGGATGTTGTAGATAGGAAAATAAGGAATGTGAAGAAAGTGGAAATGGGAGGAGGATCGAAATGTGGATGGTTGAAATGAGAAGATGACGAAATTGTGGATGATCGAGTGGGAGGATTATGAATGTGTGGATAGTGAAGATAGGATAATAGTGAATGGGTGGATGGTGGAAATGGGAGGATGATGAATGTTTGGATAATGGAAATGGAAGAAGGATGAATAGGGAAATGGTGGAGAGGGGAGCATGACGAATGTGTGGATGGTGGAGATAAGAGGATGTGTGGGAATTGGTGATGGTAGGATGATGAATGTGTGGAAGGTGGAAATGGGAAAATGATGAATTTGTGGAAGATGGGACAGGCGGAAAACGATTTTATGGATAGTGGAGATAGGAGATGATTAATGTGCGAATGTTGGAAATGAAAAATGGAAATGGGAGGATGAAAAAAGTGTGGATGGTGGAAATGGGAGGATGAAAAAAGTGTGGATGGTGGAAATGGGAGGATGAAAAAAGTGTGGATGGTGGAAATGAAAAGATAACGAAATAATGGATGATGGATCAGGAGGATAATGAATGTGTGGATGGTGAAAATGGGAGGATGATGAATGGGGGATGGTGGAGCTGGGAGGATGATGAATGTGTGGATCGTAGAAATGGGAGAAAGGCGAGTGCGTGGATGGTGGAGATAGGAGATAATTAATGTATGGATGTTGAAAATGAGAAAATGAGGGATGTGTTTAAGGGGAAGATGGGAGGATGATGAAAGTGTGGATGGTGAAGATGGAAGGATGATAAATGGTGAGATAGTAGAGAAGGGACGAGGATGAATGTGTGGAAAGTGGAGATATGAAAATGATGAATCTGTGGATGGTGGAATCGGAGGATGATGAATGAAGAGGTGGTGCAGATAGGAAAATGACATATGTGTGGAGGATGGAGATAGGAGGATGGTAATTTTGTGGAAGGTTGAGAAGGCGAAATGATGAATGTGTGGAATATAGAGACAGGCAAAAAACGACTTTGGTAATGGTGGGTATAGGAGATAATGCATGTGTGGATGGTGGACAAAGAAGATGCTGAATGTGTGAACGTTGGAAAAAAGAAAATGATGAATGTGCGGAAAGTGTAAATGGGAGGATGATTAAAGTATGGAAGGTTGAAATGGGAAACTGATGATTGTGAGAAAATTAGAGACAGGCGTGTAACGAATGTGTGTATGGTGAAGATGGGAAGATGATGAATTTGGATACGTTGGATTGGGGGATGATGAATGTGTCTATATTGGAGATGGAAAGATGGGGAATGTTTGGATGGTGGAGATGGAAGAATGATGAAAGTTTGGATAGTTGAAATATGAGGATGATGAATGAAGATATGGTACAGATGAGAGAATGACGAATGTGTGGATGGTGGAAATAGGAAGATGATGAATGAGTGGAAAGTGAAAATGGGAGAACGATGAATGTGTGGAAGGTGGAGACAGGCTGAAGACGACTTCGTGGATGGTGGAGATTGGAGGTGATGAATGTGTGGATGTTGGAGATAAGAAAATGATTGATGTGTAGAAAGTGGATAAATGAGAATGATGAAAGTGTGAATGTTGAAGACGTGTGGACGACAAATTTTTGGATGATGGAGATGGGAAGATTATGAACATGTTGAAAGTAGAGATGGGAGGATTATGAATGGAGAGAGGGTGGATTGGGGGTGATGAATGTGTCGATGGTGGAGATGGAAGGATGTTGAAAATGGGGATGGTGAAGTGTTAGAATGATGAATGTGTGGTTGGTGGAGATGGAGGTTGGTGAATGTGTGAATGGTGATGATGGGAGCAGGATGAATGTAGAGATGGTTAAGATGGGAAGATGATAAAGGTGTGGATTGTGAAGATGGGAGGATGATGAGTGTGTGGATTGTGAAGATGGGAGGATGATGAGTGTGTGGATTGTGAAAATGGGAGGATGATGAGTGAAGAGATAATGGAGAGAAGATGATGAATGTGTCAATGGTGGAGATAGAAGGATGATGAGTGTTTGGATGGTGAAGATGGGAGAATGATAAATGTGTGGAAGGTAAAGATGGGAGGATGATGAAGGTGTGGATGGTAGATGGCAGGATAATGAATGTGTGGATGGTGAAGATGGGAGGATGGTGAATGTATGGATGGTGGAAATGGGAGAATGATGAATGTTTGGATGGTGGAGAAAAAAAGAATGACGAATGTGTGGAAGATGGAAGTGGGAAAATGTTGAATAGGGAAATGGTAGAGATAGGAAGATGATGAATGTATGGATGGTGGAGATGGGAGGATGACAAATTTGCGGATGGTAGAGATATGAAGATCATCAGCTTCATATGAGGATGATGGATGGGAAATTGGGATAGAAGGGAAGATGATGAGTTTGTGAATGGGAGGATGATAAATGTGTGCATGATGGAAATGGGATGATTACGAATTTGTCGATGGTGAAGATGGTTGGATTATGAATGTGTGAATGTTGATGATGGGAGGATGATGGATGAAGGTCAAAATGGGAACATGATGAAAATGTGGATGGTAGATAGAAAGATGATAAATGGGGAGATAGTGGAAATGAGAAGATGATGAAGGTGTTGATGGTGAAGATGGGAAGATAATGAATGTTTGTAAGATGGAGATGGGAAGATGATGAATGTTTGGAAAGTTAAGATGCAAGGAGGCTGAATGTGTAAAAGGTTGAGATGGGAAAATGATGATTATGTGGAAAATAGCAATAGAAAGATGATGAATAGTTGGAAAGTGGAAATGGGAGGATGACGAATTTGTGGATGATGGAGATGGGATGATGATGAGTGTGTGGATGGTAAAGATGGGACAAAGATGACTAGGAAAATGTTGGAAGTGGGAGCATGACAAAGGTATGGATGGTGGAGCTAAGAGGATGATGATTGTGGGGGAGCTGATGATGGAAGGATGCTGAATGTGTGGATGTTGAAAATGGGGAAATGAGGAAAGTGTGGAAAGTTGAGATGGGAGGATAATGGAAGTGTGGAAGATAGAGATAGAAGATGACGAGTTTGTGGAGAATGGAGATGAGAGCATGATGAATAAAGAGATGGTGAAAATGGGAGGATGATGAATAAAAAGATGGTGAAGATGGGAGGATGATGAAGGTATGGATGGTGAAGATGGGAAGATGAGGAATGGGTGGATGTCAGAGATGGTAGGATGATAAATGGGGTGTTGGTTGCGATAGCAGGATGATAATTGTGTCGATGGTGGAGATAGGAGAATGATGATTGTGTCGTTGGCGGAGATGGGAGAATGATAAATGTGTGGATGGTGGAGATGGGAGGATGATGAAGGTGTGGATGGTAGATGGGAGGATGATGAATGTGTGGATGGTGAAGATGGGAGGATGATTAATGTGTGAATATTGGAATTGGCAGGATGAGGATTGTCTGGATGCTGGAGTGAAGGAAAATGACGAATGTGTAGAAGGTTTAGATAGGAGGATGTTTAATAGGGAGATGGTGGATATGGAAAGATGATGAAAATGTGGATAGTGATGTTGTGAAGATGATGAATGTATAGATGGCGAAGATAGAAGGATGACGAATTTGTGGATGGTGGAGATGGGAGGATGATGAAGGTGTTGATTTTGGAGATGGGAAAATAGAAATGTATGGATATTGAAGATGGGAAGATATCGTGTTTGTGGATGATGAAGATGAGAGGTTGATGAAGCTGTGAGAAAGATGACTGGAGAGGTAGTGGAGTTGGAAAGATGATGAATGTGTGGAAAGTAAAGATGGGAGGATGATGATTGCGTGGATGGTGGAAATGGAAGGATGATGAAAATGTGGAGGATGAAGATGAGAGGATAATGAATTTGTTGATGGTGGAGATGGGAGGATGGTGAATGTTTGGATGGTGGAAAAGGGAAAATGACAAATGTGTGGACGGTGGAGATGGGAGATGATGAATGTATGGATGTTGGATATAGGAAATTTTTGACTGTGTGGAAAGTGGAGATAGAAAGATAATGAAAGTGCGGATGGTGGAGATGGGAGGAAGATGAAAGTGTGGATTGTGTAGATGGTAGGATGATGAATAGGGAGATGGTGGAAATGAAGGGATGATGTATGTGTCAATGGTGGAGATGGAAGGATTATGAATTTTTGGATGGTGAAGATGTGAGAATGATGAATGTGTGGATGGTGATAATGAGAGCAAGATGGGAGGATGATGAATGTGTGCATGATGGAAATGGAATGATTAAGAATTTCTCGATAGTGAAGATGGGTGGATTATTAATGTGTGAATGTTTATGATGGTAAAAAGATGAATGAAGCGATGGTCGAGATGGAAAGATGATGAAAGTGTAGATGGTAAATGGAAGGATGATAAATGGGAAGATAGTGGAAATAGGAAGATGAGTAAGGTGTTGATGGTGAAGATTGGGGGATGATGAATGTGTGGAAGGTTGAGATGGGACAATGATCAATGTTTTAAAAATAAGAAGAAAATAATGGTGAATAGTTGGATGGTGGAGATGGGAGGATTATGAAGGTGTCGATGGTAGATAAGAGGATCATGAATGTAGATATGGTAGAGATGGGAGGATGACGAATATGTGGATGGTAAAGATGGGAAGATGCTGAAGGTGTGGATGTTAAATGGGAGGAGGATGAATGTGTGGATGGTGGAGATGGGAGGATGATGAATGTGTGGAGGGTGAAAATAGAAGGATGATGAATGTCTGGATTGTGGAGATGGGAAAATGACGAATGTGTGAAAGGTGTAGATGGGAGGATGATAAATAGAAAGATGGTGGAGATGGGAAGATGACGAAGGTGTAGATAGTGAAGATGGGAGGATGATGTACCTGTGGATGGTGATGATATGAAGATGATGAATGGGGAAAAAGTGGAGATGGGAATATGAGAAAAGCGTTGATATTGAAAATGGGAGGATGATGACTGTGTGAATGGTGAAAATGGGATGATGACGAATTTGTAGATGGTAGAGATGGGAGGATGATGAAGATGTGTATGGTAGACAGGAGGATGATGATTGTGTAGATAGTGGAGATTGGAGGATAATGAAAGTGTGGATGGTAGATAAGGGGATCATGGAGAGGGAGATGGTGTAATGGGAGGATGGTGAATATGCTGATGGTGAAGATGGGAGGATGACGACTTTGTGGATGGTGAAAATGGGAGGATGATGAAGGTGTGGTGGCAGATGAAAGGATGATGAATGTCTGGATAGTGGAGATGGGAAAGTGATGTATGTATGGAAGGTGGAGATGGAAGGATGGTGAATGGAGAAATGATGAAAAGGGGAAGATATCGAAAGTGTGGATGGTGAAGATGGAAGGAAGATGTGTGTGGGAATGGTAGAGATGGTAAGATGATAAAGATGTGGATGGAAGATGAAAGAATAATGAATGTGAAAAAGTATAGAAGAGAGGATTATGAGTATGTGAATGGTAAATAGTTAGATGATGAAGGTATAGAAGATTGAGATGGGATAATGACTACTTTGTGGATGGTGAAGATGTGTGGACGATGAATGTTTGGATGGTGATGATGGGAGAATGATGAGGGTGTGGATGGTAGAGATGGGAGGATGATAAATGAATGAATAATAGAGATGGGAAGATGATGATTGTGTCGAGGGGGGAAATAGAAGGATGATGAATGTTTGGGAGGTAGATATGGAAGGATGATGGAAGTTTTGATAGTAGATGGGAGGATGATGGTTGTCGTGGCTTCGAAACTCTACGGGGTTAATGCCACTATAATAATATTCATGTTTGTATTGTATTATCTTGTTTGGATGGTGGAAATAGTAGTCTGGATGGATGAGAGAAAAAAAAAGACCAATCTGTGGAAGGTGAAGATGGGAGAATTTCAAATGAAAAAATAATGGAAAAGGAAGGATAAAGAATGTGTCGATGGTGGAGATAGAAGGATGATGAATGTTTGGATAAGTGGAGATGGGAGGATGATGAATTTGTAGAAGATGGAGACTGCAGGATGATGGAGGTGTGGAGGTTTGAAATGAAGATGATGGATTGGAAAATTGTATAGAATGAAAGATGATGGGTGTGTGAATAACTCATGGGAGGATGATGAGTGTGTGGATGATGGAAATGATGGATGATTACGGATTTGTTGATGGTGAAGATGGATGGCTTATGAATGTTTGGATAGTGATGATGGGAGGATGATGAATGGAAAAATGGTGGAGAGGAGAAGATGATGAAGGTCTAGAAGGTAGAGATGGGAGGATGATGAAGGTGTGGATGGTGAAGATGGGAGGATGATGATTGTGTCGAGGCTAAAAATAAAGGGATGATGATTGTGTCGACGGTGGAAATAGAAGGATGATGAATGATTGGAAGGTTGAGACGGGAGGGTGATGGCGTAGATGGTAGATGGGAGGATGATGAATGTTTGGATGGTGGAAATGGTAGAATGATGAATGTCTGGATGGTTGAGAGAGGGAGAATGAGGAATGTATAGAAAGTGGAAATGGGAAAACGTTAAATGGGAAGATGGTGGAAATGGGAAGATAGCGGAGATGGGAAGATGATGAAGGTGTGGACGTTGAAGTTGGGAGAATGATGAATGTATGGATGGAGAAGATGGCAAGAAAAAGAATTCGTGGATGGTAAGGAAGGGAGAATGACGAATGTGTCGAAGGTGGAGATGAAAGGATGTTGAATATGGAGATGGTGGAGATGAGAAGATGTTGAAGGTGTGGATGGTGAAAAAAGAAGGATGATGAAAGTGTGGATGGTGATGATGGGAGGATGATGAAGGTGGAGATGGTGGAGATGGAAATTTGATGAAGCTGTGGATGGCGAACATGGGATGATTATGAGTGTGTGGAAAGGGAAGATATGAGGATGATGAATGAATGGAGGCTGGAAATGGGAAGATAATGAATGTGTGGATGGTGAAAATGGGAGGATGATAAAAGAGAAGATAATGGAGATGGGAAGATGATGAATGTTTGTATGGTGGAGAAGCGAGGATGATGAAAGTGTGTGTGGTGGAGAAGGGAGGATGATGAATGTTTGGATGTTAGATATGCGGATAGTTTGATAGGGTAATGGTATAGTAGGAAGGATGATGAGTTTGTGAATTTTAGATGGGAGGATGATGAATGTGTGGATGATGAAGAAGGGATGATTACGAATTTATCGATGGTGAAGATGGGAGGCTTATTAATGTGTGGATGGTAAGGATGGGAGGAAGATGAATGGTGAGATGGTGGAGATGGGAAGATGATGATGGTTTTGATGATGAAGATGGGAGGATGATGAATGTGTGGATAGTGAAGATGGGAGGATGACGTATTTGTCGATGGTAGAAAAGGGAAGATGATGTAGTTGTGGATGGTAGATGGGAGAATAATGAATGTGCGGATGCTGGAAATGGGAAGATGATAAATGTGTGGATAGTGGAGATGGGAAAATGATAAATGTGTGGATAGTGGAGATGGGAAAATGATAAATGTGTGGATAGTGGAGATAGGAGAATAATGAATGTGTCTAAGGTGAGGCTGGAAGGATGATGAACGAGGAGATAAGGGAGATAGGATATTGATGAATGAGGAGATAATGGAGATGGGAGGATGATGAATGAGGAGATAATGGAGATGGGAGGATGATGAATGAGGAGATAATGGAGATGGAAGGATGATGAATGAGGAGATAATGGAGATGGGAGGATGATGTATGTGTCGATGGTGGAAATAGAAGGATGATGTGGGAAAGGTAGAGATGGGAGGATTATGAAGGTGTGGATGGTAGATGGGAGGATGATAGATGGGAAAAAGGTATAGAAAGGAGGATGATGAGTGTGTGAATGGTAGATGGGATGATGATGAATGTGTGGATGATGGAGATGGAATGATGACGACTTTTTGGATTGTGAAGATGGGAAGATGATGAATGTGTGGATGGTCAAAATAGCAAGATGATGAAAGTGGAGATGGTTGAGATTGGAAGATGATGAAGGTTTGGTTGGTGAAGACGGAGAATGATGAATGTGTCGATAGTGGAGATAGAAGGATAATGACAGTTTGGATGGTGGAGATGAGATTAGGATGAATTTGTGGAAGAGATGGAAAGATGATGAAGGTTATGATGGTAGATGGGAGGATGATGGATGGAGAAATAGTATAGAAGAGAGGATGATGAGTTTGTGAATGGTAAATGGGAAGATGATCACTGTGTGGATGATGACGAATTCATGTATATTAAAGATGATGAATTTGTGGATGGTGATGAGTGAAGGATGATGAACGGGGAGATGGGGGACATGAGAGGATGATTAAAAAAAAGATGGAAATGGGAAGATGATTAAGGTGTGGATGGTAGATAGGAGAAGGATGAATGTGAGGATGGTGGAGAAGGTAAGATGGTGAATGTGTGGATTGTGGAAATTAATGATGAATGTGTGGAAAGTGAGGCTGGGAGGATGAAAAATGAAAAGATAAAGGAAATGGGATGATGATGAATGAGGAGACAATAGAGATGAGAGGATGATGAATGTGTCGATAGTGGAAATAGAAGGATGATGAATGTTTGTTTGGTTCTGATGGGAGGATAATAAACATGTGGGAAGTAGAGATGGGAGAATTATGAAGATTTGGATGGTTGATGAGAAGATGATGGAAGGAAAAATGGTAAAGAAGGTAGAGGGACTAGTGTGTGTACGGTAGATGGGAGAATGATGACTGTGTGGATGATGGAGATTGGAGGATGACAAAGTTGTGGATAGTGAAGATAGGAGAATGAAGATTGTCTGGATGGTGGAGAGGGCAGAAGGACGAATGTAGAGATGAAAAATTATAATTCTGTGTGGATGGTGTTGAAAGAAAAATGATGAATGTGTGGATGGTGGTGAAAGAAAAATGATGAATGTGTGGATGGTGGAGATGGTAGAATGTTGAATGTATGGATGATGGAGATGGGAGATTGATGAATGTGTGGATGAAGGAAATGGAAAAATGACGAATGTCTGGACAATGGAAATAGGATAATGATGAATGTCTGGAGGATGGAAAAAGAAAAATGAATGTGTGGATGATAGAAAGAGGACGGTGGAGAATTTATGAATTTTAAAGATGGGAGTATGATGACTGTGTGGAGGGTGATGATGGAAGGATGATAAATGAGGAGAGAGTCAAGATGGGAGGATGATGAAGGTGTGGGAAGTAGAGCTGAGAGGATGATGAAGGTATGGATGGTAGATGAGAGGATGATGAATAGGGAGATGGTGGGGATGGAAAGATGTTGAATGTGTAAATTGTGGAGACGGGAGAACGATGAATGTGTGAATGGTGGAGATGGTAGGATGATGAAGGTGTGGATTGTAGATGTGAGAATGGTGGACGAGAAATAGTATAGAATGGTAGATAGTGAGTGTGTGAATAATGCATGTGAGACTGATCAAAGTGTGGATGATGGAGATGGGTTGATGACGAATTTTTGGATGGTGAAGATGAGAGAATGATGAATGTGTGGATGGTGATTATGGGAGGATGAGGAATGGGGAGTTGGTGGAGATTGGGAGATGATGGTGTGGAAGGTAGAGACAGGAAGATGATGAATGGGGAGATGGTGGATATGGGAAGATGATGAAGGTGTGATGAAGATGGAAGAATGAGAAATTTGTGGACGGTAGAAAAGGGAAGATGATGAAGGTGTGCATGGTAGATGGGAGGATGATGAATGTTTGGATGGTGGAGAGGTGAAGATGACGAATATGTTATTAAAAATGGGAAGAGGATGAATGTCTGATGGTGGAAATGAAGGAATGACGAATGTGTTAAGATTGAGGCTGAAAGGATGATGAATGTGTGGATGGTGGAAAAAAAATTATGAATGTGTGAAAATAAAAGGGAGAATGATGAGATTGTGGATGATAGAGAGGAGATGATGATGAATTTATGGATTATGAAGATGGGAGGATAATGAATGTGTGGATGGTGATGATTTAAGTATGATAAATGGAGAAATAGTGGGGATGGGAAAATGTTGAATGTGTGAATTATGGAAACGGGAGAACGATGTGTATGGTGGAGATGGTAAGATGCTAAAAGTGTGGATGGTAAAGATAGGAAGCTGATGAAGGTGTGGATTGTAGATGTGAGGATGATGGATGGAGAATTAGTATAGAAGGGAGAATGGTGAGTGTGTCAATGTTAGATGGGAGGGTGATGGAGATAGGATGATGACAAATTTTTGGATAGTGAAGTTGAAAGGATGATGATTGTGTGGATTGTGATGATGGGAGAATGATGAACGGGGAGTTGGTGGAGATGGAAAGTTGATGGTGTGGAAGATAGAGATAGGAGGATGATCAACGTGGAGATGGTGCAGATGGAAAAGGATGAATGTGTGGATGGTGGAGATGGTAGGATGTTGAATGTGTGAATGATATGGATGAGAGGATGATGAAAGCAGAGATGGTAGAAATGGGAAGATGATGAAAGTGATGATGGTGGAGATAGAAAAATGATGAATGTGTGAATGGTGGAGATGGGAGGATGATGAAGGTGTGGAAGGTAGATATAGAAGGTTGATGAAGGTTAGGATGGTAGATGGGAAGATGATAGATGGGGAAATAATTTAGAAGGGCTGATGATGAGTGTCCTAATGGCGGATGCAAGGATGATCAAGGTGTAGATGATGTGTTTGGGATGATAACGAATGAGTGGATATTGGATATGGGAGGAGGATGAATGTGTGGATAGCGAGCATGGGAGGATTAGGAATGGTGAAACGGTAAAAATATTTTTAAAGTGTGGATGGTGAAGATTGGAGGGTGCTGAAAGTGTGGATGGTAGATAGGAGGATGATAAATGGGGAGATAGTGGAAATGGGAAGATGATGAAGGTGTTGATGGTGAAGATGGGGGGATGAGAAATGTGTGAAATGTAGAATGGGAAAATGACAAAGGTCTGGCCTCGAAACTCTACGGGGTTAATGCCACTATAATCATATTCGTTTTTGTATTGTATTGTAATGTCTGGATAGTAGACAGGAAGATGATAGATGGGAATTAGTATAGAAGAAAGAATGATGAATATGTGAATGGTAGATAGGAAGATGATGTTGTGTGGATGATGGAGATGGGATGATGACGAATTTGTGGATGGTGAAAATTGGAAGACGATGAATGTGTGGATAGTGAGAATGGGAGGATTATGAATGGTGGAAAGGTGGAAATATTTTTAAGGTGTGGATGGTGAAGATTGGAGGATGTTGAATGTGTGAATAGTGAAGATGGGAAAATGACCAATTTGCGGCTGGTAGAGAAGAGAGGACGCTGAAAGTGTGGATGGTAGATAGGAGGATGATAAATGGGGAGATAGTGGAAATGGGAGGATGATGAATGTGTGGATGGTGGAGATGGGAGGATGATGAAGGTGTTGAAGGTAGATATGCAAGGATGATGAAGGTTAGGATGGTAGATGGGAAGATGATGGATGGGGGAACAATTTAAAAGGGATGATGATGAGTGTCTTAATGGCAGATGCAAGGATGATCAAGGTGTAGATGATGTGTATGGGATGATGACGAATGAGTTGATGGTGAAAATGGGAAGACAATGAATGTGTGGATGGTGATGCTAGGAGGATGATGAATCGGACGACAGTGGAGATGGGAAGATGATGAAGGTGTGGTTGGTGAAGATGGTAAGATGAGTGTGTATTGGTAGAAACGAGAGGATGATGAAAGTTTGGATACTGAAAATAGGAAGATGATGAAAGTATGGAAGGTAAAGATGGGATAGTGGAGATGTAAGGATGCTGAAAATGGGAAAAAGATGAATGTATGGATGGTGATGATGGGAGTATGATGAACGGAGAGATAGTGGAGATGGGAAAATGATGAAGATGTGGATGGTGAAGATGGGAGGATGATGAGTGTGTGCATGGTAAAAATAAGAGGATGATAAATGTGAAGATAAGTGATATGGAAGGATGATGAATGTGTCGATGGTGAAGAATGCTGAACGTTTCGATGGTAGAAATGGGAGGATGTTGAATGTGTAGATGGTGAAGATATGAGAATGACGAATTTGTGGATGGTGGAGATGGGAGGATGATGAATGTGTGGATAGTGAAGCGGGAAGTTAGATGAATGGGGAAATGGTGGAGATGAGAAGATGTTGAGAAAGGAGATGGTGAAAATGGGAAAATGAGTAAGGTGTGAATGGTGAAGATGGGAAGATGATAAATTTGTGTATAGTGGAACTGAAGGATGATGCACGTTTGGATAGTGTGAGTGAGAAGTTGATGGCTAGTGTAGCTAGTGAAAATGGGAAGTTGATGAATGTGTGGTAGAAAATGGTAAAGATGAGAGTATGACGAATGTGTAAAAGGTGAGGCTTGGAGGATGATGAATGGAGTGATAAGGATGCTGGGAAGATGATGAAGGTGTGGATGGTAGAGATGGGAGGATGATGAGTGTGTGGTAAAATATGATGAATGAGGAGATGTTGGAGGATTATGAGTTTGTGGATGGTAGAGATGGGAGGATGATGAATGTTTGTTTGGTGGAGATGGGAGAATGATGAATGGAGGGATGGTAGAATAAAAGGAAGGTGAAGGCTTGGATGGTAGATTGAAGTATGATGGATAGGAAAATGGTAGAGAAATGGTAAAGATATGGTATAGAAAAGAAAATGATGAGCCTGTGAATGGTAGATGAAAGGATGATGTTTTATGGATGATTGAGATGGGTTGATGACGAATTTGTGAATGTGAAAATGGGAAAATGTGGATAGTGAAGATGGGAGGATGATGAATGGGGAAACGGTAGAAATGGGAAGATGATAAATGTATCGAAGATGGAGATAGAAGGATGATAAATATGTGGATGATGGAGATAAGAAGATGATGAAGGTGTGGATGGCAAATGGGAGATTGCTAAATGGGGAAATAGTGAAAAAGGGATGATGATGATTGTGTGAATAATAGGTGAATGGGGACATAAGAGGATGATGAAAAGGGAGATGGTAGAAATGAGAAAAAGATCAAAGTGTGAATGGGGAAAAATGGAAGGATAATGATTGTGTGGATTGTGGAAATAGGAAGATGATGAATGTGTAGATCATGGAAATGGGAATATGATGAATGCAGAGAGTGTGGAAAGAATATGAAGTTGTGGATGGTGAAGAGGGGAGGATGATGAATGAGTGGATGGAGGGAATGGGAAGATGATGAAGATGGAAAGATGATGAGTGTGTAAATGACAGAGATGGGAAGATGAGGAAGGTGTGGATTGTAGATGGAGGGATGATGAATGGGAAGATGGTGAAGATTGGAAAATGATGAAAATGTGGATGGTGAAGAAGGGAAGAAGATGAATGTTTGAACGATCGAAATGGAAGGATAATAAAGGTGTGGAAGGTGAAGATAAATGAAGAGACAAAGAAGATGGGAGGATGATGAATGTGTCAATGGTGGAGATAGAAGGATGATGAATGTTTATATGATGGAGATAGGAGAATGATGAATGTGTGGAAGGTAGAATGAGAGGATGAGGAATGTTTTTATGTTAGAGATAGGAGGATTATGAATGTGTAGAAGGTGAAATGGGAGAATGATGAATGTGTGGATAGTAGATGGGATAAATGGTATAGAAGGGAGGATGATTAGTTTGTGAATGGCAGATGGAAGTATGATACTGTGAGGATGATGGAGATTAGCTGATGACGGTTTTGTGGCTGGTGAAAATGAGAGGTTTGCACCTACCATTCACACATTCATCATCTTTCCATCCCTTCTATTTTCCCATCCATCATCCTCCCATTTACCATCCACTCTTTCATCATCCCACTATTCTATCTTCCACACACATCATCCTCCCATTCTACCTTCCACACAAATCATCTTCCCATCTTCACCTTACAGACAGTCATCATCTTTCTATCTCCACCATCGACACACTCATCATCCTCCCATCTTCATTATCACCTCATTCATCATCGCCCCATCTTCACAATCGACATCTTCATCATCTTTCCATTTCTACACTCTCCCCATACATCATCTTTCCACTTTCACCTTTCACACATTCTTCATTCTCTCATCTCCACAATTTGGACAATCATCCCCTCCCATCTACCATCCACACCTTTATCATCCTTCTTTCTCTACCATCCACAAAGTCATTCTTTTCCCAATTTTTCCGATCCACACATTCAACATCCTTCCCTTTTCACATTCACACCTTCATACTGTTCCCCTCTCCACCATCTTTCCGTTCATCATACTCCCATTCTCACTCTCCACATATTCATCATCCATGCATCTTAACCATTCATACCTTCATTATCTTTTCTTTTCCACCATCTCCGCATTTATTATACTCCAAAATCCATCATCCACATTCCTCATTCTTCCATTTCCACCATCAACACATTCATCTTCCTCATATCTCAATTATATCCACATTCATCATCTTCCCATTTCTACCATTTACACACTCATCATCCTCCCATCTTCACCACCCAAACCTTCATCATTTTCCCATCTCCACCATCTTTCCGTTCATCATACTTCATCATCACCATCCATACATTCATCTTTCACCCATTTTCACCATCCAGCTATTCATCATTCTTCTATCTCCACAATCGACACATTCATCATCCTCCATAATCTATCCATCTCCACCATTTCGGCAATCATACTCTCATTTCCATCATCCACACACATCATCATCCCTTTTAGACCCTTTTCTCATCGATCATTCTTCCATCTACCATCCACATCTTCCTTGTCCTCACATCTCTGCCATCCACACATTCATCATTTTCCCATTTCCACCATCGACACATTCATCATCCTTCCATCTCACATTTTATAATCCCCTCATTAGTATCCTCCACACATCCATCTCTACCACCCACAAATTCATCGGCCTCCCATCTTTACCATCCACACTTTCATCATCTTCCTATCTCCACCAACTCTCCATTCATTGTGTTCCCAGCCTCACCTTCTAAACATTCGTTATTTTCTCATCCATACCATTCTACCATCCACACCTTCATCATCCTCCTTTCTTTACCATCCACAAATTCATCATTCTCCCATCTTCACCATCTACACATTCAGCATTCTCCCATTTTCACTATCCACACCTTTCTCATCTTCCCATCTCCACCATCTCTCCGTTCATCATACTCACATCATCACCATCATACTATTCATTTTTTTCCCATTTTCACCATCCAAACATTCATCATCTTCCCATTTCCACCATCTCCGTCTAAATGATGCTTTCCTCCCATCAATATCATCCACACATTCATCATTCTACCACCTCCACCAACCACACATTCATCGTCCTCCCATCTCCACTATCCAAACTTTAATCATCTTCCCATCATCTACACTCATCATCCTCCCATCTTCATCATTCAAACCTTCATCATCTTCCCATCTCTACCATCTCCCTGTTTATCATCCTCCCATCCTCATCATCCACAAATTCATCATCTTCCCATTTTCACCACCTAAAAGTACGTCATCATCAGATCTCCATAATTCAAACAACATCATCTTCACATTTTTCTTTTCACACATTCATCATCCTCCCATCTCCATTATCTTCTCATTCATAATCCTCCTCTTTCTACCAGCCACAAATTCATTATCCTCCCATCTACCATTTTCACCTTCAGCATCCTCCCATCTACCATTTTCACCTTCAGCATCCTCCCATCTACCATTTTCACCTTCAGCATCCTCCCATCTACCATTTTCACCTTCAGCATCCTCCCATATACCATTTTCACCTTCAGCATCCTCCCATCTACCATTTTCACCTTCAGCATCCTCCCATCTACCATTTTCACCTTCAGCATCCTCCCATCTACCATTTTCACATTCAGCATTCTCCTTCTTCTACCATCCACAGTCATCATTCTCCTATGTTCATCATTCACAACTTCACAATCTTCACATCCTCACCATCTCTGCATTCATCATACTCCCATCCCCATCATCCACACATTCCTTGTCAACCCATTTCCACCATCCACATTTTATTCATCCTTCACCATTCCACTATCCTAACTCATCATCCTCCCATCCCTACCATACACACTTTCATCAACCTCCCATCTTCACATTTCACACCTTGATCACCTTCTCATTTCCACTATCTCCCTATTAATAAATTTCTGATTTCCACAATTTTTCCATTCATCATCCTCTCATCATCACCATCCATACATTCCTCATTCTTTCATTTTCCCTATCCACAGAATCGTCATCAAGCCATCTCCATCATCCACGCAACATCATCCTCCCATTTAGCATTTACAGACTCATCATCCTCCTTTTTGTACCATTTTCCCATCCATCATCTTCCTATCTACTATCCACACCTTCATCATCCTCTCTTCTCTTCCATCCAAAAATTCGTCATTCTCCCATTTTTTTCGTCAAACACATTCAACATCCTCGCATCTTCACCATACACACCTTTATAATCTCCAACATCTCCGTAATAATCATACAAGGTGGGGATGTTGAAAATGGGAGAAGAGGAATGTGTGAATGGTAGAGATGGAAGACTTATGAATGTGTGAATGATGGAGATGGAAGTATGATGAATGCAGAGATGGAGGAGATGGGAAAATTATGAAAGTGAGGATGGTGAAGATGACAGGATGTTGAATGTGTGGATGGTGAAGATGGGAGAATAATAATATCCCAGATGAGAGATTGACGAATGTGTAGAAGGTAAGGCTGAAAGGATGATGAATGGAGAGATGGTGGAGATGGGAAGATGATGAGTGTGTGGAAGGTAGAAATGGGAAGATGATCAAGGTGTGAATGGTCGATGAATGTGTAGATGGTAATTGGAGAATGTTGAAATTTTAGATAGCGGAAAGGGGAGGACGATAAATGTGTGGATGGTGGAAACGGAAAGATGATGGTGTGGAGGGTGAAAATGGAAAAAGATGAATGTGTGGATGTTGATGATGGAAATATGATGAACGGAAAGATGGTGAAGTTAAGTTGATGAGTGATGTGGATGGTAGAATTATGAATGAAGAGGTAACTGTGATGAGAGAATTATGAATGTGTCGATAGTGGAGATAGAAAGATGATGAATGATTGAAAATGGGAGCATGATGACTGTGTGGAAGGCAGAAATGGGAGGATAATGAAAATGGTGAAAATGAGAAGATTATGAAAGTGTGGATTGTCAAGATGCGAGGATGTTTAATGCATGAATAGTGGCGATGGGAGGATGACGAATGTATAGATTATGGAGATCGGATTATGATGATTGCGGAGATGGTGGATATGAAAGAATGACGATTTTGTGGATGGTAGAGAAGGGAGAACGATGAATGTGTGGTTAGTGGAGATGGAGAGATTGTGAATGTGTAGATATGTGAAAAAATAAGAAAATGAATGTCTGCCTGGTGAAGATGAGAGACTGACGAATGTGTATAAGGTGAGGCTGAGAAGATGATGAATGAAAGGTGTGGATGGTTAAAATGGGAAGATGAGGAGTGTGTGGATGGTTAAAATGGGAAGATGAAGAGTGTGTGGATGGTAGAATTTGGATGATTATGAATCAAGAAATAATGGAAATAGGAGGATGATGAATGTGTGGAAGGTAGAATGGCAGAATGATGAAAGTGTGGATGGTAGATAAAAAGATGATAGATGGGAAAATGTTCTAGAAGGGAAGATGATGTCTGTGAATGGTAGTTGGGAGGATGATGTTGTGTGCATGATAGTGATGGGATGATGACGATTTTGTGGATGGTGAAAATGAAAGATGAAGGTGTGGAAGGAGAAGATTGGAGGATGGTGATTGTGTGGATGGTGGGGATGGGAGGATGATGAAAGTTTGGATAGTGGAAAGGGGAGGTGGCTGAATGTGTGGATGGTGGAGATGGTAGGATGATGATTGTGTGGATGTTGGAGATGGGAGAAGGATGAATGTCTGAATGGTGAAGATGAGAGAATGACGAATGTATAGATGGTGAGGCCTGGAAGATGATGAATGGGGAGACGTTGACGATGGAAAAATTATGAAGGTGTGGAGGGTGAAGATGGGTGGATGATGAAAGTGTGGATGGTGGGGATGGGTATATGATGAAAGTTTAGATAGTGGAGATGGGAAGATGATGAATGTGTGGATGGTGATTATGGGAGTATGATGAACGGAAAGAAGGTGGAGATGGGAAGATGATGAAGGTGTGGATGGTGAAGATGGGAGGATGATGAATGTGTAAATGGTGGGGATCGGAGGATGATAAATGTTTGGATAGTGGAAATGGGAGGTGTCCGTTCCAGAACTTGACCAGATCAGTCAGTTCTGCCTTGTTAAGGATGCTTTCTTCGACTTGATTTGAATTATTTATAAACAAATCCAAAAAGCGGGGTGGCTGCTCGGGATTGCTTTGTCTTTTTGCTGGATCACTTCTCGTCTTTTGGTCCAAGTGCCGCTCGTCAGGTTGCGGTAGAATGGATCCCCGCTTGGCCGCCCTGTGCCTTGTGCCCTGGAATTTTTTGTCTCTGCTTATGCCAGTTCCACCGTTTATGCTGCCATCAGTGTAGATCTGGAGTTCACCAGGTTACCTAGTTAGAGGTAATTCCAAATAAAGCATTTTCTGGAACTTCTAACACAACTATTACAATACAATACAAAAACGAATATTATTATAGTGGCATCAACCCCGTAGAGTTTCGAGGCCACTATTACAAAGGCAGCAGCTTTTTTTCAAATTAAAAAAACTTGTTTAAAAACTTTTTTCATCATTAATACAACCACCAACAGAGAAATTAAAAACTTTAAAATATTCCACTACGAACTGCTTCAATTGGCGCTTTAAAAGATAAATTCAGTATCAACCTTTAAATCCTCATCGTTCTCATTATTTTTTTTTCATTATCTGTCTCATCACCATCATCTCTATCACAACCACCATCATCTCTATCACAATCACCATTATTTCTATTACAACCACCGTTATCACACCCACCTAAACCACCGTGCTCACATCCCACTTCGACCATTTAATTTTTAATCAGGCGCAAACATGCTATTTTCCAGTTAAATTTTCACCGCTTCCTTGACACAAAAGCCTAATCGATAAGCAATCAGAAATAAAACTAGAAAAAGGAAGACAATTAAAACAAAACTTGATGAAAATTTGAAATAACTATTAAAAAAACAATTAGAAACACAATTAGAGAAACATTTAGAAAGACAATCAGAAAGACAATTAGGAAAACATTTAGAGGGACAACTCGAAAAAGCAGAACAGCATCTGCTCCATTTTTTCTTTTCATTTTTTTACTTGATGGTGTTTTCAGTTAGCTTGAAAACCTAGTACTTCACTAATATTAACTCATTTAAATTTCGTAAAATTTTTTTAGTACCCTTCCATTGCAAAACCTTTGAACATTTGTGCCACGAAAGCTCATTGAACGGTTTTGTTGGTATTTCCAAAATTTCTTTTCAAACAAAATTTTTTTTAAACTTTTAATTTTTTTGAAATTTCTGATTTTTTTTTCGTATTAACGATTTGTTTTCCATACACCCACTCGTCTGTGGGGAAGTGGGACGCTTTCGAGCCACAAAAGACAACTGTGTAGGCCGTTTTTTTATTTTTTTATAGTTTTTATTAGATCAACTCCAGACATACGCTGTTGTTTTAATTCATCTGTCTTTATGTATAAAAAAATTATCGATGTATTTTGGAATATCGAATTAGCTTTGTCAATTAATATTTTTATCAGAACACTTAGTACGCGAGGATGGTCACACCACTCCATACCACCCACCTTACCTTATGTAAAAAGTCCTTCTTAATTCGTTGTTGTTGTTATTCTAAATTCTCATCACTTAGAGTCATTCTTTCGAAATCAGCTCACATCAATTCAATCCTGATGATCATCAAATTAGGATTTCTTTAGAATATTCATACGCGCCTCAATTGCTTGTTTTGGCGTTTTGCAAATTGAATTTATTATTAATGTTCATAATATTAATATTTTTTTGTTTTATAGCTTATTTTATTTATTATTTTTTTTAGTACATGTACATCTATTTTGCGTATAATTTTCACGTCTTATCAGTGAAATTTAAAATATGTTATTTTAATCTTTTTTCAAACATTTATCTTTTCATAATTAATTATGTTGCTACGCTCTTTTGTTCTTTTGTTTTTTGATAATTACTTTTCCTGTTTAATTTGATGAAAGGAAAAATCTCGTCCGCTGATGATGACATATTTTTATCAAAACTAATCAAATTTTTGAAATAGCTTAGAAACCACTGAACATGGAGAACTTTCAAAAAATGATCAATCTTCAAAATATAAGTTGAATCACCTAGCTATTTGGGCATTTATGCTTTCAACTCGGGATAAATGTTAACGATATAACGAGCAACTGAAAATATTTTCAATCGTTTGCAGCAAAAATGAATTAGTTGTTAATAAAATTTTTCTTTATGCTGAAATTTCGAGCAGTCACAGTTTCAACAGCACTCAATCTTCTTCCAAATTTCGTTTTTCTTTGGTTCATTTCCCCTCTTAGCTGCCACCACAGGACTTCCAGCTTGCATTGCTGGATCCTTGACCGCCAAACACATGGAATGATCGTCTGCTAAGTAAATTGTAGGTTCGTAAAACGCCCAGTTCTGCTCTTTCTTCCCGCTGGCGAATTCCAAGCGAAACTCTGTGGGGAATAGTCAAAATTTATTTGTTAAGCCAATCAATAGAAATACTACGGGGTTAATACCACTATGATAATATTCGTGTTTGTATGGATTGTATTGTATTTATTTGTGGGTTATATCATCCACCCAAAGCATCTTAGTCAGATGCTCGTTTGATAAGTCATTAAGATAATATCTCTAAATTCATGCTAGATCATAATAATAGGTTTATTTTAGGTGGTGACTTCAATCCATTGTCGCATAATAGTCTTATTCAAACTGGTCTTCAATCAATTTACTATGGACCAACTCATAAAAGAAATAATCTTGGTAGGTTATATGGTATCAATATAGATCCTAAGTTATTCAACCCTAATACTTATGTTTCCCATATCAAGACCCACCAGATTGGTGTTATTGCCTTGCCTCTCAACATAGCTCCATCTCATAACTATATTTCACGTTCAATTCACACCTACCGCCGTCGATATCCCAACCAACATAAGGCATGTCTCGATTACTTATCATCAGGCTCCTTTAACCTAACATATGATAATATCACGGAATCCGTTGATTTTTTCTATACTGCAGTTAATAGTATTTTCAACAAATTTTATCCTCTTAAACAAATAACTAAAAAATCATCTTATCCTCCATTTATTAACCCATTTGTTAAATCACTTCTCCGTCAAAAAAACTGTCTCATGAGAAAGGGAAAGATACACCAAGTTACATCAATCACTATTCAAATCAGAAATACTATTATAACTTCTAACAAACTTTCATTAGCTCATAGTAAAAGAGGCAGCAAAGCAATGTGGAGCACAGTTAACAAACTACGTGGAAAAATTCCTATTGCAAACATTGATGCCGATAAATTCAATAGCTATTTTGCTTCTATATCTAAATCATCCAACTATATTGAACCCACGCATAAGCTATTAGCACCAAACAATATTAATTATATCACATCTTCCACTGTATATTATATTTTCAATGAAATTTGCCCTAAAGGAACAGGATCTGATGGTCTCCCAGGCTGGTTTCTCAACCGTATTTTTCTTGCAATCTGTGAGCTTTGTCGACCATCTACAATAACTGCATTAAACAGGCATTTTTTCCAGCTCAGTGGAAAAGTAGTATTATTCAGCCTTTTAAAAAATAAATAATTCTACCCAACCCAATCAATATCGCCCCATTTCTATTACCCCTATTCTTTCTCGAATACTAGAGAAATGCATAGTTAAAGACCATATCTACCCTTGTTTAACTAACCCCATCATCAAGTCTAGATTTGATGACCAATTTGCCTTTAACCCACTTCAGCCATAATTTATCTCACTTCTGTCCTAACCTATCTTTTAACTTTTAACAAATTTGTACTTCTTGCTTTATATTTCTCTAAGGCATTCGACACTCAATCATTCTACTCTCATCACTAACATGGCCTCATTACAACTTGATGATAGTATTCCTAATATACTCATTTAATTTTTTTAAAATAGAACACATTCTAAAATATTTCTCAACAAAACTTCTAATGCCTTGTCTATTAATGCTAGCGTGGTTCAAGGTTCGGTATTGGGTCCATCATCTTTTATTGTTAATGCATCTTCTATCAAACCTGTACATCCCCTAAATAAAATAACCAAATTTGCTGAATCTCTCAACATCACACCTCACGTTGACAAATTATTAAAAAAGGCTACCAAACGTTTAATGCGCTTAAAATAATTAGGGCTCATGGACTTTATGGTTCTAAATTATATGATATAACAGAATCTCTAATTATATCTCGCATAAAATATGCAGCCCTTTCATAGTGTAGAATTGACAACAACGAAAATATAAAACAGCTCCAATTTTTACCTAATAAGCTCATAAGGCTTAACTATCTTCCTCCTACCTATCCTAAAATAAAAGCAATATTTTCATCTTTTGATGAACGCTTGTTCTCAATAGTTACCAATAAACCGCACCATGTACTCCATCAGATCCTCCCACCTGTCCAGTCTACATCCCGTGATATGCGAAGACGAACGCATACTTACACCAAAACAATTTACTTTTCCTACCAAGACAACACATTCCTTCCTCGTCTTCTCAATACTCAATAAGCTCATAATACTCATTGTTTATCATTTTTAAATAAAACTTTTTTTTGCCGTGTGTTGTAAGTTTAATGCTGACTTTTATGACTAATAACTTTCTGTTCTCGTATATTTTAATGTTTTCTTTTTTAGTTAGATTTTTCGCCGTGTTTTTGTAACATTTCCAGCGTATGTCTGGACTTGATCTTCATCTTGATCTTGACTATCAAAAAAAAATTGTGGCAGTATTCCAAGTACCTTTGAGTTTCAGTTGAAATTTTTTTACTGTGGTTTGATTGTAAGGCACTGTTCTAAGCCTTTTTGAATTATAGTCGTGTATCTTCAAGTTTTAGTTTTGAAAGTAATTCCACGTGCTTTCATTGATAGAGCACCGAACTATTGGTTATGGTTGAGGAATTTTTAACAAATATGTAACGATTTACAACAAATGTGTTGAAAGATTTTTGGATTTCAACTTTATAAAAACCAGTTAAAATGACTCACTTCCAGCTCTACTTTTTCATGCCTTTTGCCTACAGTGAAAAATCAATGGAAGCTTCTTGCCTCTTACTTACTAGTGAAGTTTTCATAAATCATTTTTTAAGTTGGTTAGTATAACCTTTGTTCTTTTTCAAACTAATTGCTCATTTTTCAAATGACTTATATAGTGTTGCCTCAGCAACCACAAAACAACCGGGTCAACCTTCATTCGTGCTGTCCAGCCTCAAGTGGTTGGTGATAGACTTGAGAATAGACTTCTCATCTTGGTAAAAGAGCTGACTGAATGGTTTGTCAGGTTTCTCGGGCTGGCGGTGGTTGTGGTGATGATGAGGATGATTGTGATGAGGCAGACAATGATGATGACAACGAGGATGATAGTGTAAAGATAACAATGAAGGCAACAATAAAAGTAAAAATGGAGACAACAATAAAGGCATTGACAAAGAAACACATAACCACTCTTCACCTTCTTTTTAGCCAGCACCAGACGAGTGCCGGCACTTCTGCCCTCGTTTTCTGTGGCCAGCACGTAGCCACTCATAGCCTCGAGAAAAAAAATCTTGGTGACTACACTGATGCTGTGGAAAAGACGTTTGTATGTCAGTGATAACTTTTCTGCAATAACTTCGGATTTATCTAGTTTTGAGTTTTGTTGATCATTGATTAAAGGACAATGATTACTGGAGAACTATTAAAGGTGATTGGTAATGACAGGAATTATTAATTATTAGGATGAATGCTGTTGAAAGCAAAATGAAGGATCTTTATGGTTATGACCGAAACCTTTTTGTGACTTTACAAACATATGCTGGTCATTACACGCCGCTCGTTCCAACTTCATTCAAACTGCAGCTTTATATTTTCCAAAAGCTCCAAGTGAAAAGTAGACAACAAAAAAACCAATGGTTCTAGATAGCGCCAACGTTTATGAAACGGCTTTGTAAGACCGCTATGAAGAGTCGACTGGAACAAAAAAGTTTTAATCATTTTTTCTTTTTTTCTGTGCCACCCACTTATCTTTAATTTAACAATCAAAAAGTAGTAAGAACAGGTTGTAGTGTTAGAACGCACAATGGAACGTTTAGACTTACTTTTGGTTTGAAACACAAAAAGAATAGATTACATAAAAAGATTATATTGAAAAGATTACATTAAAAGGATTACATTAAAAAACACTCCGAAACGAAAAAAATGGGAGCAGCAGAAGAAAATCAATTTAATAGCTTCAATGATAATAATATAATAATAATGATAATAATAATAATAATAATAATAATAATAATAATAATAATAATAA
>OX387250.1:4174671-4177171 GCA_947562095.1 Branchellion lobata
TACCGGCCCATTGCTTTCACATCAACGGTCTGCAAGCTACTTGAAAGAATGATCGTAAATCGTCTCTCATGGTGGCTTGAAGAGCATTCCTTGCTGAGTCCATGGCAAGCCGGGTTCCGGAAGGGTCAAAGCACAGTGGACCAATGCCTCCGCCTATCACAACACATCTCTGACGGATTCCAGTTGTCGGAGAAGCTACGGACAGGAATGACCCTGTTCGACTTCAGCAAAGCCTATGATAGGGTCTGGAGAACAGGTCTGCTGCAAAAGATGCACCTTCTAGGTATCTCGGCTCGCTTCCTGGTGTGGATCAGTTCGTGGCTGACGAACCGACAAGCCCGCGTCAGGGTCAATGCCAAAGTTGGGCGATCGAGAACTTTCAAGGAAGGTCTCTACAAGGATCCGTTTTGTCCCCCTTGCTCTTCGTCATATATATTAATGATCTCCTCATGCAATTTGAAGATACAACCATCGTGAGTGCCTATGCCGATGACCTGGCGATTGCATGCAGCGGAAGGAGTAAAATAGATATGACAAAGAAACTCCAAAAAGAAGTTGACAAGGTAGTGAAGCGGAGTGATGATGCCCGTCTCACACTTAATACAAACAAGTGTGAGGTCTCTTTCTTCAGCCTATGCACAGCTGAAGCGTCATGGCAGCAGCATTTTACAATCAGAGGTTTACCCCTTTCCTTCAACGCGGCTCCTACCTTTTTAGGCGTCCAATACAACCGACAGCTCACTTTCAGCGAGCACGCTGAAAAGGTATGCCAGGCTATGACCAAGAGGACGAATATTCTCCGTGCCCTTGGGGGCACAACTTTGGGATGGCGACCAGCAGAGTTGAGAACAATCTACATCGCCATTCAAAGATCTTTGGCCGAAAATGGTCCACAGGCCTGGGCTCCCTGGTTATCGAAATCCAACCTAGGGAAGCTCGAAAGTGCCCAGCTGAACGCAGCTAGAGCCATCACTGGTCACCTAAGATCAACCCCTGGAGAATTTGTTCTGAAAGAGGCACATCTCACTCCACTGGAAGCAAGATATAAGACCCTGTCACTTCTTAAGGCGGATAGTTGGCTACAAGAGGCTGACACTGACCCCCGGAGACTGACCTTGGACCGACAAGCTCCTAAAAGACTGGTTGAAAGAGATTGGCGGGGATTGACCATGCTGGTTTTAAGGAAACTTAATTTGTTCTCTCAACACCAAACCGGCGAAGCGAGGCTCCCACCCCCTTGGGACCGCCCACCCCCAGCCCCCATCTACATGACACCAGCGAGCAAGTCGATGCCTCAAATCGTCCAACTTGAAAAAGCCCAACGAACCATCGAGGAAGTAGGTCATAGCGACCTCCAGATCTACACTGATGGTTCTACGACAGATGGCACCAGAAACGGTGGAGCTGGCATGATCATAGCCAGAGACAAAAAAGTCCTCCACCGATGGCACGCACCACAGGGCGGTCCTTGTTTGTGATCGTAAATCCCTAGTGGAAGCCACAGGCAACCCACACCAAACCGACCCGATCATCGTCACCTATCAACGCTCCATCGCCAGAATTACTCGTTCCAAAGAACTACTCATTGTCTGGGCCCCCGGACACTGTAACCTTTGGGGCAAGGAGCTGGCGGACACAGAAGCCAAGCAGGGATCCACTTTACCACAACCGGCCGAGCGGAACTTAGACCAAAAGACCAGGAAAGCGGTGATTCATCGAGAAGACAGACCACTCTCGAGCAGCCATCACCGTTTCTTGAACTTATACACCACCAACACAAACCAAATCAAGAACACCTTTAACAAGGCAGAACTGACGGATCTGGTCAGGTTCCGAAGCGGACACCAACCTAGTCTCCGCCGATGGCTGCATCTCACAGGAAAAGCAGATTCAGACCTCTGTCGACTCTGTGAGGAAGAGGTCGAATCAGCCGAACACCTCTGGCTTAATTGCCCAGCTTTCGCAAAGGCCCGCTTCTGCCACAACATTGGGACCTCCTATGATGAACTTGTGCGCCTTCCACAACCAGCCTTAGCGCATCAGAGGACTATCCTCAGGCGCTTAAGATAAACAACAACAACAAGACTACCACAACAACACCAACAACATCACAACTACACCAAAAATACCACAACTACATCAACACCACAAAAAAACCAACAATACCACGAAAGCACCAACAACACTACAACAACACTGTTGGACAAAAGTTGGGATCTTCACGTGGTGTCCAACGAGATGCCGCAAGTGGCGACATTCGAACCCAACCAACCCATCGACCAAGCTGTGCTGTGGAAAGCGCAGACTACAAACCCCCTTCATTCCCACTTCCCCTTTTTCAAAAGCCGAAGGTGCACATCCTACCCTGTACTTCCGGTCTCTCCTCATGAGGGCGGGCGACGTCGAGGTAAATCCCGGGCCAGTGTGCCGGGGATGCACTAAGACAATCAGACGTGACATCACCCCCATCACCTGTTCAAGCTGCAGCCAGCCATACCAC
>OX387250.1:4198215-4223215 GCA_947562095.1 Branchellion lobata
CGGTTTAAGTTCGAAGTTTTTAAATAGCCGAATAACGAATGATCGTCTATTCTCATATAGCTTTTTTTAACTTAAATATTTATTATTTTTTTATAGAAAGCCGAAGGTGCTCAGACAATCCCAGAAAAGGGAGAGAAAGAAGAGGTGTTGAAGGCAGTCTTTGAAGTGGGAAATTCCTAATTTTATCAACCCATTTTGTATTTTTTCAAATGTCGGATCGAATGAATTATTTTTTTGTAATTTAGATTAAATATTACTTTTCATTGTGATAATCTAATATGGCCTTTCAGCATGTCAAGCTGGCTTTAAAGAATACTTTTTGTGGCAAACTGGATGCCCTGGTGCTTGCTCTGCTTAAGGAGGCCTTCGATAAGAAGGAGATCACCATTGAGTTTGTGCAAGTTTATAATAGTTTCAAATATGCAAAGAATAATAATCAATAGGTTGTGATGTCACTTCTCACAATCAATCCATTTGTGAACCAGTGCATGTTTGGATATTATAGGCAATTGCATTGTCAAGTTTTAAGTCACTGAAAATTATAACGCAAGCCAATTGTTCTTGCTTATGCCCTTTCACATATATACCTAGTTGCTATAGGATGTCTAATGGTGAATTCTATTGCCTCAATGATCAGCAAGCTACAGAGGCTCTGTTGTAATGTTTCTCTTATGCCAATGTATGTAACAATATGGAGTAGCCCATCAAATGTACATATATGTATATGACGTTAGTTAGACTCATTGAATTAGTCATTGAAGCCATCCAAGGTGGATGAGACTGGCTTGCATGGAAAGTTTTAAAAAAGATTTTCAAGTCAAATTGCTATTTTCAAACCATTACCACTTAATTAATCAAAAAATACCTGAAATTAATTTTATTTTTATATTTTAAATTTATTTACTTTTCAAGGCTGCATCAACATGTTGCCAAGTGTCTCGAAGGCTGGAAGGCAAAAAATTTTAAGTTGGTGGTGCTCAGCAACAGAAGCGAGTGCTTGGTCAAATCCATTATACTGGGGGGGTGTCCAAATCTCAATGAAGTTTGTGCTGCTATTTTTGAAAATAATGCTTGGTGTATTTTGTATGAGAAGTTGCGATAAATTCACAACTTGCAGAATGACATCCTGGTTGAGTCGCTGGATGGCAGTCCAGCTTCAAGGAAAGAGTCATACGTTGCTCTAGCCGACAAGTGTCAATTTCCCCCGTCCCATATCTGTTTCCTCACTTGCTGCCAAAATAGTATGTCCACTAGGTGTTGAGGCTAGTGTTCTTGTTACTTAACACCAGAACGCTATAAGTGACGGCCTCACCTCAACACCATGATCATTGACGACTAACTACCACAGAGGCAGTGGCTGCAGCTGCTGCTGGTATGGAAGTCACCTTGCTGAAGAGGCTGGAAAGCGATAAATTGGAAGAGAAAGAATGTAACAAGGGTGAAGAGAAGAAGTTTGATAAGGCAACAGACAAGCAAGCAGCCAGCGCACAGTCATACAACACTGTGCACTGTCTGCAGGAGGTTCTGGCGCTTGAAGGAGGACCGTGCAAGCAGACACGTGACTCCTCTGGCGTCATCGAGGCTGCTCAGTGAACTTTGGTTTCTTTCGTTCACTCTCAAGAGTGATCATGTAGCGAAAAATGTGTATAAGCAGCATATGTCGCGTGTTTGAGATTTTGTGCACTTTTGAGGATAATTTTGAGTGGTTGGTTTTATTTTCCAGACGATGCTGGTTGTGCTTTTCAAGAATTATTCTTTAATTGTTGTTCTTAGTGTTACTGGTGGTCGTTTGTGATTTATCTCAAAATATATCGACTATTCATTGCGGCCAACTGGGACTTGTATCTTTGAAGGCCATGTCGGTATGCGCTACATTCCCTCAGGTGAACTGGTTTGTGTGTGGTGGTTAGTATGTGTGTGTATTCAGAGGCTCAACCACTGATGTGAGACATTTATAACCTTCCAAAAATTGATATGGGTCTGTTTGTGTGTGTGTGTGTGTGTGTGTGTGTGTGTGTGTGTGTGTGTGTGTGTGTGTGTGTGTGTGTGTGTGTGTGTGTGTGTGTGTGTGTGTGTGTGTGTGTGTGTGTGTGTGTGTGTGTGTGTGTGTGTGTGTGTGTGTGTGTGTGTGTGTGTGTGAGAGAGAAAATGACGCGTGAAAAATGCTGCAAAGGATTCTTATGGGACGGGACTTGAATTTTTTTGGTGCGAGAACAATTAAGGCCATAGAAGATTCAAGTTTACATGGCTCCTCACCAATCGTTGATCTTTGTATGTAACCGTATACTTCCACCACTTATGTTTCCTCAAGAATTCTTTATCCGTCTTTCAAGATTCCTCTAACAACCGTCTCATATGTCAGTAACTTGGTGTTCTCTAGCTTATTCACTTTATTTCTTGACTTAATCTCTTGTCTTGAAAAGTTTGACTTTTTCATCGTCGTTGTTTCACATCACTGATGAAAGTTCTCACCTCGGTAGTTTTTGTGTGGTAATAGGACATCATATTATTACTAATCCTCCCAACTTACATCGGTGAATCAATTCTATTTAATGATTGTCATTTGGAACTCATTTTTTTAGTTTTTTTCAAATTATAACATCACTCATCTAATCTACTTTGTATTGAATGAAATTGTCTTAGAACCTTTAACGGCCAAATTATACTTATTAATCGCCACACCGATAAAGCATTTGTTTTGTTTTAGTTAACGATCGTAATTCTGCTTTATGCCGGTACCCTGGTATAATTTTTTTTTAATTATGGGCGAATTATTCCATAATTTTTGAAAATCAATGAGGTATGTATGGGTCAATTAACGAATAGACAACTTGAAAATTTTGCTGCAAACTCGTTTTTCATATATTTGCTTGTTTTTGACTAAAATAAACAGAATTTGTATTTTATCTAGTCAATGTATTTTTCTGGCACAGTTGGCTGTCAATCTTTTCTCTTTCCCATTTGGTGTTCTCCAGGCTTCTGTTCTTGGTCTTCTTTTTATTCTTTATACTTTTGAACTCTCAAGAATTATTTTATCATTTTTTCTTCAGAGTCAACTTCATGATGATGATTTTTACATCTTTAATTTATTTTCTAAATATGAATTATCTTCTACTATCTCTAAAATTTATCTTTGTATTGGTAAAATATTCTTTTGAGTGATTCTATGTTTCTCAAACTCAACCCCTCTATATTTTATTTTATATATTTCAGCTAGTCTAATTGAAGTATTGAATCTCTTCCCGCAATTAATATTTCATCTAACCTTTCACTCGTCCCTCCCTTAACCAATCATAGTTTAGGTTTCATCTTTGACTCTGCACTTTCCTTCATACCACAAATAAAGTCAGTAGCTGAATAATTTTTTTTCATTTTTGCTGTATCAAAAAACTGAAACTGTTCCTAGACAATCTCACCCAAACCATCATATTCAGATTCACGTCCGACAAGTCATATAGATGATAATTCTAATTTTATGCTAGATCATAATGATAAGTTTATTTTAAGAGTGACTTCAACTCATTGTCGCATAATATTCTTATAAAAACCATTCTTCAATCGATTTACTATGGACCAACTTGTAAAGGTAAAAATATTGATAGGTTATATGGTATCAATATAGATCCTAAGTTATTCAACACTAATACTTATGTTTCCCATATTAAGACCCACCATCTTGGTGTTATTGCCTTGCTTCTTAACATAGTTTTATCTCATACCAATATTAAAAGTTCAATTCACACCTATCGCCGTCGACAACCCAACCAACATAAGACATGTCTCAATTACTTATCATCAAGCTCCTTTAATCTAGCATAGAATAAAATCACAGAATTAGTTGATTCTTTTTATACTACAGTTGATAATATTTTAAACAAGTTTTATCCTCTTAAACAAACATCTATAAAATCCTCGGATCTTCCTTTTTTTTTCTTTAGTCTTTATCAGATAAAATCCAGACATATGCTGGAAATGTTACAAAAACACGGCAAATAGTCGAACTAAAAAAGAAAACATTGAAATATACGAGAACACCATGTTATCAGCCATAAAAGTCGGCATTGAACCTACGAAATGAACAAATCGCGAGAGAAAAGTTGAAAAAATATTAAACACAAGGAAATATTAATTTAAAACAATAAATCAATTAGAAATGTTGAAAAAATTTGATCAAAATAGTAAAATTCGAAGAATGAAAAATTAGCGGCAACAACTGGCATCACGTTGGCAACGCATACATAGAAATTTTTTAAATCACTTCTCCGTCAAAAAAACTGTCTCGTGAGAAAGGGAGATACACAAAGCTACATCAATCACTAATCAAATTAGAAATATTTTTATGATTTCTAAAAAAACTTTCATTAGCTCATAGTAAGAGAGGCATCAAAGCAATGTGGAGCACAGTGAACAAACTACGTGGAGATATTCTTCCTGCAAACGCTAACTCCAACATTGATGCCGATACCTTCAATAGTTATTTTGCTTTTTTGTCTAACTCATGCAGTTATATTAAACCCACACATCAGCTATCAGCACCACACAATAATAATTGTATAACATCTTCCACTGTATATTATATTCTTAATAAAAGTTTCCCTAAAGAAAACAAGATCCAATGGTCTCTCAAACTGGATTTTCAAACTTATCTCTCTTGCAATCTGTGAGCCCCTGTCGACCATCTACAACAACTGCATCAAACAGTCATTTTTTCCAGCTCAATGGGAAAATATTATTATTCACCCTATTAAAAAATAAATAATTCTACTCAACCCAATCAATATCGTTCTATTTCCATTACCCCTATTCTTTCTCGAACCCTAGTAAAATACATAGACCATATCCACTCTTGTTCAACTAACCATTTCATCAAGTCTAGGTTTGATGACCAGTTGGCTTTCGGGCCAACTGGCTCACCCACATCAGCCAAACTTCATCTCATTTCTGTCATAACCTCTCTTTTAACTTCCAACAAGTTTTTACGTCTCAATGCTTCAGATTTTCATAGGCATTTAAATAGGCATTCGACAAACTCAATCATTCTGATCTCATCGCTAATATGGCCTCATTACAACTTGATGATAGCATTCATAATTTACTCATTTCATTCTCTAAAAATAGAACCCATTTAAAAAAAACTCTCCAACAAAACATCTAGTGCCTTATCCATTAATTCTAGCGTAGTTCAAGGTTCGGATTTGGTCCAGCATTTTTTTTATTAATGCATCTTCTTTTAAACCTGTACACCCCTTCAGTAGTAATTCCTTGCAATTAAAATTAGACTCTTTATCTGAAAGGGCTAAATTGAGTAATCTTTTTCTAAATCTCATGAATTAATTATACATAATAACTATAATAAAATGACACCTCCATTCTTCATCAGTCTCTCAAACGAACTTCTTTCATTATCCTGGGAGTCTCATTCACTGAAACTCTCAACATCACAGCTCACGTTGACAGTATTATTACTAAATGCTACTAAACTTTTCATGCGCTTAAAATAATTAGGGCTCATGGACTGTAAGGTCCTAAAGTAATAACGGAATCTCTTATTATATCTCGCATAAAATATGCAGCACCTTCTGGTCTAGATTTTTTTTGTAGTCTTTATTGAAGCAAATCCAGACAAACGCTGGAAATGGCACAAAACATGGGGAAGAATAAAAATAAAAAGAAATAAAATCAAATCAACAATAACTGAATGTTTTTTTTTCTAGTCTTTATTAGATCAAGTCAAAACATACGTTTGAAATGTCACAAAAACACGGAAAATAGTCGAACTAAAAAATAAAACATTGAAATATACGAGAACAGAATGTTATGAGTCATAAAAGTTGGCATTAAAACTACGAAATGAACAAATCGCGAGAGAAAAAGTTGAAAAAATATTAACCACAATGAAATATTAATTTAAAACAATAAATCAATGAAAAAATTCGAAAAAAATCGATTAGAATATTTAAATTTGAGGAATGATAACTAAGTGGCAATAACTAACATCACGTTGGCAACGCATACCTCACAAGAATGCCATAAGAATTGTCAATTGTCTGTTGCAAGAGATCAAAAACTTTTTTATAGTCTTTATTACATCAAAAACTTGACTATATAATCAACTTTATGACTCTCAAAAGTTTAGAATTGAGTCATAGTTTATGTTTAAATAACAATTGGAGAATGTTTCATCAAATTAATTAAAACTGGAATGTTAAAGGATTCTAAAAAATTAAAAAACAGAATTGCCCATTTATTGAGTTTTAAAATTTGAAAATTGAATCATGACCTAAGACCACATAATATAATTATTGGAAAAATCATTTCAGATTCATTCTTTTTGTATACCTTCCTTATATTTCCCTTTTCAACCATTTCTCATATTCACAGGAAAGTCTGTCTGGATACCACAATTCCATGCAAAGCTTTCAGCACTCTCTCACTTTTCTGTCTTGTGAGTTTGCAGAAGGCATTCTTGTAGCCAATTGGTTGACGATTTTACTGCAATACCTATTTCTTCTCAAGCTATTTCTCAAATTCACAAGTGAGTCTGTCTGGATACCACAATTTTTTGCAATGCCTTTCAACACTTATTTACTTTCTTGTTGAGTAAGTTGGCAAAGGCTTTTAATGTAGGCGTTGGTTATCGATTTCACTGCAATGCCTGTATTTCAAAACAGAAAATGGCGAATTCGGCAATTTTTAAAAAATCTTTCCAAAAACCTCGCAATCAGCAAAAACTATAACTCTCAGATAAATTAACTTATATATAATTAACATTTAAAACTTGTAATTTCAAATAGTTTAGTTAAAGTTATTTATATTTATTTTATTTCATAGTCTTTATTGAATAGGTAATGTCACGTTTGTAGTGTCAAATGATTTAATAAACACGAATGGACGGCTAACAATTTGGAATTATAAATAATTATAGTTGCCGCTGGTGAACATGTAACACGCTTGCCGCGTTTCCCCTGCAGACCGCGACCGATAACCTCTGGAAAATCCATGCAGTCTCGCGTGCATCGCCCGTTGTTTCTCGAAGTCGCCGGCCCAGCTCCGTAAGGAAACACAAGGATGAGGGGCCGATGGAACCTCCGGTCTCTATAGCTACTGCCTGGAACACGTAGTTCCCGATTAGGTTGCTGTACTTCTTCACCTTAGCGGATTCTGCCAAGCCTGCCGCGGAGCCGGGTGTGACCGCAGAAGCGATGACGTGGGAGGCCGAGAAAGTGTCCACCACGGTAGCGTCCCAGACCAAGCACTTTCCCGACTTCCACGGAAAGAGTGTTATGCCGTCCGGGCGACGGCCATCAACCCTGTGTAGACCTGTGGGTTCCAAAACTGATGGTATTCCGGCCTTTATCAAGGCGCGTCTGATTATATCGTTTATCGCTCCGTGACGAGGAAAACGACCTTCTTGGAGGCGACATGAGAGAGGGTGGAGGGCTGTTTCGTCAATTTGGGTGCCGCACTTGCATGGTGTGCGTTCGATAATTTTTGCGCCAATACGGTGGGCTACTGCTATGCGGAGCTCATCGGGAGTAAGTAGGTTTCCGAGGCTTGAAACTGGTAAAGCGTGGAGCCAAGCACCGGAATGTGGAGATGATGCGGCGTGTAGCCGACTACGTTCCCACTGCGAGGCATTGGTTACCATGGATATTTTACGATGACGGGAGGCAATTTCGTCCCAAGCCTGCTGACTGGTGACCTTGGCTGGTTTGTTTTCAAACTCACGAGACCATAGACTTAAGGCAGTGTCGATGTCAATTGATTCGCGAGGATCAATTTGAGAAGCGGACAATGTGACCTGCATCAGATCGATGGAAGAGTTGTAAGATGAAATATACGCTGGCAAGGAGATGTCTGCGACGGAACGGATTCCTAGGCCTCCGTGGCGGGTCGGCAATCTGCTCTGTTTGTAGCATTCTTCGGAGATATCCACGTTCATTAGTCGGCTAAGTCCGTTTCTTATTGTGTCGTCGTATGACCGTAGATTGTCGATGCAGTAATAGGTCGGACTTGATCTCAGTAGATACATGAGTCTGGGAATGCTTAGGCAGTGTCGAAGCAAGTAAAAAGCTTGATGTGGATGAATGCGAGCTAAATTGACTAAAAAACGGTCGACGTCCTCTCGCTTTTTGTCGAGCATAATCCCTGTTCCCTCTTTTAGCAAAGGGGATCCAAGTAGTTGCCATTGACTTTTGTCCGGGCATGAGATACTGGGCAATACCGACTTAAAAGAGTTGAGCGTGTGTTCGCGATTGACGGGAGAATGATTTATTATATAAAGTTCGCATTTGGCGTCGTTTACTGAAAGGCCTATAGAGTCAAATAGAGATATGATTTTTTTAGCGTCTTCAAGAACAGTTCGGGCAGGGCCTCCGATGGTTGCGTCGTCCAAATACCAGAGATTCAAGTTTGAACGAACACTTCTGGCTATATGGTTGACACCCATGGCAAAAAGGGCCGGACCCAATGGATCGCCCTGCTGTACTCCCGTTTGCGAAGATAACTTGTGATCGCCGCAAAATAAGCCGGTCGTTTTCGCGTATGATTGCAGCACAAAAGGTAATAATATTGGAAACTGTTGTTCAACGATTGGGAAAAAAGCATCTCGACGTATGCTGTTGAAGGCGTTACGAACATCGAGTTTTAGGATGACCGACGGGCCCAACATGTGCTGTATGAACGATCGTGCGGAATGAGTGATGGTTTCACTTCAATGAGGTACTCCCACTCCGAATTGATTGGGGAGGAGATAGTCACGTATGGAAGAGGATAATGGAAAAAGTGCGGTTTTGGCGATGAGGCGACGGTACGTGTTACCTACCGCGATGGGTCGAATGTCGCCGTTGGGTTTCTTTAGTGCGAGTAACTGAGCGCCGAAGAAAAAATAGTTCAAGTAATCGGGAATTTTGCCTTGCACACCGATTATACATAATTTTTTCAAAGCATCGAGTAGTTCGTTGGCGGGAGCGCCTAAATCTTTGGTGATCGAGTCCTTTAGGTGCTGAGGTCTAAGGAGGTCGGGACCGGAGCCTGAACCATTTGGAAAGGACATGACAGCGTTGTAGACAGAGAAATCGGCGGGGACTAGGTTTTCGTCGTCGATTGTTGGAACTGAAACCGATGGCGGAGCTGGAGGGTGTTTTGACTTTAACGAGGCGACTACGTCGTCATTAATTTCGGCGAAAGTGTTGTCGCTAGAGAGTAGTCGAACGGCACCTTTGACGTCAAACTCTAGAAACTTCTGGTTTACTACCTTCGATAGGTCTGTCGCGCGGCGCCTAACACTGTTTTGCTTAACATCGTTTGTCGATGGGAGTTCTAGACGGGATAAGAAAGTGGAGATGTTCGCTTTTATAATAGTTGCTGCGGAGCGGTCCTTAAGTTCCGATTCGGGGTGTCTTGGTAGGTTAAGACACCATCCGGGGAAGGCAATCAACCTTTGCCAATTTAATTTGTCACCAGAGGCGCAAGCGAGCTCGATCAGACTTGATAATGACTCGGCGAAGAGACGCCGGGCTCCTTTTGGGATCCGTTTAACGACATTGGAGTTTTGTCTCAGTTTGATCATGTAGTCGGTGAAATCGTTGTCGTCCAGAGGACTACCTGGCTGGGGTGAAGGGGTTGCGAGATGAATACCTGAGCAGTTGTTGCATGTCCAGTTGGGGCCTAGTTGCATATATTGAAGGCGTGTCATCTTGATGCAGCTTAGGTGGAAATGCACAAAGCACTTGTTGCATTTGGTTGATGCCAGCCTTTTGTTTTGTGTGCATCTGCCGCAGGAGGTGGAAAATTGCAAATCTGGCGTACAAAGACTTGAGGTGACGACACTTGATGAACAATGAGATAAATCTGAAGTCGTTGAATGGGTTGGAGAAGGTGGAAATTGACTAAATGGTTGACTTCCAACTGGGTTGGGTTGACTAGAAGTTTTGTGTGTGGCAAATTCCGGCAATTGGACAATATCGTCCAGAAGACGTTGAGGCACTTTGCGCTCACGTGATAACTGTTCCGAAGTAGTGTCTTGCAAACTGGCCATAGGACACGGTTGTGACAATGAATCCACCTGAACTTGCTCATTATGTTCCAACAGCCGAGCGGGGAGTCTGATTACACGCCGAGGGCGGTTCATAACGAGTTGGAGAATTAAATTATGTATATCAGGGAACTATTATTCGCATTAAGTCGAGTTTAATTCATTTTCAATTTCATACACTTTTAACGCACACTTTAATTTTAATCTTCTTCACCAAAATAAACATTTTCAAACTTTCAATTATTGCGCAAATTGAGTTTTTTCAATAATTCAAAATCGCTTTTATTATTTTTTCATGAAACCTCAATTATGTTTCAATTGAATTAAGAAACCGTTTAATTATTTTTTAAACTCTCGGTAGCTTATAAAACTTTTTATAAAACTTTTGATTAAGATTATAAAGATGAAGTTCGGAACTTAACTTTTTAGAACTTTTAAAACTTTTAAAACTTTGAAGCTTAATTAGAAGATGAGTTGAATTGAGAATAAATTGGTGTAGGCGTTGGTTGACGATTTCACCTCGATATTTGTATTTCAACCGAGAAAATGGCGGATTCGGCAATCTTTTTAAAATCTTTTCAAAATCTTAGTAATCAGCAAAAACTATAACTTTTAGATAAGTCACCTTATTTATAACTTCTATTTGAAACTTCAAATTTAAAATAGTTAATAAAACTAGCTTAAATAAATTAACCCCATTCGTGTTTATTGAAGCAAATCAGACAAACGCTGAAAATGGCACAAAACATGGTGAACAATCAGAATTAAAAAAAAAACAATAACTGAATGCCATAAGAACTAATCTATTTTAATCAAATGAAAGAAAAAAACTAAAATTAACAATAACTGAATGTCATAAGAATTGTCAAGTGTCTGTTGCAAGAGATCGAAAACTGCCTACAGGATCAAATTTATAAATCTCAAAAAGTTAGAATTGAGTCACAGTTTATATTGAATGACTATTGAAGAATGTTTCATCAAATCAACCAAAAATGGAATGTTAAAAGGTTCTAAAAAATTCAAAAGCAGAATTGTCTATTAAATTAAATAAATGAGTATTAAAATTTGAGAATTGAATCATATCTTAAAACCACATAAAATAACTATTGCAGAGTTATTTCAATTTATTTCATCTTTTCTTTTAGTTTTTTTCTTAGTCATTTCTCATATTCACAAGGAATTTTGGATACCACAATTCTTTGCAATGCTTTCAACACTCGCTCACTTTTTTGTTTTTCAAGTTGGCAAACGATATTCTTGTAACCGATTGGTTGACGATTTTACAGCAATGTCTTTTTCTTCTTCAGCCATTTCTCTAATTCTTCCGTCATGATACCTCAAATTTTTGCAATGCTTTTCAACACTTTTTTAATTTTTTGTTGAGTAATTTGGCAAACAGTATTTATGAAGGTGTTGGTTGACGATTTCCCTGCAATGTCTGTATTTCAAACGAGAAAATGGCGGATTCGGCAATCTCTTAAATCTTTGTAATCGGCAAAAACTATAGCTCTTTGGTGAATTACCTTAGTTATAACTAATATTTGGAACTTTAAATTTCAAATAGTTAATAAAAATAGTTTAAATAAAGTAAATTAAAGTAACGGTCATACACGCTTTCGCGTAACCTAATTAAAGTAACGGCTACACATGCTTTTAGCGTAAACTGAAACTTGTTGATTAACCGACAATGAACATATAAAAAAACTCTAATTTTTACTTAATAAACTTATAAGGCTTAACTACCTTCCTCCTAACTATCCTAAAATAAAAAAATCAATTTTTGCATTTCTTGATGAACGCTTGTTCTCAAGAGTTACCAATAAGCCGCACCATGTACTCCATCAGATCCTCCCACCTGTCAAGTCTACATCCCGTGATATGCGAAGACGAACGAACAATAACACAAAAATAATTTAATCTTTCTTCCAAGACCAAAAATTCCTTCCTTGTCTTCTCAATACTCAATAAGCTCATTGTTCATCCCTTTTAATTTGAACTTTTTTTTGGTATATTTTCAATACTGACTTTTATTAATGATAACACTCAGTTTAAATTTTTCTTTCTTCGGTTCGATTGTTCGCCGCGCTCTGTGACATTTTCAGCGTATGTCTGGACTTGACATAATAAAGAATATAAATAAGAAATAATGAAACTTTTTCAAATGATGCCTTACAGAATAGTTTCTTATTATACACTAACGTCATCGTTGACTCATAAAAACAATTGTTGTATAAAGTGAAAATTTATTTATCGAGTGAGTTTAAGAGGACAAGAACAATGTCTTTGCGTCCAACTTATATTATTCGTCGCGTTTAAAGCCGTTATAGAAACTAATGATAGGAAAAAATGAAAAAAAACGTGAATGTAATGCTTGCAATTTTCGAGTTTGAATAGGTCATTTTTTATATTTCAACTTTTTAAACGGTATTTCTAGCTATGACGTGTCCTTAAACGTAAAAAAATTGCGACACAAAAAAATATTTTTAAGTAACTTTTTTTTATAATATGAAGGAAAGTAAATTGAGAAAGTATTCGCTTATAGTGATAGTTATGGAATAAATTTTGACTGATGCCTGAATCTAACTAGTAAATTTAATCTACTTGAAACACCAGAAGAAATAAAAATACGATACTATTAATATAAAACGAACGAAACAATTGTCTTTAAAATTGTTAATTTTTTTTTGAATTTGAACTTTCAAGCGACAGCACACGCACACGCACACGCACACACACACACACACACACACACACACACACACACACACACACACACACACACACACACACACACACACACACACACACACACACACACACACACACACACACACACACACACACACACACACACACACACACACACACACACACACACACACACACACACACACACACACACACACACACACACACACACACACACACACACACACACACACACACACACACACACACACACACACACACACACACACACACACACACACACACACACACACACACACAAGCAAACCAAACGTCACGAGCCACATCTGGTGTGCAAGGGTAAGCGTGACGTCAAGATGGGTGGTGGTGACGAGGGAGGATATCCATCAGAGGGTAAATCCAATGCCAAACTTGTAAACATCTTTGACGTGGTTGACCAGGGCACTGAGTGAGAGGGAGAAAGGTGTTGGTGTCAACTTCTTTTCCATCACCGCACCCACGCACATGTTTGTGTCTAACTGGCCTATGGTATGTATGTATGTATGTATGTATGTATGTGTGTGTGTGTTTGTGTGTGTAAAGCTAAAGTAAAAAAACACGAGTTTTCAAAAAATTATAACAATTATTACGAACCCCGGAAAACGACACCCGAGCGAGGCAGGTCGACCTGATAAGCCAGTGTGGTTGTACACTCTTGAGAGGCCAAATTCCCGTCTAACTCTATCCCTGCATCGGTGGTGGGTGGAGAGTTGAGCTAGGATTTAAGAGATAGCTGAATGGAAAGGAAAATAAAAGGGTGGGTGATAGGATGAAAAAATGAGCGAATGAATGGGTGCAACATTGAGAAAAGAAGCACACCAAGTTGCAGGTCTTCCCGAGGCTTCTGGTAGTAACAGAGCTTAAGACCAAGGGTGTTGAGAGAAAAGTTTCCACTAATCTGCCACCCATCACCTGTAAAAGTGGTGTAAGTTCTGAGGCATCAACACACGATTTCCATAACATCTAGAATTATTCAGCAGGTATACCTTTTTCAATCATTTATTTTTATAGTTTACTATAACCATTAGTATTATAATAATTATTAGTAGTAGTACGGATAGTACTGGTAGTACTGGTAGTAGTGGTAGTAGTAGTAGTAGTAGTAGTAGTAGTAGTAGTAGTAGTAGTAGTAGTAGTAGTAGTAGTAGTAGTAGTAGTAGTAGTAGTAGTAGTAGTAATAGTAGTAATAGTAGTAGTAGTAGTAGTAGTAGTAGTAGTAGTAGTATTAGTAGTAGTAGTATTAGTAGTAGTAGTAGTAGTAGAAGTAGTAGTAGAAGTATTGGTGCCAGTAGTAGTAATAGTAGGGGTATTGGTAATAGAAGTAGTAAAAGGAATATTAGTAGTGGAACTACTAATATTACGCTCTAGCACTGCACAATGCAAGCACCGGCATATCTAGATCCGAAGTTGACCATGGATGCATGTCTTCCGGGAATGTTATCATCACACTGATAGAAGAACTCCGCACCCAGACACAGGCGCTTGGTGACGTTTTGAAGATAGTTGCACACAAAAGTCCCTGCAAAGGTTGGATGGCAATGGTGTGGGTTTTGGTTGGGTTCAAGTACAGGAGATGATGTTATTCCATTAGGACTAGAAAGCTACAAGTTGATTTGTTATTTGGCTCAATTGAGGTAATGAGTCTATAGAACACAAGTGTGCATAAACATTTTCTGTATGCAACAATAGAGTTAGTATTGTATTGAGAGCTTAAATAATCTAAATCCTAAAGCATTGATTGAAAAGCAGTGGCTAGTTGGAAAGAAGCGTTTTGTGGTACTTCAGTTGCTTGTCTCAGCACCTTAAAAATTAGATTTATCATTAGATTCACCATTTTCTAAAACATACCAGACTCTCTCAAAACGTTGACATTGGCAACCGTTATTGTGGCATAAAAATCAGAGCCTTTGTAATCTGCAGACAACTGGGAAGCCATCCATTTGTGGGACTGAATCTGATGAAACATTGATAGTGGTTGTATGAAAGATGTGAGAGTTCATAAAATTTGTCCATGGAAGAAATTGTTATATAAAATTAGAAAAAAACTAGAGGGTTCTGGAGGATTGAACAAAACTTTTGGGAGAAACTAGTTCATCAAGAGCACCTCACTACCTGGGCAATGTACTTGCACTTGATAGCCCTAGTGAGCTGGTGGATCACCTGTGCATTCAAGCCACCTCCAAAGTCCATTTCTCCTGCCAACACTGGGTAAAACTAGAGTGAGTTGGAGAATTTAAAGTATTTAAAAATGTAAATTATTTTGATGGTATTAAATTTTAAGCATAAATTTAATTTTCTAATTTGAAATGTCATCGGCACCTCAGATGGGCTGTACTGCTTGGAACCCACATAGGTTGCCCCAAACTTGTAGCCTGATGGCTGGAGAGATGACATGACGATGGAGTGACTTACTTGAAATACACTGCTGAGACCTGAAAATAAAATTTAAATTGATTTTCATCACTTTATTTCAGATTTAACTACATTTTTTATCGAATTTTTCTCAATATAACCTTTGTTTATCATAAATCTGGCGCCTTCAAAAGGCATAGGGAAGACCTCTGAAATAAATTGTTTAACGTTTTTAATAACTTATTCAGTTTTATAATCTATGATTTTTAATTGTAAAAATCTATAAATATCCTATTTGCAAAGAATGAGTCAGTTGGGATCATGATTAAATGATTAGAAAATCATTTAAGTCTTTACCTTTGCATTTTCTATTCAAATCTTCGTACGTTCCGGGATTGTCATCGGTAGGAGTAATTGATTCAGCTTTGGTGTCCTCAGTGCCCGGAGGTTTCAAAGTATCGGTCGGAAGAGGTGGCGCAGACATTTTATCGTTTTTTTTAAATACTTAAAACTTCAAAATGTTTGAAAATTTTGAATTACCTAAATTTTGAATTAAAAGTGATAATCAATCAAGAATGGCAAAGTCCTTGAAACACCCATGTGCAGACCAGACGGAAGCTTTTAACTTATCTGCTTTTAAACGCTGCCATTCCTATCGATTCAATAAATATACTCGGATGATATAAATTCAGTAACTTCAAGTCAAAATATTTTTGATGAATTTTATTCAAAAATTTTACAAGTTAAATTACAAGTTAAATATCATATAAGTGTTGTGTTTTATATAAGTTTTTTATAAGTTGTGTTTTATATAAGTTTCATATAAGTTGTGTTTTATTCTTTCATTTTAACTACTTTTTTTCTTTATTAAATCAACACCAGACAACCGCTGGAAATATAATAGAACATGGCAAACAACAGCAATAAAGAAAAAATGACCAAAAATTTTATAAGAAGCATCAATTGTTAGTTACAATAATCTAACCGAATCAAAAAAATTGTATCGCGCCTTTTAGCACTATGTTCAAAGGCATAATAAATCAAAATGTTACTATACAAGTAAATAAGTGAAGTTTAAAAATTTAGAAGTGAATCATATTTAATTATATTATACTTTGGTAGCTCACAGCGAGTAAAACCGTTTTCATGAGAGCACCTTTGAACATAGTGTCAAAAATGTATTGAATAGATTAGATTAGATATTTCATAATCACATCGACTAACTTACATCTTTGGTGACAAAATGATTTTGTTAAACTTGAAGATTTCAAGCTGTTAGGCAGGTTGTTCCACAACTTAGGTCCACTGACACTGAACCTTCTTAACCCTAATGATTAGAGCTTGTGGTTGTTGGGAACAACATTCATTGACTTAGCCGATCTCAGTCTTTGTTTTTCAAGCAGACTACCAACTGGTCAGATACGCAAAACCCTCATTAGAAAAAAAATGGTACATTTGCATATAAATGTTAAATCCGATTCTTTCATAAATTTCGAAACGGCTTTTAAGTTTTTCATTTTTGCTTTTGTTTCCGGTTGCATGAAAACGTGTTTAAGCCGTTACTAAAATTTACTTACTTTCAACTATTTTTATTAATTGTTTAGAATTTAAAATTTCAACTATTAATTATAAAAAGTTGATTTATCTAAGAGTTATAGTTTATGCTGATTGCAGAAATTTCGAAAAGATTTAAAAAAAATAGTCGAATCCGCCATTTTCTCGTTTGAAATACAGACATTGCAGTAAAATCGTCAACCAACGGCTACATTAATAGCCTTTGCCAACTTACTCAACAAAAAATTAGGAACATTTTGAAAGGCATTGCAAAGAATTATGGTATTCAGACAGTTACATGTGGGTATGAGAAATGGCTGGAAAGGAAAAAGGCATTGAAGTAAAATCTTCAACCAATCGGTTACAAAAATACCGTTTGCCAACTTGAAAAAACAAAAAAGTGAGCGAGTGTTGAAATCATTGTGAGGAACAGGAATATTCGTTAGGCGCCGTCTTGCAAGGCGGTCTTTTAAAACTAGTTCGTTAAATCAGTTGTTTTAGCCTGAATAACTTTAAAAATATATGTTTTATTTTGTAGTAAATTATTAGTTTCAACTTTATTTAACTTTTTTCCTATTTATTTTAAATTAAAAATGGTTGGTTTAGATCGTCTTTATTCGACACGGTGAAGCGTGAGTTATTTTAAAAAAATTTGTTTATCGGATAATTTTTTTTTGCTACACCAAGGTTAGTAGCATTTATTTAATTACGCGTTTTTAATTATTTGAATGGTATATTTATTTTTTTACAACAATCCCAATCTGATCTTGCCTTAGGAAACCCGATTAGTGATAATTTTATTTATTTATTTTTTTATAGTCTTTCTTAGATCAAATCCAGATATACGCTGGAAATGTTACAAAAACATGGAAAATAGTCGAACTAAAAAAAAAAACATTGAAACATACGAGAACATAATGTTATCAGTCATAAAAGTCAGCATTGAACCTGTGAAATGAACAAATCAAGAGAGAAAAGTTGAAAAAATATTAAACACAACGGAATATTAATTTAAAACAAAAAAGCAATTAAAAAATTAGAACAAAAATTGATTAAAATAGTTAAATTTGAGAAATAAAAACTCAGCGGCAATTACTGGCATCACGTTGGCAACGCATACATAGAAAACCAACTTTTTGATTTTGATTTTTGTTTTCGGGTTTCGCGAAAGCGTGAATGGCCGTTACTCCTATTTTCTTTATTTAAACTATTTTTATAAACTTCTTGAAATATAAAGTTTCAAATATTGGTTTTAAATAAATTAATTAATCTAAGAGTTATAGTTTTTGCTGATTACAAAGATTTTGAAGAGATTGCCGAATCCGCCATTTTCTCGTTTGAAATACAGACATTGCAGTTAAGTCGTCAACAAACGCCTACATAATTACTGTTCGCCAAATTAATCAACAAGAAAGTAAACAAGTGTTGAAAGGCATTGCAAAAATTTTTGGTATCCTGACGGACTTGTGGATATTAGAAATGGCTGAGAAAGAAAGAGGCATTGCTGTAAAATCGTCAACCAATCGGCTACAAGAATATCGTTTGCCAACTTGAAAAAAAAAAAGTGAGCAAGTGTTAAAAGCATTTCAAGGATTTGTGGTATCCAGACAAACTTCCTTGTGAACATAAGAAATGGCTGAAAAGGAAAAAAAAAGTAGAAATAACTTGAAATAACTGCAATGAACCTCTTAACATTCCAGTCTTGGTTAATTTGATGAAAGAATCTTCAATAGTCATTCAATATAAACTATGACTCAATTTTGAATTTGATTATATAGTGAGTTTTTGATTACTTGCAACAGACATTTGACAATTCTTATGACATTCAGATATTGTTGATTTAAGTTTTTTTTCTTTAATTTTGATTGTTCACCATGTTTTGTGACATTTCTAGCGTTTGTCTGGATTTGAGTCAATAAAGACTATTTAAAAAATCGTCTTGGAAATCAGAAGAAGTGGCACTAACGAGAAAAAAAGGCAGTTGGGAAGATCAAGGAAAAATGAGCCAGACACAATAAAGGCCGCCATGAACTGATTCCACTTGTCTCAAGACGGCACCAGGCTCAGAAGACTGGATATCCAGTTTGAATTGGGTTTTAGAACGTGAAATCATTAAATAATAAAGTGGTAGATGTGGTAGAATTAATTCAGGACTATAAAATGGATGTGATGTTTATGGCAGAAACATGGCATGACCGGAGTCAATCAGCCTAAGTAAGCTGCGGAGTTGGTGTCTTGGGGTCTTCGAGAAAGCAAGGCCAAGACTTCCCGAGTCAGTGAACACCCTGCTCACCAACCATGGAGGAGTGGCAATGGCTTTCAACTCCATGTTCCGGGGAATGCTGTTAAAGTTAACTTCAACTGCCAGTTTTGAACGTCTGTGTGTGAGAATAAGCTCAAACTCCAAATCAGTCATCGGATTGGTTGTTTATCGCACAGGTGCTGCCTTTTCATTGTTTTACAAGGAATTTGCAAACACCTTGGGTATTCTAGCCACATACAATGAAGAGGTTTTGCTTCTGGGTGATGTCAATTTTTACTCGGAGCAGCCCGACAACACAAATGCATAAACATTTTAAAACATTTAAGGTCCCATGGTTTTGACTATTCCACAAACCAACCAACCAGTAACTAAGGAGGATGGCTTGATGTGATAGCATCCAAAAAGAGTGTCAACATATACAATATCGATAGTGGAATTTATGATCACAAGCTGCTTTTGTGCAGTCGTGAGATGCTCAAACCACTTTCCATCTATTGACAGCTCCGAATTAGACATTGGAATTTTTTGATACTGAAAAGTTTATTTCAGAAGTGAAGCTGTCTCCGCTTTTAGCTGCCACAAGTCTTGATGTGAGTTCAGCTTCTGATCTTTATAATTCAACTCTGTCAAGGATCCTTGACAAGATGATTCCCTTTAAGACCGTTAGAATACATGAGAGACCTTCTGATCCATGGTTTGATCGGGAGTGTCGTACTTCAAAATATCTGTTAAGAAGTCTAGAAAGGATCTACTTGAGAACTAAGAGTGAGAATGATTTAGCTGCATGGCTGAGTCAGAAGAAACTCTACAAAAGAATGTGTAGACATAAGATAATTACTGAAATAATAAACTCAGTGATCCAAAAAACAAAACGGCTAACATTTTGAGCCTCATTAATAGTGCCTCTGGTCGAGGAAAGAGATCTTCTGTTGACCGAATTCAGCCTGTTGAATACTAATCTTTTCTGTTGAAGAAAGTTGAGTCAGCGAGGAACTCAATCCGAGCCAGAGAAAAACCCATTTATTTAGCTTATGCACAAGAAGGTGGTCTCAGTAGGCTCCAGGATGTGGATAAGGATGAGCTTCTCAAGGCTATTCAGAGGCTTCCCAATAAACAGTGTGCGTCTGATCCAACGCCCACTTGGCTTTTGAAAAAGATTTCAGAAATGATTTTACCCTTTGTAAAAAGTGTGGTCAATAAGTCTTTTTCTGAGGAATTGTCCAAAAGTCTTGGAAATCGGCTCAGATTACACCACTGTTAAAAAAGCCGTCTTTACAACAATGTTGCTTCATCCTACAGACCCATCTCTAATCTGCTTGTTTAGTCCAAGTTCTCAGAGAGACTTGCTCTCAACAGTCATGAGCTATTAAAAAATTCAAATCTTCTTCCCACCCACCAATCAGCTTACCGTCGTCATCATTCCACTGAAACGGCTGTCACAAAGTTTATTCAGACATTCTTGTTGCAGCCGATGATGGTAATTTTTCCCTCCTCATACTGTTAGACCTGTCAGCTGCCTTTGACTTAGTTGATAACAGCATTTCGTTAAAACGGCTAAAAAGCATGTATGCTTTTGATGGTCTCACACTGAAATGGTTCAAAAACTATTAGAGTGACAGATCCTTTAATGTATGCTGCAGTGGGACAAAATCGGATTTTGTTGACTCTTCAGTGGGTGTCCCACAAGGATCTGCTCTTGTACTGTTGTTGTTTTCTCTATACACTGGAGACCTTGAAAGACTAGTTATGAAGTACAAGCTGGGATTTCATCAATATGCTGATGACACTCAAATATATGGCCACTGCAATAATGAAGGCACAGAAGAATTGCAGATGAGAGTATCTGGGTGTGAAAATGAAATCGCATCTTGGATGGGAGCCAATTGCCTCAAGCTCAACAGTGAGAAGACTGAGGTGATCTGGTTCTCTTCTCGTCGGAATTTGAAAAATATTCCGAGCTATTTTGTCCATGTATCAGAAAGCAACATCTTCCCATCAAAATCTGTAAGGAACTTGGGAATATCCATGAATAGAGACCTCACGATGTCAACTCAGATATCAAAATAATACATACGTGTTTTATCTCTGCATCAAATAAGATCCATCAAGGGATGTTTGTCAATGAACTCCTTGAAGACACTTACATCAGCCTTAGTTTTAAGTCGTATTGACTTTATTGCAACATGGCTTCAGCCAGCTTACCTAAGGTAGCAACTCAGAGTATTCAATCCACAATCAATACAACAGTCAGGCTTACTATAGGAGTAAGAAAATATGATCACATTACCCCTGTACTCAAGGAGTTTTCTTGGCTGAAAATTGATGAAAGGATTGAGTATAAAATTGCTCTACAGATGTACAAGTGTTTGTCCAACGAGGTTCTTGCGTATCTGACACGTGACCTAGTCCCAGTTGCTAGTCTGCCGAACAACAAAGACTGAGATCGGCTTAGTCAAAAGATGTTGTTCCCAACAAGCACAAGTTTAAATCATTAGGATTAAGAAGGTTCAGCGTCAGTGAACCTAAGTTGTGGAACAACCCGCCTAACAGCTTAAGATCTTCAAATTCAACGAAATCATTTTGTCGATCTCTGAAGACTTACCTATTCAATAAATCTTTCCCACCATCATAATAGTAATACTGTACTCCTTTTTTAGAAGTAATTTATTTTTATTTTTTTTATTTACTTATTCAATTCTATTTTTAATTTTTAACTTTAATTTTACTAATGAGACGTTTTGAGTGGCCTCGAAACTACGGGGATTAATGCCTCTATAATAATATTCGTGTTTGTATTGTATTGTATTGCATCCAGACAGACTTCCCTGTGAATATGAGAAATGGCTGGAAAGGAAAATAGAAGAATGAAGAACTTGAAATAACTCTCCAATTATCATATTATTTGGTTTTAAGATATGATTCAATTTTCAACTTTTAAGATTCATTAATTTGTTTTAATAGACAATTTTGCTTTTGAATTTCTTAGAATCCTTGTAACATTCCAGTTTCGGTTGATTTAATGAATAATTCTTCTATAGTATTTAATTAATTTAATTTAATTTAATTATTTAATTTAGTAGTTATATAGTTTCAATTTAAGAGCGAAACTTTTTATATATTTTTTTGATTATAGTCTTTATTAGATCAACTCTAGACATACGCTGGAAATGTTACAAAAACACGGCAAATAGTCGAACTAAAAAAGAAAACGCTGAAATATATGAGAACAGAATGTTATCCGTCATAAAAGTCGGCATTGAACCCTATGAAATGAACAAATCGCGAGAGAAAAAATAGAAAAAATATTAGACACAATGAAATATTAATTTAAAACAATAAATCAATAAAAAATTATATAAAAAAAGTGATTAAAATAGTGAAATTTTAAGAAGGAAAAGTCAGCGGCAATAACTGGCATCAAGTTGGCAAAGCATACATAAAACACATAGAAACTGTCTATAGAATCAAATGAATAAGCAATAAAAGTTGAGAATCATAAGTTAAAACCACATAACATAATTATTGGAAAATTTCAGCCAGATGGATTCTTATTTTACTTCTTTCTTTTTCAGTCATTTTTCATATTCACAGGCAAGTCTGTTAGGATACCACAATTCCTTTCAATGCTTTCAAAATTTGCTTACTTTCTTGTTGAGTAAGTTGGCAAACGGTATTCATGTAGCTGTTGGTTGAAAAATTTGTTGCAATGCCTGCATTAAAAACGAGCGCTTTTGAACAGTGTGAATCAGCGCTATAAAAATTATTTGATTAGATTAGATTAAAAAATGGCTGATTCGATAATTTTAAAACTTTTTTTGCAAAACTGTCGTAATCCGAAAAAACTATAGCTTTCAGATGAATGAACGTTTTCATAATTAATATTTGAAACTTTAATTTTAGAATAGTCAATAAAAAATAGTTTGAATAAAGTGAATTAAAGCAACGGCCATACACGCTTTTTCGCAGCCGAAATTTAGGATAATAATCTCTGATAATATTTGTTGAAACTAACCCTAAAATTCATATTTTTTCTTCAGACAAACCTGAAATTATGTTAAGCACATAATATTTATTTAGCTCAAACTTTTTTTCATCTTTAAAGTTCAGGGGTATTTGTATATATCTAAAAGAATGTTACAAGGCAATTAAGGTTGATTCAAATATTTTATTTATTGACTTTTTATGCATAAAACTATTTAAACTAAGAATACGTACACTTCATACTTTTAGAAGTCCTTCTTGTTCGGAAAATAATGTCCTATTGTTACTATTTTCCGGTTTCGCGAAAGCGTGTATGGCCGTTACTTTAATTTTCTTTATTTAAGCTATTTCTAGTAACTATTTGAAATTTAAAATGTCAAAAAATCAGTTATAAATAAGTTAATTTACCTTAGATTTATAGTTTTTGCCGATTACGAAGATTTTGAAAGGATTTTAAAGAGATTGCCGAATCCGCCATTTTCTTGTTTGAAACACAGAAATCGCAGTGAAATCGTCAATCAACGCCTACATAAATACTGTTTGCCAAATTACTCAGCAAGAAAATAAACAAGTGTTGAAAAGCATTGCAAAAATTTGGGGTATCTTGAGGGACTTTTGAATTAGAGAAATGGCTGAGGAAGAAAAAGACATTGCTGTAAAATCGTCAACCAATCGGCTACAAGAATACCGTTTGCCAACTTAAAAAACAAGAAAGTGAACAAGTGTTGAAAGCATTACAAGGAATTGTGGTATCCAGACAAACTTCCTTGTGAATATGAGAAATGACTGAGAAAAAAACTAAATGAAAAGATGAAATAAATTGAAATAACTCTGCAATAGTTATTCTATGTGGTTTTAAGATATGATTCAATTCTCAAATTTTAAGTATTCTTTATTTGATTTAATAGATAATTCTGCTTTTGAATTTCTTAAAACATTTTAACATTCCAGTTTTGGTTAATTTAATGAAACATTCTTCAAAAGTCATTCAATATAAACTATGACTCAATTCTAAATTTCAAGATTTATAAACCTGATTCTGTAGTAAGTTTTTGATCCCTTGCAACAGACAATTGACAGTTTTTATGACATTCAGTTATTGTTGATTTTAATTTTTTTCTTTCATTTGATTTGAATAGATTAGTTTTTATCACATTCAGTTATTGCTGATTTTTTTCTTTTATTTTGATTGTTCACCATGCTTCGTGCCATTTTCAGCGTTTGTCTGAATTTGCTTCCATAAAGACTATGAAAAAAACCTAGTTAACTCTTCATTTACTTTCTGGCTTTAAAATATTTTTAGGGGGTTTTGACTTACCAATTATAAATTGGTCTACTTACTCATGTTTTAATAATAAAACATTCAATACAAACTTCATAAATTGCGTATATGATAACTTTTAAAAAATGCTAATTAACCAACCGACGAGGTTCAGATTCGGTGAAACTTCAAACATCTGAGATTTACTATTAACCAACTATGATGATTTCGAATAGTGTATTTTCCACCTTTTGGAAAAAGCGACCACATTAATAATTATTTTGATTTAAAATTATCTTATACCTCTCTGAAAACCAAAGATAGATCTAAATTTTAATAGAGATGACTCAATAACTTTTAATCACCATATGTCTGATAACACTTTTTATTTATGATGAACACTTCTATTCTCCTTTTCTTGACCCAATTTCATCTCTTTTTCTTATTCATTCACTCTAGCTTCACTTTTCTTCCTCCATAAACACGCAATAGTCACTTTAATCCATAAATAATTAGCTATCGTCGACTTCTTCCTCCCAATGTCGTTAATCCAATCAAAGATAAACGTCATAAAAGCTATGAAACACAAAACTTTTAAAAAACTTAGAAATTTAGTTTCAACTGGAATAAATAAATTTAAAATGATTAATATGAAAAAACTAGAAAGTTATTAAAAACACCCACATGTTTTGGCGTCTATTAGTTCAAAAAGAAAAACTCTCTAACGCAGTTGAGGTACTAAAAATATAAAAACTCTTAACCAAACTATTCCAGTAACAAATGACTTTAATGAAGCTAACTTCTT